>OW386293.2:83797814-84283814 GCA_936432065.2 Rutpela maculata
TATGGCACAGTTTAACAACTGTTGGGCTCAAGCTCCCGGTTCCTTCAAGGTGGTTGAAGAATGATCCTAATTGTTGGATGTGTGGAGTGGAGGATGAAACCATCACTCATTTTCTATGCCATTGTGCACCAATAAGAGCGTCAAGATATAGATATTTCGGAAGGCAGTTTCTACAGCCGGATGAACTACGGGATCTACCCTAGAAAGGACTGCTCTCCTTCGTGGAGAGCACTGATCTCTTTTCTAGGAGATTCTAAATGTCGCGAATGGCCGATAGGCCTGAGTACTGCGGACTTTCAGATCTGCTCGTGTTACTAATAATAATAATATATACCATATTAATTTTCTTACTAAATATCCTATGTGCGCATGAAGTCACGCTTTAAAGAGCTTTCTTTAAATTTTTCTTAGTAAACATAAACACAACTCACAAATCCAAAGCGAAGACTGCCCGGAAAGTAATTATATATTTGAAAAAACGCCGACAACATCCACTACCCACTGACATTGCCAGGGTTATAGTTGGATATCGAACCAAGCATAAAATAGACAGTGTTACCAAATGCTTCACCATACAACATGCTTTAGCCCGATATGCTACCATGCCGGTAACGTAATAAATTTTATAGATTTGTTTGTATAATTCTATGTATGGATTTATTTAGTACCTATTTACACATTCTTGTGTCTCCATGTCAAGGAAAGAAAAAATCAATAGGAGTAATTATTTTACTCTTGTATTGAATTTACCAGTAGGTACATTTATAATGATGTACCGTTTCGATGGAGACATGTTTATTTTCGTAAAATGGCATGGCCGTGTTAACCAAAGTCAAGAGTGAACGTTGTGATCATCAAGCATACAGTTATACCATAGTCTTGTTTGCATATTTGTTAATGAAATATACAATGAAATAGATACTGTGTAATAAATAATACAACGATGAAAAGTTCTAACGCCTCTCCTTTTAAAAATGAGGCTCTCAGTTCGGTTGTGTGTTTGTCCGCATATCTTCGTGTCTGTATGTCTCTAGATATGTGTGGCCTCATAAATCTAAAACTACTGGTGTGATGTAGATTTCACTAATCCGATGGACTATGATCACAAAGTAGATGAGTAGCTAGTGAGGAGAAAAAGCAATTTTAAAAAGGTTTTAATAATCACCAGATCCTCCGCCATTTTCTAAAAAATAATAATGTACCCTGTCTGACATCTTTACGAAATATACATTTAAATGGTAAGTGTTGCCAATAATTACCAAAGCAGAGCTTTCATCTGTCTAGGTTTTCCTTTTTTCAATTGTAATTGCTCAGATTGTTACATTCCATGTTGTCACAAGCCTTGTGATAGTCAACGAAGCAAACGTTCATAAGCACAAAGCATATTCTTGCCTTTTTGATCAGTTGTGGCATAAAAAGTGTTTTTCAAGGACTATCAAGCCATTTAACGGAGGTAATTCTGAGGAGTATTTTTTTAACACTTTTGAAAATATGCGTATACATACTACTTCTACATATATTTTGCTTAGTTTAAGATATTTAACGAAAATTGTAAAATTGCGTTTTTTTGTCATAAAATGATTAATAGCAGTTTATTTCCGATAACAACAAATTCCCTAGACTATTTTTCTCAATTATTATTCACCAGTCCTGGTTTACTCTTCTGGAGACTTATTGCAACGCCAACCCATAAAATTTTTCTATTTTGATTAGACTAAAGGGGAAATATCAGTATTTAAATCTTTTTACGAATTTTTATATTTTCAGAAATGTAAGATTTTAAATACATACATCGTATTTAATAATGGTTTTTCCAGCTGATTTTCTTCTACAAACATTATTTTAAAGTGCCATGTGTAAACCTCAAGGATTTATCCAATTACAATACGAACAACGAAAATAATTAATTTATAGATACTTAGCTATAATCCTCAATTAAAACAAAGGTGTACGTTATTTTATCTGTTAGTAAATTTATGATGCAGTGATGGGTACTAATCCATAGACAAAGCAATATTTACGTTTAATTTAAATCCAAATTCCATCGTTCAGGCATTTCAACTAACGCAACGTGAGAAACGTTATTTCAATAAGTGCAATTATTTCACGAGCATAGTGATCAAAAAATGCATTGCCAAATGATTTCGTCAAATCTCATGTGAGCAGAGCACCGAGTAAATTAAAAATATAAACTGTGTATATTTGGAGGTGCCATAATTGGAAAACTACAAATCAAAATATCGTTGAATTTTTAATAGAGGTGTTTTAACGCATACTGATCAATAATATTGCATTAGTTTTTCAATAAAAAAGTGCAAAATACGACTCCTACCCTTTTTTCTTAATAAAAATGCACGCCTTGATACTGATCACAATTTCGTTGAAATTGGATGGTTAACTGAGCTATGAATGTGTATAAAAGACTGTATACAAAACTGAAACAGTACTACTATGTGTGGATTATATCTTTTACTGACTTACCTATTTGTATTGTTGAAGGAATCTTACTTTTTGAAACAAAAACAAGATTATTTAAAAAAAACGCGAAAAGTATGATAAATGTGCAACAATTATATAAAATTTGGTGTAGTAAGACTGCGTCTGCAAAGTTACACTTTTCGTATAATGCTCACGTCCAAATATATTTAAAAATAAATTTTAAAACTATAGGTACTTTATTTGTAAGAAATCATGGGTCAATAGAATTTAAGACATTTATAATAACACGAGAAATAATAAAAGTATCATTGGCATTGAATTCACTGACAGCTGATTACACACACAGAAGAAAAGTCTTGTCCTGAGATTCTGATGTAACTTTTTTGAAGTACTTTGACGCGCTGAGCCAATTTTAGACACAAAAAAATTTCAGTTTCCCTCCACCACCCCCTTTCATCCCCTAAAAATATTGAAATTTTCTTTAATATATCGGCAGTTAATAGATAATTTTTTTTGTAAAGCTATGAGTACATGTTGATGTCGGCATTACCATTGTTTAAATCTTCTACCTTTACTACTCCTCACTAGCTTTCCAGGAAAGTAAGAACTGCACTGTCCTATATCAAACAACATTTAATGACCAACAAATTTATTTATATTGTAAAGTTATGAGTATATGATGATGTCAACATTACCGAAAGTTGAATCATTCAACCCTTACTACCCCTTACTACCCTCTCAGTGAAGTAAAAACTGTATTATCCTATATAAACCGAAATTAAATGGCAACCAAAAATTATAAAAAAAATGTTTACCTTAAGCATGCAACCCATCATTTCTAATGTGTTTCGATGTGCTGAAACTAGAAGTTATAATAAAAGATTCATCCCATAAATTTTTCACAAATTGTGCTTAGTGTCTAAATATCTATAAAATTCGCAAATTAGGTTTAAAAAGTCTGAATTTTGCAACTGATTGATCCAAAATTTTATAAATTAATAGTATTACTTATATAGATTAGAGAATATTATTTAGGTATTAAGCAAATCACAACTTACACAATTTTTATTTTCTATGAAAATACCTACTTTCTGTATATTGTTGCCCTAATCTTGGCACGATAATATACTAGTTAGATAAATACTTTAAAACACTCATTATTGGAGAATCAATCAAAACAACTACTCTTCTAGCTAATACTGACGAAGTATTGAATTACATGATAGTATTCCTGGCATTTTAAGGCAAACAAATATATTCAAATACTTAAATTATTTATTGAAATTCAGACATTCACAACAATTATTAAACCGTACATTCTATTTCAACTCTAGAAAAGTTGTTCAAGTTTTTTCGAACCCGATATTTCTCATCAGTAGAGTATAGAAAGAAAAGTATGAATTACTAAATTTGAATAAATGATTTAAGTATTTTCAATATATTTTTTTGCTTTAAATGCTAATAATCCTATCATGTAATTCAATACTTCGTCAGTATTAGCTAGAAGAGTAGTTGTTTTGATTGATTCTCCAATAATGAGTGTCTTAAAGTCTATACCTAACTAGTAATTCTTTCAATTTCGAAATAGCCATTAATTGAGGACCTGAAAAATCCAATTTTATTGACTATTTTCTTTTGTTGTCAAATATTTTAATTGTCTTGGGACAATTTTGTGATAATAGGCTAGGTTGTTTTATACTTTTTATCAAGTTATTAATTTTTGTATTGACTACATATATTTTTAAACTGTGTATTTATATATATTCTCGTATTATTTTAATTTGTCATGTGTTACGTTGTATTGTGTGTACTATTTGAGAATGCCAAAACTGTTATTGCAGTCTAATTGGAAATAAAATATATTATTATATATTAGCGTGCCCAGATTAGAAGCAACAATATACAGAAAATAGGTATTTTCATAATAAATAAAAAGTGTGTAAGTTGTGATTTGCATAATATTTTCTAATCATGATAAAAGCAAATGAATAAAAAATATTTAATTGTAAAAAGTATTATATAGGTTAAACAAAATACTTCCAACGGATTGTAAAGACATGATATCATTTTACAAGCAGTAGTCAAAAAACATTTCTGTTCCAGAAATAATATCACTGTAATTCTATGTATCTGCTGAACAAGAACCCTAAAAGAAATTTCATTCCCCCAAATTAGTTTATCCTTTTTTTCTATAAATCGATTCCACTGTGGAATGCGCAAATTTTGGAGTTGATTGTCCATTGGCAAGAAAGTACCTATATAAATATATTGAAATAAACATCAAGGAGGGTTAAATTATCTAGACATTGTTTGATTAAACGTAGATTATCAACACACACACACCTACACGTCATATAATTGTAAACACATGTTTCCTTTTGATTAATTATTATTTGTATTGTAGCAAATAAGTATAACTGATTAGAGTACTTATTTAATGTAACAGCACAATTACATAATACCTAAAAAAATATTTACCTAATTCTACTAGCCACAAAATAAATAGTAAGAATGAAAGTTACACAAATATAATTTATAAGCAATCGAAGAGGTTTGCTAATTATAACCTCAAATTAAACTATAACTCACCGTCAATTTCAACATACCATAATAATTAACCTTCACTAAAATTGCAAAATGTGTTCGGACTTGACAATGGTCAATCAGCCAGAAATGCTTACGCATGACTCGGTTATTAACGTATTTTGGACAAGAATAAAAGACTGATTCAATACTTCTTTTGTAAAGAAAAACGAATTTTGACGAAAATAGTGTGTTTAATAAATATTCCTTTAAATTATAAACACACTTAATTTAGATTCTTCTTACACGATAGTGCATAAACTTCGAAACAAAGTGGTAAGGAGTAATCTTATACTATTTTAGATAAGTTTTTAGATATAATTGTAAATCAAATATGTCTTGTTAATAAGTATATAAAAATAAAAGTTTTAAGGGCACGTACAGACCAGCGGAACGAAATTATGAACCAATCGCCAAACCGAATGTCAAAGGCGAACTACGAACCATACGGCAAACACTGTCAACGTCAATGGTCCAGTTCACGGTCTTGCTAGTAGTGCATTGTCATGCAGCTGCAGCCACATATATTTATATTTGTCTTACCTGAAAAAAAGAAACCGGTAATTATATCAGAGTCTTGACGAGTTTTTTAAATTGTAAATACATTATTCGAGAAATCAAAATCCACACCACAGTTTACGACGACCTCTTTGTCACTGAAAGCCTGAAGTAGCTTTGTGCGAAAGGGGGAGAGAGATTTCGAAACAAGGTACAAACACCAAGTATACGAGTATTATCGGGAATTATTTAGTTTTCAAAAAAAAAAATCCAGCGCCAGCGGAAGTCGGATCCAGAACCTCAGCTTGAAAATTAAACTTTTGACCCTTGACCCATCAGAAATTAAATGCAGGACACAGCTCGGTGATTTTTGCCCATAACCTGTATATATAATTGAATACAATATTACCTGGTAAAAGAATACTTTAAACCTATATTTATGTAGGCTAGGTTAGCCTACATAAATATAGGTTGCTATATTTCGGTGTCTTGGTACCGGTGCTGTATATTGCTGGTACTGGATACCAACCTTCAATACATTTTTAAAATTTCAAAGCAAATAACATGATACCAAAAGTAAACATTAACATAAACATAAACATATTTTTCCGAAAAGAGATTATGAAATTGAAAAAACACAGACAGCATCCATTATCTATCAACATTGCTATTATTGGAACTGAGGATCGAATCCAGTATACTATAGATAGTGTGACCAAACGTGGTCACTAATAACATGCTTTAGCCCGCTGCGCTATCGTGCCAGTGTAGTTGGTGAAGCTATCGTTATCGACGAAAAAGAAAACTCGAATGAAAGTGAAAGAAATATAAACATTAATAGCCTCGTCTGACGGTCAATAACAAACTGAATTTAAAGTATCTGTTGTGCGTTTATATTGCACAGAATACCTCAAAACTTTTTGCAACGTGATAGTTGGCAGATCGCAAATCGGTTTCAGGTTGGCATCATCAGTTCTTTGAAATGTTGCACATCTTTGTTGTGCTGTATTCGTCGTTCTGTTGAACTGCTCTTTTCGAGGCTTAAGATGAATATCAATTTGGATTTTTTTTAGCAAAGTGAAAATAGAGCTAAAAATCGAAGTGTTTGGAGAAAGAAATCTTTCTTTTTGCAAATATCCCCGGTAATATTGATCGCATTAGAAAAAATAAAATGCAAATCGTACTTAATAAAACGTCGAACAAATCTAGATATATAAAGAGAAAAAAAAAAAGAAAAGGCAAATTCTTATTTAGGTACTAATTTTAGTATTTATTTATTTTTTAAATATATGTATATTTAATTAATCTTCTCACTAATTATACCTTAGTTTGTAAGTACTGTCGTGCGCAAAGAAAATGAGAATGAGTCTTATAACGTATTTTTGCTAAAATCTAGAGTTATGTACATCTAACTTTAATTTTTGTGACATTGTCAGTTATTTGTCAAAATTCATTGCAAGTGTGCAAAATAGAGACAGATTTACATTAGACTAAAATAGTTGTCCCATTTTTTTTTGCTCACGACATTATAATAGGTGTTTTCTTTCTACCAACAATCTTAACTATGTTAAGTAGTTTTTCAGTCACGCCTGATGATGAGTGAAATATTCGTGTACCACAGTTTGCGTATGACATTAAAACTACTTAGCTTAGCTAAGATTGTTGGTAGAAAGAAAACACCTAATGATGTGTTTTTATATATTTTATTATCATTAAAGTTAGTAAAGTTAGTACAAAAGAAAAGTAATGCAGGAAGCTGAAATGATAAAAGCAATAAACTCAACTTATGATAATTAAACCACATCATTTTTATTAATTCATTTCTTTTACAACATAAAGTCATCAAGTTGATTTTCTATGTCACTGGCTTCATCACTGTCGAATTGGACGTCATGGTCATTTTCATAAAAAAAAACTTTTATTTCTGAGTGTACATTAGCTAAGTAATCTGTTGTACTTTCGCAATCGCTTTCTTATAAGCAAGTATTTTATATGAGCTTAAAAATTTATGATTAAAATATGCCTTTGTATCTTTCTTCAACATTATGGTTATAAGTTAATTAACGGTAAAATAAAAAAAAAACAAAATCTACTTGAAAAATAAACAATTTAAAAGAGAAATGAGAAATGTTTCGATAATAAAAAAAATAAGGAAGACTGCATTGAACATATAAAACCATTCGAATACACGAAATCTGGAGTGCGAAAAGGAATGTCTCGAGTCTGTGCCTTCTTCAGAGAACAGCAATACTATATAATAATAATAATAATAATAATAAATGCCTTTATTTAGCCTGGCGGGGTGTCAGCGAGTAGCTGTTGTTAATCCCAACCAGGTATATATACCTACAGGTATATAATTTTGCATATATATACCCTAGAAAGAAAATTTAATTGGACCACAAGAATTGTTAATCATGAAGAATTAAACGGTATATATTTCAGATCTACATATTAATTGTTCATTTATAAATACGATATCTCGACTTCTAATTAACATCATATTATTTTTTTTCAATTATTGTTTTTATGAAATTTTATGTATGTTAAACTTTTTGATTTCGAAAAAAAATTTAAAATATAAATTTAAATAAGTAAAGAATTAGACAAATGCAAAAAGCTGGTTAAGATAAACACACCAAAACATTAAACAACAAACGTTAATACCAATCAAAAATACTTTTAAAAACCTAGAATTAAATAAAATGTTGCTGGCATAATTTCATGAGGCTGCAAAGTTTTAAACAACTTATGCTTTTTTGGCTGCTTAAACAAATATTTTGTCTTAAGATTTTCTATGGTAGATATTATCCATAGAGAGCATATTTTCCCTAAATCTATATTAAATTGTTTGAATATACAATAGCGATTTTATATATCTAGTTTTGTTCGACTTTTTTTGCAGCAAAATCAATTCGACTGCAAAAAACGAATAAGTAACGATGTTCTACAATTTATATTATTTAAACAAATATGTTTCAGACCTCGCCTGAACGACAAAACATAGATATATGTGTACTTCTCATTCCTGCAAAAAAATTCCCACCCTTAAACACTTTCTTTAAATTTGTTTTTACTTCATGAACAGACTTATCTTAGTAAGGTAATTGATAATGTTACGTGCTCACACCTTTTTCGTAAGTACCCTGTATCGAGGGTAACACTAAAGACTAATTTATTAACTTGCGTACTAACTTGCGTACTAATTAACAATTAATTACTTTACTGATATTACACTAAGTACTATAATTCACTACTTCAGTCAATTGATCACTTTGCTTACTTGTTCTTAATGTTTCTCAATTCACTCTCTGAACTAAACTGTCTTAAGACAAATAATGAATAAGAACAAAAATATAGAAATGACGTATTTTGCTTTCTTAACTCGGCTTCTCCATTCCTTTATATAGTCCTAGGTAGTTCTCTCTGGAACATTCTACCATTCTCCGGCAAATGTCACAAGTTCTCTAGATGTTTCCAGATGCCTAGATTTTGACACACCGCGCACCATCTACAGGGCGATAGCCGATCTAACCAACTAATTTAGTTTCCTGTTACGTACACATGGAACTTACATGGAACTACTCCCATAGATGTCTAGAGGGGTATCGAGCTTGTCACAATAATAAGAGATGCAGGGTATATTAACGTACAGTATAAATGTTTCTGTAAACAAATAACAAATTATTAAATATGTTACTGTTAACATTGTTTACTAAATTACAACATTTTCTTCTCCGACGAATATAAAAAGGCAGAGTTGGTTAGAGAAAACTTCACTCAACTGCTCTAAATTCCAGTAAATACAGAAGCTGTGGACATTTGTTACAATTTTGCAGAGAATCCATTTACCTTCTAACAATACGAATATTATTAGACATCAGTGAAAAAATTCTTATTTGTACCCCAGCAAACACGGGGGATCGGCCCATCGGCGGGCCATCACTGGGCCAGAAATGGAACTTCTGGCCCTGTGATGGCCCCCTGGAGGGCCATCAGGGCCATCAGGGCCTTTTGTGTTTGTAGGGACTTATGCAACCCTTCAATCATTTTAAGCAAGTACGTGAATAAAATGGATCTTATAGACTTTAAACTGCAAAACTCCTTGAGTTAATGAATCTTATTTCTTTTTTAAATGATTATTCTACGATGCTTTAAAACTCCTTACTTCATCTTTGGCGCGTCGCGTCAGTTATTTCTGATCGAAAAGGTTCTATGCCCTACAAAGCTCTCATAAATTCATATTTATTATATCAAATATTAACAAACAGCTGCTAATAGAATAGAAGCATACACACTCTATTTTGCCTTTAAATTCTGATAAAAAAACAATGACGTAATTTACTTCAATAAAAATTAGAAAAGTATTTCGCCAAATCCAAGATTGAATCTTGTGGACTGTTGACGTTACTAAATATCAAATGTTAAATTGATTTACGAATTGTCATATGCACTGTATTGACGTATGATGTGTAAAGTATGGAGGGAGGAATTCTTGAGAACTGAAATTCATAGCAGTGTTTTCTCAAATGAAGAGAAGATAGATAGACGTGTTATCCTGCAAGTCACAACAATGCATATATTGAAGTTACCTCAATGAGATGTATTTTAAGTTAGTAACCTTAAGAAAATCCATCTTATCGGATGATGTTGAGATAACACACCATACCACATCACAGGTACAACGCCTACCACCCTCGACATAGTGGTCAATAAGGATGTGAAGAACTCCACGCCACCTGTGGTACTGGAGGAACTCGCATCCGACCACAATCCTGTTCAGCTCCTGCTGGATAATATGTCGAGGGAAGACACGACACGCAAGATCACATCTTATAGAGATGCCAACTTGCGTCTCTATAAGACACATATCAACACGAAACTTACACTAACACCTAACATCACCACAGCCGCTGAGCTGGAAAATGCAGTGGAGGAATTCACAAAGGTGCTGCAGGGCGGCAAACGGAGTGTTGCAACAACGATGACGATAAATCCCTACAAAGACCGACTCGGCGAAGCTGTCAAACGAGACATCCAGGAGAAGAACAGACTGAGTCGGCTTTGGCAACGAAATCGCGATGTCGACGCTAAGGCCGAGATGGGTAGGCTGCAACGGCGGATCAGGACCGCCATCAACATCGCAAAAAACCGGAAATGGCGGGATAGTCTGGATACGTTGAATCCTCAGGACAACTCGGTGTGGAAGCTATCGCGGACAATGAGAAATACGCGGGAAGCCATACCCGCCTTGATAAACGTAAACGGACGTATGGCTTTGACGGACACCCAGAAAGCGAACGACCTAGCTGACCACTTTAAAAATATACATAACACGAACATATCCAACAACGTTGAGCATGACCACATTGAAAACGACATAAACGAAACGATTGGCCATGGCGTTCAATTGACTAGACGAGAATTTCTAAAGGCCATGGCCAAGCCCTCGGAAGTGGCTAGCATTGTCCGGACATTACCTAACAACAAAGCCCCGGGGAAAGACGGTATCGAATATAAGCTACTCAAATATCTCCCGAGAAAAGGCATTGTACAATTGTTAACACGATCCTGCCACTGCAACACTGGCCCGGTCAGTGGAAATGCGCCGTGGTCGTGCCAATCTTGAAGCCGAACAAGAACGCGAAGCTCGCCGGCAGTTATCGACCGATCTCATTACTGTCGGCGATCTCTAAATTGGTGGAGAAGGTCATCCTGACCAGACTAGACTCTGCTCAGGATGAACTTGACATCGACGATCAGTGCCAGTTCGGCTTCAGGCGGAGCAGGGGCACTGTACAGCAGATTGTTAGGATCGTGAATGACGTCAAGGTGTAATGCAACCTCGGGAAGAGCACCGTCATGGTGATCCTCGATATTGAGAAAGCCTTCGATACCATATGGATCCCGGGCCTTCTACACAAACTGAACGCACTGGACTTTCCCATACACATAACGAAACTCATTCACTCTTTCCTGACAGGTAGATCGCTGCAGGTCAGGGTGAATAATAATCTATCTACACGGCGGGGCATTCACGCTGGCGTCCCCCAGGGGTCGTGCCTGTCACCTAAACTGTATAACCTATACGTCCCCGACTTTTCGGAGTTTCCGAATACGAAACTTGCCAAGTATGCCGACGACACGGCCATGTACGTGCACTCGCACAACGCTCAGGCGGCGAATATGCTGCTGAAGGCGCACATGGCTCATGCCACGGCATATTACGATAAGTGGAAGATTCGGATCAACCCCGAAAAGTCGGAATATATGCTCTTCACGCGCTGGTTCACTAAGAACCGCATTCTAACGCCTATTTCGGTGGGCGCCAATTTCCTATTAAACGGTGCGTGAAGTACCTTGGGGTTAATTTAGACAAGAGACTGACGTACAACACTCACATCAACGAGACCATACGAAAAGTCTACTCCGTGTCCAGGAGTCTGTATCCGCTCCTAGCCAGGAGTAGCGGACTAAACAAGACCAATAAAAAATTACTATATACGATGGTGATCAGGCCGGGCATCACATATGCGGCACCGGTGTGGTGCGGCATCCAGAACACAAATTTATGCGCCTCATTTCTGATTCGGGCAGATACGCATCACTCAGAGATCTGTACGCCCGCTGTAACGACATAACCTCACTAGCGGAGTACGTCCAAGATATTTCACAAAAATTCTATGAATTCAAACTGGGCGATAGTCCGCTAACCCGCAACATAACACACATCAGACAGCATAATGTAATTCTATTTAATCTGAAACACCAATTACCCTACCAGACGTTGCCTATTTTCAGGCAACTTCCACCTTAGCCAACTTCTTCTCTACTATAACCTATCTTTACTATATCTTTACCAATCAACTTTACAATTTTAACCCCCTTCTATTCGTTTTCTGTTTGTTCATTGTTTTTTTTTGTTCTATTGTCATAATTTTTAAAACCATAACTTTTATTCTTCCCCTATTTTCCTGGACGCAGGAAAACCACCAGGGTGGAGATTACTTCGAACGGATTTTTTCATTGTGTTCTGTTTTCCCGTGAAAGTAATCAAAATTTTTCAGTGATCTGTGCACGCACAGTGCGACAACTTCAGGTGTAATTTTAATTAGTTTTAGGCCCTTGTGGGCAGTATAGTTAAGGACATTGTTGTTTTTAAATTCGCCTCAGGCGAATGGGAGTTCCAACATATCACCCCATTATCGTTCTTAGCCAAACCGGCCCTGTCCCGTCCAACCTTACTCACCACGACGTTACGCGCCGTGGCTGTTTGGTTGGCTCCAGGCCAGGTTTCCGGCTAGGCGCATGTATATTTTTAGTTTAAATAAAATCTTTTTGAATTGAATTGAATTGTAATTAGGGCAGCCATATTGGATTTATACACATAAAAATATGTGTTCTCTAGAAAATGGATACGTTAAGGCTGATTCCAACATTTTTCCGTGTGTAGTCATTTTTATGGTTATGAAATATTTTAATAATAATAAAAATTACATAAGTAGGTTACATTACAGAGGTAGGTTAACTATTTTAATAAAGTCTACCGAATTTATCTGATTTTTAGGTCAGCCAAACAAAATTACGGCGATAATGCTGTTAGATATATCCAAATAAAAGCTATGTTATGATACTTATAATTTTCCATATCCTCTTCAAGCTACAAATTTTACTATTGTACAATTTTTAATAACAACCTATTACACTTTATCCTCACAACAATATTTTGTCCCTTTATTATTAACAAATTTCTTCCTGTGAATAGCTTGCTGCCACAAATTTCTGATACTTTCATCACTTAGTAATGGAATAAATATTTTATTGGGAGTAGACACTAATGTACTTTTACAGTCTGGAACTGAACAATATTTATATAACCTCTTTTTTATCCATGCTAATAACAATATACTTAAAAGATATGCGTGTCGTATGAAACTTTATGGAAATAGGTGAGCGGTCGACTGCCAGAAGTGGTGTGACGTCACACTGCGATTTCGCGCGCTCTATTTTCATTATTTATTTTGACTGAGAAGCAGTTGAAAAAAAAATCTAATATTTTGCATATTTACTAACTATAAGGTGTACTTTCGATATATGATTTAAAAGAAAATGCTAAATGAGCCCTTACTGATAATTCTAAATGTCGCAATTTTTTGTAATTTTCTATTCTTTTCTAGGATATGTGGAGGGGTTGTCTTTGTTTTAGATATTTACTTTTCCCATTTATCAACTCTTATGGTCTCCATTTTGTATTATGGTAATTTCTACTTATTTTTGCAGAAAATATCTACGCTAAATGAATTTCCAGATGCAGCTGGAGATACTAATATAATTCATGTAATTAGAATATTGCACAGAAATTAATGTTTACAACGTAGAAATGACGTGAAGTCGTGAAGAAATAGGTTGGTTAAACATGACAAATCGTATGACATTACACCTTGCCGTCTATACACATAAATTATTAACCACTCAGAGTCCAAGCTATTTATTTAATAAGCTAATACCTAGATGGCAAATTCATACCAGAAACCTTAGATCACTAGAACATTTAACAATTCCGCAACATATGACCGCACTTTTCCAGAGATCCTTCTCTTATAATTCACCCATTACCTATAATGCAATATCTGATGCTACAAAACGATTATCTTCTCAATCATTTAAATTTGTCCTTAAAACTAAATTATTAAATGAACAATGACCTTAAATATTCTTAATATATTTTCAATTTTTTGTATGTATATGGAAGTATATGTGTGTGTATGTATGTTTGTATGTAGACGTGGACGTATGTATAAAAATAAATAAAGAAAAACAATCACATATAAATGTCAATGCGTAAGCAGGAAGGTATGTAGTAGATTATTGTTTATTGCGAAATTATTTTTTTCTTGTAAATTGTTTACTATATTGTATCGTGTTTAGTTAATAGTTTATATTATATTTTATATTATATTTTATATTACTTTAAAATGTCCTGGTTGAGTGGTGGAATAGCTATGCTAAACTCCGCCAGGACTTAAATATCAATAAAGGCGATTTATTATTATTATTATTATTATTATTATTATTATAAGTAATTATGTTTTACACATGTATTAGACAATTCTCAAATCCGTAGCCAGGGCTGTCTGGGATAGAACCAGTACCTTGTAATCTAGTAGTAAATTTTTGGTGATTATGAATGAAAACTGAATTTTCGATTATAGCATAAAAAAGTTCATTTGTCTTTTAAGGACATAATTTAACCTCGACGAGAGGTATTTCTTCTAATAAATAGAGAAGAATTGTGTCAGACGATTAAATTGATATTTTGTTCGCAACTTTTTACTTTTGTAGTTTGTACATAGTTAATAAAATTTTCATTATACTTAATTAAATATCAAAAACAACTTAAATATAATTTTATAAGTTTATATAATATGTTAATAAATATATAAAAGAACAGTTTAAAACGTTATTACAGTTTCATCAACATGCTCACATTGGTGGTATTGTTAGCAACTTTCGCAAGCATTGTTACAGGTAAGCACCTTTCACTTTTATTTCTAAATATCAAAATCAATTTAAGTAATCTACTCGAAGAAAGTTAACGATACTACTTGTTTTCTAACAATACATAAATAAATTGCAAACAAGAAATATTTTTTTTACGAAACTGGAAACACATGAGACTTGCTGGAATAAGAAGTCCAAGGATTTAATAATGAGCAAAGAAATCATCGTTTAATAGTGAGGTGGCACGAAGTTACCATTACCATTAAAAAATATATTCTCCTGTAAGTTAGAAACGCTGCTATAGCTATAGCTGACTTGCACTCGCATAATTAAATACGGTGGGTAATAGGGTGGCCCTTATTTTTCAAATTTAGATTTTTTGCGGTATCCCCCAGGATGGTTCGGTTTCATAAGGAAATACTCTTTGTCAAATTTTAGCTCCATCGGATTACTTTAAGGGGTGCCGCAATGCCCCTCTTTTAGACAATAGAATTCTTATAGGTTTAATGCGCCCTCAGTGTTGTCGGATCAGAAACTGTTTGTCTTCTTCGATGGTCATCAATTGCAACGCTCCTGCATGTGCGATAACAAATAAGTTATCAAATCTTGTCACAAAGTCTTCCTATCTCCGTTTTTGGATTTCGCTTAGAGCACTTCTGCAGTTCTCTCCATTCGTGGTAAAAATTTTCCAACTTGATAATGCACTTCTTTTCTAATCTTGTTAGAATTCTTGCGTTTTCCCAACAAACGAATGCCTCGTAATCACAAGCTTTGCAATTTCACGCAGGTCTAACATCACTTTTATGAGATTAAAAAATAACACATTTAATACTTGTTTATTAGCTAATTTACTTCCAGTGATCGCATAAGCGTAATGTCAAAGAAGATAAACTCGATCATCATGACGCGGAGCAACTCCCGCCATATCGAAATTAAATTATTGGAAATATTCAATGTAAAATCGAGTTTCACAGTCACTCATCACAGTACAAGAGACAGCGAGATACTGATAAAACCGTACTCTCTTTACCACAGCAAGCCCATCCAGATGATTCACTCCAGCAACAACTTTCCGCTTTATTGGGAAAAGGGTCTGATAAACTATTTCACATCTGTTCATTGTGAGTTAACACCTATATTATGTACCTATTGTTTACTTCTTAAAAAACCTCAATTTCACAATATGGGGTATTTCAAAAAATTCAGAATCTTGGGGGTGCTTGCGGCACTTCTTTCTTTAACTGATTTGACTCAGATTTTCAAGGGATTACTTTTCTAGGAATTGGAACCATTGTGGAGGGTGCCGCAAACTAAATTCGATAATAACTAAAATTCGGTTAACTATAAATAAGGGCCACCCTAGTGGGTAATCTTAACCACGGAATCATTTAGCATCCTCTATTTTGTAATTGGTTTAACGAAGTTTTTAATTTCACCATTTAGGTGCCAACTTCACACCAGCACACAGTCCCCTTAGAGTTCATTTGACACTCTTTAAATGTAAAAATTTAAGGTGCTAATTAATTCGGGAAAGTTATAATAATTGTATAACATTGGTCCCAGTTTCATGCGAACACCACAAGCATCAGTGTTATTGTAAAATATTACTTTTGCATACCCATTTAGTGTAAAAATACATAAAGAAATTTATTAGCAAGAATATTCTTCAATTTGGCTAAATTTTTACTTAAGGGGATGATAAAAAAATATTGCTTTTGTTTTGTAATAAAATTTATCTTAATATATTTTTTGTAAAAATATACCTACAAGAACACGCTGTAAAATACGCGCTACTGAGCTAAAGAGGAGTATATTCTACAGATAGCGAGCGGTAGGGATGCGATGAGCAGGTACCTGCTCAAGGATACTTCCTAGCCAGCATAACAGTAAAGGTTTTGTGGTAAAATTGTGCCATCATTAAAATTATGTCGGAAAAGAACATTAACACAATAAGTAATTATATGCTATTCGCAATATGACTAATCGATAACGGCTAAAAAATCTGCATTAAAAATTTTATTTATAAATAATATAAATGCTTTTGAATAGGTACTCATCATCACTATCAGAATAATTGTCCCTACTATTGCCATATCCTAAGTAAATAATGAATAGTTCAACTTCACTGAAATTATCAACAAGCACTTCATTTTTCAAATGCTTGTCCTCTATTTTAATCACATGAGCACCCTTTCTTTTCTAATCTTCTGGCGCTATTTCGCTATATATAAATTCGGCAAATTTACGTGTATCTGCTAGATTAAATGCGCTATTTTTTGTACCGGTGGATATTTTTAACTGTAACCCATATCAATTCAGTAGGATTTAAATCCGAGCGTTAGGGTGGTAGACGTAAAACGATATTCTATAATTTACCGTTTTTTGTAATATTTAATAATTTCGTAAAGTTATGGCTTCAAGGCATAAGGTTTAGAATTACTGCTCCGGTCAACTAACCATTTTTTCATATCTACCTACCTAAAACTTGATGACAGTGCTAAATTTCTCTGTACATTAATGTGTGGCGTCTCATAATAGTATATTGTGTATTTAGGTGTGAAAGCAATACATTCCCGGACGACGATGCAAATTGGCATCGAAGTCCGGGAATGTGCTTTCACACCGAAGTACACATACTATTTTTTCTGAAATTACAATCAATATTATTATAAATTAAGGAATTTGTATTAATGCATAACATTTCTTCATTACAATCTAACTGCTTACTAATAAATGCAATTTTAATGTGAGTTGGTTTGTCTGCGTGTATTTATTTATTGTCTAAAATATACATAAAAAAACCGTACGGGAATGTTAGTTTCCCGGCCTAGGCCGGGAAAGTAACATTCCCGTACGGTTTTGTTGATCGTTGCTTGGCAACGGATCTTTTCCGGTGTTTTCTGATAGTTTCTTAGCAACGAGCTAAAATACTGGAATTGTGCATTTTTCGATCTGACATCGCGCCGAAAATGTAGACATTGCCGACCGATTTCAGAAAAACGATTATTACTAGCCCAGGGTCGATCCAGTCAAACCATGAACAAATTAGAGACAAGCGGAAATTTGGTATATGAGTTTGTATTGGGGTCCTTAAAATACCACCAAACCCCACCGGTAATCCGCCGTGCCCCTCACCCCCCAAACAACCCCCGAAAGGGGTGATAATCGGACTTTTTTAGTTTTTTGGCAATATCTTAAAAACAAAGCTATATACGAAAAGACATGAAGATAGAAAAATTAAATAGCATAAAATTTCCTATGAAATCACGTTTAGCAGCTATATTTTGCTTTACCAGTGGCGGAGTTATGATATTTTTAATAGCTGGATATTTTGGAAAAATACACATTTGTGAATGTAATGTATGTTTTTAATTACTTATTATCCAATATAATTTATCTGCATGGTTAGATGTCATCATCCGCCTGTAAATCCTCAACTGCCATATTAAAACAGGTAATACCATTACACTGTCCACATGCCAAGGTACACTTTAGGCCCATTTTACGACATGAGCATGCATTTTTACAACCACCTGATGAACAGTTGCAAATTATACTTTTAAGGATCCATTGGGGGGGCCTATATCTTGATCCATCTAGACTGGACAGATTCCGGAATCAGTAGAAACCCAGCTAACATGCTAACGTCATATTAACGTATTTTTGAAGTCATTTACCGGTCAGCGACGTAAGTGACTAATAATATGACGTGATAGTTACATCATAAAATATAACGAGTCTATGAAGTCATAAAACAACCATCTCAATGACATATATTGTTGGTGCTTGAATATATGAATTTATGACGTCATTATGGTATCGTCCATATGACGCAGATTATTAGTGTATTGTGTAAAATGCTTGCTTACCAGGTAGTATGTAGCAGAAATTATTTCTAGATGGCGCCACATACACACCACTGACAATAATTAGTCATAGTTTATCTTATACTCTTATAAAGTTATAGAAAATAAATAACATGGATTGCAATGTTCAAATTCTTTTAGGGAACATCGGTTTATTTGGATGGATCTTATAACAATCAGGTGTTAAGGATCATTTATTCTGTAGCTAGACTGTTTTATGCTATCTGTTTAATGGGTTTAAGAACTCACTGGTTTTATGATGAAACCAGCGAGTGCTTAACCTATGAATTGTCCATTCATCTACATAGCGGCTCATCCTGTAACCCATCATATATTGGAAAATGGATACCTCCTAGACCTGGAATCCTTAAACATGCGTTAGTAACAGACATACTAATGACGTAACAACAATTATTACGTCATTTTTAACGACGAGTTACGACACCCCAGATATACTTAAGACGTCATGTAATAAGTGGATAAGACGTCATCGAATAACGTCTCTGGGATGTGACAGATTTTCGTCATTTTCACGTCAATAATACGTAACATTTGACGTAAGAACTGACCAAATAGTGTCCAATTACTGACGTAATAATGACGTCACTATGTTAGCTGGGAATCCATCCCCAGTCCTGGAGTGGTAAGCTATTATTCAACCATGCTTGAACCTAAAAGTTAATCATACATGTAAACAAAATATGTATGTAGGGTTGCTGGACTTACCTGATGAAATGTCCTAAATGCATGGTATTGAGCTGAATTTATGGTCGGTAGAAGTGAAGCCAGATTAAAATCTTTATTTAAACTTTGCTTTGCTACATACTGCTGGTAGAGAATGTATCTGACGTTATTCAAATCGGTACTTGTTCTATTTTTGACGTATACGGAGATAAAAAATGTCGAAATTAAGCTCCTCAATCTGTCTTTGGATATATTTGGATTGTAAAATTCTTCAAAACGATCAAGCAACTTCTTCTTTTTCACAGTATTGACCAAATTGATTTTTCCCCTGTTAAACAGGCCAGATGTAGTATCACATTCGAAAATGGCGTGCATGGCAAAAAGAACATTTTTTTAAAGGTCCCAACTTATGCTGCAACTTTGAAATATTAGTGATTTTATTTGGTTTTGAACTTCTTCCTGGGCGTAGCATATACATATTATTATATTTTGTTTAGCGTAGTGGATCAATAAAACCATTACATCAGTATCTTCACTTACTACAAACACGGCCCCTTCACACGTCCCACTAAGTGCTGTAGCACCAACTGTAGAAATCTTTAATTCGTCAGTTGTCAAATTTCCACAAGAAAATTTTGTGTCCAACACAACAAATAAGCAATGCCTTAGTAAACAACTTGGAAAGTCGTTGGGGGAAAAGGGAATTAAAATTGTATATTCAGATGGTGATGCGGATACGCGTTGCTATAAGCGTATCCGCATCACACGTGGATCGTGTGTACCTTTTTTGATCTCGCCGGCCGGCTTCACTTTTTATGCCAATTAAGGAAATGTAAACAACTCGAATACGTTCTTTCACAAGTAAGTTCGTCGACCTATTCAGGATTAGGTCAGGACTTACTCAACATCAGTAGTGTATCTGCGCAAATTTACTAATAATTTAATATACTAAATTACCTCAGAATCCTCTAAAATTTTGCAGGGGCTTTCCCACATTGAAGACTAGTACACCATTTTATTTTCCGCATTTCTTGGTAGATCACGCTGTATAAACCTTCAGATCGACCCTGGCTATACAGAATTTTCGGCAAATTAGGAATTAACATTTGAACGAACCACTTTCCATATTTAGATTTAATTTCTGCATGGCTTAATCCCCAGTGTTAGACCCCGATTGAAGATTGAAACATTAACAAGTACAGTTGTCTACAAAAATACCATAAAAACGGGCCATAAAAATATCAAAATCGACACTATTACATTCTGACAAGACTGCTACAGAGCCGCACTTCAAATTTTTGCGTTTTATAATGAACAAAATATTACTGGAAAGTTAAAAATTGTGTTCCCGGTAGAAACTTAATGACGTTTCTGGTAAATTAAAAAATCTTACTCTGTTTTGCGTCAAGATAGCAATATATTATGCATTGGTGAACGCATTGCCCGTCCTTTGCGACATTGCCAGATAAATTCAAAGTATGACTCTGTTTATATGTTACCCTGGTACAGGGTGTATTAGATAGGTGGTGCGACAAGGACCCGTTGAGTGGCTTCATAAGTGCTTACTTTGTACATAATGTAATAGATGGCAGGAGCAATAGTGTCCGTCATTATTTACGCATAGAAAGATAATTTTGCAGATTCTGTACATACGTACATACAGTGTTGCATACATTCCGGGGCTTTCGTTTTTAGTGAAAAATCTTGTAGTCAAACAAAATATCAGTGACATTTGACATCAAATACCTCGAAGAAATACATTCAATACGCTAGCGCTAAATATAAAAAAGTCAGCTATATTTTCATAAGACACGGTTAGAAAATATGGAGTGCCTATTTGTGTACTTATGCTTATGACTATAAAGACCGAGAATTATCACTAGAAAGGAACTATTTGTAAACATATTATGTAAATCTTGTTCTTATAATATTGCAGCCCATTACGCCCAGTACTGTTGTAAATAAATTTGTATATTTTACATAAGTTTTATTTTCTTACCATACCCATATAAATTTGAAACTGGTGAATATTTGTTCCTTTACATAACTGAAATTGCTGTTCAGTTGTGAATATATGCAACACTATATGCAGCAAAGCAAATTCATGTACCTATATACAGGTTTTTGTAGGACGCTAAAGCTCGCGCCATCTACTAAATTAAATGGGAAGCATGCACTTATGAAGCCATTATTATCATAGGAAAGTGCCGCAGTCGGACCACCTATTTAATACACCCTGCCCTGGTATCAACGCCGACAATAAGCACCGCGCAATAGTTAGAAATCTTAATTAAAAGAGGCGTGTTTCCCTTTATTCTTTATCTTATTATACCAGAACATACTTTAAATAAAAGTAAAGATATTTTATTCATTAAGTGATATATTAAATGTATTATTTAATATAATATAGGAAAATAAAGCATGCCTCGGTCTCCGTTTATATTTGTTCGGTAGGCAGCTTTGAGTTTTTTGTAGGCAGTATAAAAATGGAGTGAACTATACCTAGGTAAGTGCAATTTCCCAACCAGCATAAACGATAATCACCTTTTAAATATATTTGCAAACGGTCCTTTCATATCATAGGAAGAAGTTTGCTGTATTAAGAGAGGGTAAAGGTTATGGCTAGAGAGGCTGCCGGAAAATGGGCAACGCCTGGTATGGCAGAGTGTGCTATATTTGAAATGGGGCATTATGCTCCCTGATTTGTGTGATGTTGCTTGTTGACTGCCTCACCGCCCAGCTTAAATGTTTAAAATTTTTGAAATATCTGCTCAATATAGTCTGCCAGCGGGGTTATGTTGTGACAACGCGCATATAAGTCCTTATATTCTAGGAGCTAGTGTCGGAAAGTGAAAAATTTATCAAACCACTAACGGAACTTGTCACTTGTGAATATGGTCCTTAAGAGCCGGCAATTTATATTGCGGGCCTGTGAAAAATTGAACGTATTTCATCGTTATCAAACCACTAGGTTCTTCGGTTTGACTGTAGTTGTAGGTGAAAGGATTGCATTGATACAGTCGGCGAGAGTTTTCTCATTGAGCGTTGCGGTGCGCGCACTCAGAAAAAAAAAACGCGAATCGCATTGTAATCAAACCGGCCAAAGTTTGTGGCAAATCTTTTCAATTATCCAAAAAAATGAAAGAAATCCAATTGGCGGGAATTTTGAAAGAGGGGAGGAAGAGTTATTGGGGCAATTATGAGCATAAAATCCAGGTTTACACTATAAATGTCGCCAAACAAGGAATTCAAGGTAAAACTATCGCCTAAATTTTTACATACTCCAAACAACCTATAAAACATTATCATCGGCGTGAATTTTTATTAAAATCAACCCCCCAAAACTACCCCATTGGGGTGAATCGCAGTAACGTTAACTATATTGCCGTCTATTGCAATTTCGAGCATATCGGTATAGGACTAGAAAATTTCGATAGGAATTTTCTCGATTTTTCTTTTTACCTATTTCATATTTTACTTCAAAATGCATATTTTATGAGATATTGGCGATTTTATGAAAAAAAATCGGAATATATAAAATTTTTTGGATAATACTCCCCCTTCCTCTCCTCCCCCAATAAAATGGGGATGAAAAAAATAATTTCGAGGGAGTCAAAATCCTTCTTTCGTACATATTCGTTCCCATCGCTGTAGAAAAAAAAATTCGGTTTTATCCGAAATCAACTTTTATTAAAATTTAAGGGGCGAATTTACCCCTCACCCCCACCTCCCGTGTAGAAGAAAGGGATGAATAACCGTGGCATCATTATGTCTTCAAAAACATGTAATCATAAACTAATTTACAGGACGAATGCTATTTTGATTAAAATCAATCAGTTTGCAGTGGATATTCTCGTTTTCACTCCTCTTGGGGGTGGTTTCAGCATTTTTTGAGGGTAAATACCATTGAATAATTAAGATTATTATTATACTGATACTGTGTGCCACTCGAACTGCTCTAAAAACTTTATATTGTTGGTATCAGGGGACAAGCTCTCCAACTTCTAAAAAGTCATCTAGAAAATAGAACTATTATGTCTCAGTAATCCGAAAATAGTCAGGTATGGAGCCCTATAGATAACCGTACTGGGGCTATTGATAACTTCGGTATACATCAACAATCTATCAAGTTTGAACAGTTTGGTAAAACAGCAAGCTTCGCTGAGGACACAACTAGTTTATATAAAGATAAATTATACGATTTTTACGAATCGATATACAAAAGACTTTTCTAACACATAAACATGGTTTGACGATAATACCATAACACTAATTTCGGATAAAAAAAAAATATGTGTCGTTTAGTTTAAACAAAATCAGCTTACCTCAATATAAATCTATATCTATACAAATAAATGATATTGTAAGAAGTCTGAAAGAAAGTGATAACGCCAAATAAACAGATTATCATATAAGATGGGAGAAACAAATAAATGTAATTGTTAAAAGATCAGGGGTATTATCTCAAAATTAAAATGTGACTGAATTGAATTTAACAATGTATCTGGTGCTGGTGGTAACTGCGTTGGTACTGGCTGCAAAATATCATTCTTCCTAGTTCAGCCTCACTGCTTCCCAACCAGGTTTGAACTTGATAATACACTCTACACAAATGCTGAGACATAGAAAGCAAGATAATTGCGAAATATGTGGTGCGAAAGAGGTTTGGCGAAACTAAATGCATTTTTCACTCAGTCCGCCTCGTATCTTCAAAACGGTTAGGCGTACAAAAAAAATGTATAGGATCTTTAAGATAGAGAATTTACAGATGTAGAACTTTTATAATAGGTATTGTTCCCGTTTGGGCCATAAAAACTGAGTTAATCGCAAATCCGCGGTTTCCGCGACCTTCCGACGCGGTTTTCACGAAATCCTCCAGGTGTATCGTGGCGTAACTACCAAGTGTTATTCAAGACGTCCAAATGAACACAATAAAACAAATTTTTTTCGTAGGGCACGAATTTAGCACAGAGGTCAATTTTACAAATAAAACGCCTGGATTAATACCAGTCTGATTTATTGTACACAGAAGCAAGGATGCAGAATGTTGTTGGTCTAACCACGTGTATCGAAGTATTTAAAAACAAAAATTTCATTTTATTAAACATCATTGTATCACCAGGTCAAAAATTTTATCTATGAATGTAAATAAGTATAAAGTATATTAAAACAGTTGGTCAGAGACGTATTGCTCCTAAATATACACCACATTACCTCAAAATATCTGAACATAGTTTCTACTCATTAAAAAAAGTATTTAACAATGGATCTTTGATACACCTAGAAATTTAATACATGAGATTTTTTTTATTTTTTATTTTATTTATTTACGTATAAATACATTTACATATAGTGATACTAATCCTAAAAACTTAACAACTAAAATAAACATGAAGAGAAAAGAAATACAAAGATAAGATTAAAAGTAAATAACAATAACAAAAATTATTGCAGTATAGCGCGTTTAGCCTGGTTTTTAAAACCACCAAGACATTTACTAAATAAGTCAAGTTCAGTGCAGTATTTGTTGACTGTTGAACTTATTCTATTCACCGGACTGAACATAGCGTAAGTTGTTCGACAATAAGGTACTGACAGAATGGATATATGTCTAGTATTAAAAGATGGTACTTTAAAACGCATAGACTCCAAGCAATCAGGAGAACTGATGTAGTTATTAATAACTTTGAAGGCGAAACAAACATCGTAATATTGACGCCTGCTATGTAAGGAACTAATTCCCAAATATGATTTTGCTTCCTCACAGGTTAAGAATATACCCCTCGTGCTCAGTTTATAGCACATAAATCTGACAAATTTGTTTTGTACAGATTCAAGTCTGTTGATATATATATTGTAGTACGGTGACCAAACAATGTTGCAAAATTCCATAATAGATCTAACTAGAGATATATATAAAATAGTTAACGCTCGAGGATCTGAAAAATCTTGAGCCATTCTCTTAAGAAATCCTAACATTTTATTTGCCTTCCCAATCATGTGTTCGAAATGCTCAGAAAAAGAAAGTTTAGAGTCAAATATAACACCTAAATCTTTCACCGTAGTTACGTTATGCAAGCTCACGCTATTAATACTGTAGTCAGGACTAATGGGTAACAACCTGCGACTGAATGTCATGGAATAGCATTTATCAACATTAAGATGCATGTTGTTGTCTTCGCACCATGAATAAATTGAATCAAGATCTTTTTGAATCTGGGCACAGTCATTCAGAGAATAAATATCACTAAATATTTTCAGGTCGTCCGCAAACAGTAAAAATTCACAATCAATATTCTTAGCAATATCATTGATGAATAAATTAAATAATAGGGGACCAATGTGGAAGCCCTGGGGTACTCCAGATGTTGCGGAGAATGTCTCCGAAGTATATCCGTCAACAAGAACCTGCTGGGTTCTCTCAGAGAGATACGACTGAATCCAAGATAATAAAGGAGGACCGACTCCGATTTTATGGAGTTTCTTTATAAGGAGAGAGTGGTTTACCTTGTCGAAGGCTTTGCTAAAGTCCATGTATACCGCGTGCACGTCAGCTCCTTTTACCAGAGATTTAACGATGAAGTTGGTATAGATATATAAATTGGAGTCCACAGATCGACCTTGGAGGAATCCATGCTGCTGTGGAATGATGATACTACTTAAGAAAGCGACTCAAATAATTTCGGAATTGCAGATAG
The DNA here is from genome assembly GCA_936432065.2 of Rutpela maculata. Taxonomy (NCBI): domain Eukaryota; kingdom Metazoa; phylum Arthropoda; class Insecta; order Coleoptera; family Cerambycidae; genus Rutpela; species Rutpela maculata. The sequence continues at coordinate 83,824,084 of OW386293.2, forward strand.
GATGCACACAGGTCTATAGTTATTGATAAGAGATTTGTTACCAGCTTTATAAATCGGAGTTACGTATGAACTTTTCCAACATGATGGAAATATACCTGTTTTTAAGGACATTGAAAATATGAGGAAGAGTGGCAAGAAAAGTGATTTGGAAGAGGACTTTAAGAAGATTGGTGGAATTTTGTCAGGACCTGCACCTTTGTTAATATCAATTGAATCAAGGGCAGTTTCCACATCTAAAGGGCTGATGTATACCTTATGCATGTCAACAGTAACGTCAGGAGTGAAGCTACAGTCCACATCATGTAATGGACTGTAAACTGAAGAAAAATAGCTTGCAAACAAATTCGATATACCCTCACCACCCTCAGCCTTGGAATTATTATAGAACATTAAGAGGGGCAAACTGTCAGATTATCGATTTAATTTAATAAAATTCCAGAAACATTTAACGTTATCCGGAATAGATCTTTCAATAGTACCCACATATTCAGCATAACATTGTTTAGTCAATAAATTACATCTTCTACGAAGATCGCTAAAAACCGAATACACTTCTGGATCGCCTGATTGCTTGTACTATTTATGAGTTTTCTTTTTCTCACATATTAAATGTTTCAGCTCGGAACTGAAGCAGATAGGATATTTCTGATCGCATTTAGTTCGTAGAGGAACGAACATTTCGATACAATTCCACAGAGTATTATAAAAAATATCAACCATAGCATTAACATTGTCAGTATTAGAAAATAAATAATACCAATCGATTAATAACAAATGATTGTTTATCTGATCATATTGTGCTAAATTGAAATTATAATAAGTTGTAATATTAGCTTTAAGATATGTGTTTAGATCATTTGTTATTGTGATTAGCAAGGCAGGATGGTAAGAATCACATAATATTAAGGAAGCACATTTAGAAACTGACTCAACGTCACTATTAGAAAAACACAGATCCAGCACAGAATCCTTTTCATTTAAAACATTATTAAATTGATTGAGACCGAAAAAAGCGAAATTATCGCAAATTGTAACTTCAATTTCACTTCTAACATTGTCTGGAAGTAGACCGATATAATCCTCAGACTGTAACCATTTGAGGTTAGGCAGATTGAAATCTCCGAGCACTATGACATTTTCCAAACCAAACTGGTCAATAGCAGATTCAACTGAACGTACATGCTTTTCATAAACCGATACATGCGTCATGGGAGGCAGATATACTGAGATAATAGACAAAACATGTGATTGTACAAAGCCTTAATAAAAAACTGGTTAATTTGGCTGTGACATGTCCTAGTACAACCTACTATTTTTATATTGTTCTCAGTGTTGTTATAAAATACACTAACACTTTTTTGTTTCAAATGGTTTCTTTTTAATGATTTTTTTAATGATTTTTGTTCAGTAATTTTATTCGATTAGATTAGAAATTAATTACACAGTGACAGATAAATTTCTAATAAATATTCTCCGCAGGTGCTCCTCAATTGGATGGAATCTTTCCAAATCTTGATGAAAGAATTGTGGGTGGAGCCCCAGCTGACATCGCCAATTACAGTTATCAAGTATCTTTGTTAAGACGCAACAGACATTACTGTGGTGGTGGCATTATTTCCCCTACCTGGGTTTTGACTGCCGCTCACTGTGTTTTCGGTGGAATAATTTCCGCCTTTTCCGTCCGTGCTGGTTCCTCCAGCAGTACTTCCGGAGGTCAAATAATCGCCGTAACAAGAATTTTATACCATGCGAACTACAATAGACTTGCACTTGACTATGATATTGCACTTGTTCAACTTGTCGCGCCTATTACAATAACAAACGCAAACCCTATACCCCTGGTGCCTTCTGGAACAGGTCCAGCTACTGGAGCTTTAGCGACTATTACTGGATGGGGAGTACTCTCCGAGGGTGGAATTCCTTCAGCAACACTTCAAGTTGTGCAAGTCCCAATTATCAGCCAAGGAAATTGTCGCGCTGCTTACAATGCCACCATCGTTACCGACAGAATGTTTTGCGCTGGAGTTTTGGGTATCGGGGGAAGAGATTCTTGCCAAGGAGATTCGGGTGGTCCAGTCGTTATTGGAGGTGCTCTTGCCGGTATCGTTTCGTGGGGTGCTGGTTGCGGACGTCCTAGGTTTCCTGGGGTATACGTTAACTTATATTTTTTCAGGAGATGGATTGACTTCATTACTTCAATGTATAGAACTTAGAGTGTAAATATAAATATTTTCCAAATTGTTTAATTTGTTTTATTCTCTCTGAAATAATTATTATCGAATATTCAAAGTGTAATTAGTTTCATGTCAAAATATGTAATGAGAGAAGACCCAAATAAAAATTGTACAAGGGATGTAAAAATGAAAATTTGACAAAATACGTAATCTTGATTCTAAACTTGGTTGATGATTTCAAATTTAAACATGCCAGAAGTCAAAAATTTATTCTTAGGGTGAAAATCGAGTAAAATGGGGGTTGAAAGGGTGAAAAATGAAAATTTGACAAAATACGTAATATTCATTCCAAAAGTATATTTCTAGGGGTTTTGAGGTTGTTGATTTCAAATTTCAGCATACCAAAAGCCTAGAATTTATTCTTAGGTTGAAAATAGAGTAAATTAATGGTTGATAGGGGTGTAGAAATAAAAAGTTGAGAAAATACGTAAGTTAGATTCTGAAATTATATTTTTAGGGGTTTTGAACTTGTTGAGTTCAAGTCCGAATCCGATCTCATAAAAGCCCATGTGCCTTCAAAATTTTAAGCCTTTAGCGAATAAACAACCCTAAAATAGAAAAAATCATCCCTGACTTGTGGTAATAATAAATACATGCAAAAAGTAGTTAACAAGCGCAAACGTATTATATTTAAATATAGATTTTTGGTATATGGTAAAGGATTTTCTACACTGACGTAAAATGGAAAAATGATGGAATTTTTTTTCTTTCACTTTTTGATTTGAGTTTGGATGAATGGGGATTGTACAATGAAGAAAATTTTTCTGCAACTCTTCAGGTGTGAAAATTAACTCTATAACGCCTTTAAATTGAACTAATATTTAGAAAATAAGTAGAGATGTACACTTTTTAGTTTTTTTGTAATTTCTGATAAACTTCCATCTAAAAAAATAATGCAAAATTTTTTTGCCCCTTTAGGGGTGAAAACTACCCCCAAGCTTGCAGGAATTTGAAAGAGAAGGTAGAAATATTGTTAAATGAACACTTCATTCATTCGTAACATTATTTTACAGTTTATTCACATTACCGCAAAAAAAACAAGTTAGAGGTGACACACTATTTTTAGAGCCGCGGGATCACGATTTTCGTGATCAGCGACCCAAAAAACATAAAATACAAGTGATCCTGGTGAGGGGGACCTTTCGAGCGCCAAACCCCGCGTTTTACATGGACTACAGAGCGTACACCTATATGGACTAGCGGTGCAGATTAAATTTAGAGAAGTACTCCACCGATTGAAAATCCTCAATGCTGACTTTGGAATGCATCAATGACGTCAGCCACCCGCGAGTACGTTCAAGGTCAGCAAGGTAATTAAAAAATGATTAGTGAAATCGTCGCCAATTCTACTTTATTACTAGCGCAAATATTTTATGATCGCATTACACAGACTATTAATTAAGCACACTTCTGGAAACAATTTCTTGACTAAATTTAAAAGTAAAAGTTCGTGAAAACATATACCCTAAACGGCTTCAGTTTTAAGATACGGGGTTTTATATAGATATATCTATAATAGTAATTGTCTTTCCAAAAGTATGCGAACTACGGAAAGGCATTGTTTTAAAACTTGATATAAGTACTACATTCATCAAAATAATATGTTCTTAATTTCAACTAGTGGCATACATTGGGGAAACCTCGGTAATTGTATTTTTTAAAAAATAGTACGTTACTTTACCCATTTTGATAATTTTCTATGAATTATGCATTATAAAAATAAAAAGTTGGTCGCTTTTATAAAGACAAAACAACTAAATGAGTTGTCTATATCCAGTTGTTTTCAAGAAAAATGAAAAATGCTTACTTCTGCAAGGCTTGAATTACTAGGACTGGAAGTACTGTTACTTTAATAAAGCCGTATATGACTAGTGGTGTAGCAGTAAGTAGATGAAAAAAAACTGGAATACTTATTTAAATAAGACAAAACTACATGAGATGGTCCATATTTAAAATTATACTACTTATACAAATTTCGCAATTACATTATCTTTGCTACTAGACACTTTGCAACACTCAACCACCACCTACTTCAAGTCCCAAACGTGGAACACTCACAATGATGTTATAGTCCTTGCAATATTGCCTTAGCTGACTTTAACTATGATTTAAGAATATAATTTTCTACTATTTTAGATAAACAGCAGATGCAGCAACTAGTTGCTTAATTTTATATTGGTTAATATTTTGTAATGTTTTAGATGTAAATTTAAACAAGTAAATCTTTTTATATTATTTAAATATATATCTACAAATTAAAATTGAATTTTCCTTTTTGATATTTCCTATTTAAAATATTTGAATATCAATTTCTTGCTGTTGACGGTGCTAGAATAATTAAATAGCATAATTAACATTAGTAATAACCAAATTATAATCAATCGGGGCACTGATATCTTTCTACTAAAACAAATACTTTACAGTACCAATAATAAAAAGTATTAAGGTAAAAACACTTTCACTGAAATGTATTAAAAACAAGAAGTATGTAAAATTGAGATGTAACATTTAGATTTATATATAATTTAGAAACACCCTGCATAGAATAAGATAGAATGGAATGGGATGCGATGGAATAGAATGAAATTGAATCGAATGAATATTTATTTGATTCAATTATGCAGGTAGGTACATTTATAGGAAATCAAAATACAGTATGTCTGTACGATTACAACATATATTATGATATTAAATAAAATATAACCGTATTGTAGTTTCTAAAAAGATATGGAGAAATTATGGAAGTAATTTAACAATAATTTTATATGGAGGGATATTGATTAGGATGGCACGATTTTTCTTTCAAGTTATTTTGACATAGACGCCATAATTTACGCAAATAAAAAGTATTCCTCGAAGCTTGTCAACTAAACTTAATTTAACAGCTTCAGGTTTTCATTGTACTTAAAGTTCTTTAGATTTGATATTTTTCAGAAAAATTAAATTGTTGTTTGACACAACTTTTAAAATGTTTGTTTAAACGAGTTGATAAGTACCTCTAGTACAAACCGTATTACTTTAATATGCTCGGGTTCCTTACTAGCTTAAAGCTTCACATATAATGCAGTTGGTGGCTCAGCTGCAGCACAGGAAGCAATACCAAAAGTGACACTCTCGGCTAAACGTTTGTTATTTCATTAGTAGGTAATTTGGCCCCAACATTTTGGTGGTACTTTAAGAGAGAAATTTAAATAGTTACAATACACTTGTATTAAATAATTATTCAAACCTTCGAAGTTTCATTGGAAAAGAAAGTGACCTTCACCATCTCTTTTTAGGTACCTTGAATGGGATATTCTACTTTTAAAAGAATTTGTCTACCTGGAGTGTACATAATCTAAAGTTATTTTACAGATAATTTGGGTTCTTATCAACTAAATCCTGATAGTCGCAAGTCATTATCTGTACGTTAGATACTATAGCAACACAGGAAATGACATAAAATATCAAAAAACTGTATTTTATAATATAACCAACCGGATGGCTTCCTTCGAAAATCTAAAAAATATGATGACTGCTTGTAATTCTTCTCCAACAGCAGCTAACAAGACACAAAGCTCTCTTGTATATCCATCTTAACACGTACAGACCAACACAATAATTATTAATTAAATTGTAAACTTTCCAATTGCGATCACGTGAAAGAAAGTATAACTTGACAATAAATACCACCAAAAAAGATGTCTGCTTCAGACACAAAAGCAAAATAGTTATTTACTTAATAAGTTCGGAAAGAGATGTGTTTCTGAACGAGTAGACAAACCTGCGAGTCCAGGTGAGTTTCGTTACTATTTTTTCGACAACCATCGTCATCAAACATTCTTCTTCTTTAAGAAAGCTATTACTTTGAAGAACTGGACAATATTTACGTTCCTTTTTAATGAAATAGTTGTCTTTAACATTTAGTATTAACTCCAGAGAGTTGATGGAGCTGAAGTTCGAATTGTGCTTCCCGAGCGAGCGGACGCGTCCGAAAAACGCTCCCATTTAAACGCAGGAGAAATGATAACACATACACGAGAAGAGGCATACCACAGCAACAATGGAGAGATAAACTGGAAGAAGAAGAGAAAGCAAAAAAGGAACGAAAACAATTACCAGACTATATACAAAACAGCATAGATTATTCCACCCCGTTTCATGCTAGCATCTATCAACCAACAGGAACCATGTTAAAATCAACACAACATCAAGAACAAAAAGACAGAGGCGTTCATCGGAGACCTGAGAAAAGACGGTTTCTGGGGTGGGCAGGAGACGATAGCAGCAACAGCAAACTTGAAGAGGAGGACAAAAATAATACACCAGGAGGAGGGCGAAATCATAACTTTTCACCTCAACAACCAACAAGAAGATGACAACACGCCAATTGAGACTGTGTACAGGAAGCAGGGAAACAACAGTGATAACAAATTTTGAGCTGTCAGTTGGGTGATGGTTGTTTGAATGGTAATACATACCTCGGGACGTGCGATTGACAATTTTGTGAGTGGTGACATAATCCAGACCTAGGTACAGCCTTTTTGGTGCAATGCAATAGAACAAGTCAAAAAGAGAAGATAATGGAAGGGAAGAGAAGCATCACAGATAGGGATTGTTGATCTTTGACTTTTTTTGGTGTATGGTTTAACAGGAGTGTGTTTTATGATACTGCATGTTCTTTGCGCTGTGGGTGTTATAATACAGTGTTGAAAATCTAATTTCAAATATTTTCGTAGGTAAAGTACCGAGTGCTGTTCTTCAGGCCAAAATTGTGCTCGTTGCTAAGTGAAAAACTCTACATTAAATTCTACACTAAAAACAGGGAGACCAGGTTACACGTGGAAAACAACAACCGAGAAGATCATGAACAAACTACCAAACATACTAGGAAAGAAAAGCAAGGAGAAAAATAAAATGAATTCCACAAAAAATCGCAGCGATATGTACTCTACCAGAACCAGAAACCGAGGAATCAGAAGACTTAGGAGAAGAAGAAGATTTGTAGAAGCAGAAATACAAAAAGAGGAGCACAAACATGCCACATCATGACACAATGCGGCTGCGCATTTCACATATACCTACAGACGTATACTCTACCAGAAGCAGAAACGAAAGAATCAGAATACTCAGAAGAAGAAGAAGAAGAAGATAATCTGTAGAAGAAGAAACACAAAAAAGAGGAGCATAAACATTAAACATCAACGAACACAACGCGGCAACGCATTTCAAAAACAACTACACTGCCCACCCCACACTCCTGTACCATGCGTCATGTGCCTCTCGCTGCTGACAACAAGCATGACCCAAATTTAACCCAGCATCGGAAATCGAGGAATCAGAAGACTCAGAAGAAGAAGGCGAACCAAGAACACAAAAAAGGGAGCTTAAACTCTTCGTCACGACACATCTCACAAATACCTACGCCTCCCATCCCACATTCCTTTACCATGCGCCATGTGGCACTCGCTGCTGGCAACAAGCATGACCTTTGTCCAACCCAGCGTGGACGTAGCAGGCCCAGCTGTATAATCCTTGGGAGTGGCAGAAATGCCTACCGCACGCTGATAAATCAATCAAGTCAATCAATCAACCCCAGAGAGTTGATGGAGCTAAAGTCTTCGACCAAATAGAAAAAAATCGACTATTAGACATGCAATCATATTAAAATCAGCACAAGCCACAACTTCACAAAAACCTTCAGGGTATACATACGTGATTGGAAAGAAGAAGGAATAAGGCAACTGCGAAGATATCCAAATGATACCATATGGTATACTGACGAATCAAAAATGTCAAATAGTACTGGGGCAGGAATTACGGAAAACCAACCAGGGCAGACATCAGACTGAACCTGACAGTACCGCAACCGTGATCCAAGCAGAGGTCGCAGCTATAGAAATCTGTGCACAAGGGAGGTCATGTACTGAGAAGAGAATCCGCATTATCACCGACAGCCAAGCAGCTATCAAAGCTCAGGATGCATTAATGATACGTTAAAAATGGTAAAAGACCTTGCCTTAATTCGCTGGCGAAACTAGCGGAACACAACAGTAAAAAAACTGGAGTGGACGCGATGGCACCAGGGAAATGAAGATAATGAAAAAGCAGATAATCTGACCAAAAAAGGAGCAGAAACAGCCTTGATGGGGTCCGAGCCAACCTGCGGGATATCATGCAATATCGCAAGAGGAATAGTAAAAGAACTATTGAGTCAGACCGGAAGGCGCCAGGGATGAGCCTGTAACGTATGTTCATCACTGGCGGACCATCCAAGACAAAGACCAACGAATTGCTAAAGCTGAGCAGAAAACAGCTACGTGCAGTGGGTATCCTAACAGGACACTGCACACTGAATAGACCAATACCAACCAAAATAAGTGTGAGGGACAATCCAGAATGCATGCTGTGTGGTGAAGAAGAGGATACTCACCATATACTATGTGAATGCTCAGCCTTGGTAGCTGGAAGGCTTTCATACTTCGGGAAATCATTCGTGACTCCGGAAGAAATACCCAGAGCTTTCATAGATCATACACTCACCTTTCGGAGAGGAACGGGACCAATGGGATAACGAGACTATGGGGTACAATAAGCTTAAGCTTCAATAGGGCAGACTTTCGGTACCGTAACCCATAAGGAAAAAAAGTTTCCAGTACCTACAATTATACTTTTAGGCCCCGAACATACAGGTTACTTTGTTTACCATGGCGTGGCTCTACTGAGTCGCTTTACTGTGGCTCCTATTTAAATGCAGTTAAGTAGAGATGGGCCGTTAGTTCCGTAACGTTATATTGCCGCAGTAATTTTTAATAACGTACCATCGCGTTACTCAATGCTATGTTAACCGGTTACTCAAAACGAGAGAAAAACGATTGGTGCTCGGCCGCGCTTACACATTTTCGAGAACGTAAGACTTGGATTTCTCTATCCATCCACTCTACGAATGGCGTTGAGACGTTGAAACTGAAGCCAGTTGGGTAATGGGATACAATAAAATTAAGATTCGTATGGCAGGGTTTCGGCACCGCCGAGGAAAAAATCTTTCCACTACCTACCATTATACTTTTAGGTTCTTCCCAAACAGACCGGCTACTCTGTGCACCACGGCGTGGCGCTACAGAGTCGCTTTACTGTGGCATCCATTTAAATACAGTTAAGTAGAGATGGGCCGTTACTTCCGTAACGGTATTTTGACGCAGTCTTCTTCAATGACGTACCGTCGCGTTACTCAATGCTACAATAATCGGTTACTCAAAACGAACGAAAAACGATAGGTGCTCGGCCGCGCCTACACATTTTCGATAATCTGAGACTTGAACTTCTCTATCCACTCTACGTATGGCGTTGACACGTTGAAACTGAAGCCAGTCGGGTAATTTCGGTGGTTACAAAGTATCGTTATTTTGCCGCCGTATTTTTCTAGAGCGGCCGTGCTTGTAACGCTATATGAGTGGAACCATTTTTCCTATTTCTAAAACACAGTGCTTTGAAAAGAACGTGTTCAGAGAAGCGTGAGTGGCGCGCAACTGTCCCGTGAAAATGCACGTGTCCACATCTAGTGGCGGCCACCGGAGGCACGAGCCACTGCAGCATGAATACTAGAGACAAGGATGACGCACACCGTGCTTTCAACATATCCGTGAAACTGAAAGAAAGAAGCGCACGTTATAGGTGGTTATAGGTGGCGCAGTTCTCACTATCACATTGGTACGCTAGCTGCTCATTTGCTAATGACATATTTTCGCGGTGTGCTAGTGTTACTAGCGCCACCTGGATTCTTTACATTTTGCGGATCGGTTTTCATCGGAATTCCCATAAACGTCCGTAATCCTTGTCTTTATTATTCATGCACTGCAGTTTGATTTGGACGGTCGACAAGTACTGAGTATCCACGTCGACGTCGTAAAAGAAGAGCTATAAGAGTTTATTTTAAATAACTGTTGTTTTAATATGTCAGCTTTGTATAAATAGTTTTTAAAGAGTTGCACTGTCGCTTAACACTTCCAGACGGGCGACTTTGTGGCGCCACGGAGTAACGCTACAGAGTCGCTGGTATCCACTACTCTGTGACGCCACAGAGTAGCCCGTCTGTTCGGGACCTTATAGTTGCGCATTTTTTTTTAGCATTTATTTAGAACTCTTCAAAATCAATGGCAATATTTTATGAATTGGTTCTGCACGCTTCGGGTATTCCCAGGTTTCTAGTGAAATTTGGGTATCTAAATGATTCATGAATTACTAATTATTATACATTTTAGTTAACGGTCAATTCATAAATACATTTTACTCCAGACATCCTAAAATTCTTATACCGTCGATACTAATCTTGATAAATGGTTAATTCAATTGTAAGCCCTAAACAATTAAAAAACATATTTATTCAAAGTAACAGGATCAAGAGATACTAATTCTGAATAATACTGATACTGATAATGAATGAATATTGCGTTGATAGATTTATATATAAATAATTAAGAACTGAAAAAAATCTTAGTGTTTCCAGGATGTTCAAATTAGTAGTATTGTTAGCAGTTTGCACCGCCGCAGCTTGGGGTAAATATTTTTTTTAATCACTTTTTACTTACCCTTATATTACATACAAGAATAGTTTCATTATTCTAGACAGATTAAGGATTAAAATTGTTGACCCTACTCTATAGCATTTTAGAAAATAAGATAGTGTGATGGCATATTTCTACGCATGCATTTATACTTAATGTTTCTATGCATATACATAAAATGTGTCCATTTTCCTTGGACTGACCTCCATAAAAAGTTTATTTTAGCTCCGATTTGGGTGGATCTTTGAGAAGTGTTTTCTTGTAATATATTGAATTTTATAAAACATAAAAGATTGACCCTACTACTTTTGCTTTGGGGAGGTAAAAAATGATGATAGCTAGATAGATAAGTAGATCTTTATTGATCATATAGACACAAACTATGCTTTGACACGTCGAATGGATACGAAACATGTAAAAAATAAACAAAAGCGCAGTGGAAAGCTTTGCTTAGATCTAAGAGCGTTGCACATGGCACAAGATTTTGGTCGATTGCTTCTAGTAATCTTTCAATTATATTGACAATAGCTTTTAAGGTAGATTTGTTTTCCTTGTAACCATACTGATTTTGAACAAATAGGTTTTTAGCTTCGAAAAATTGTACAATTTTATTTTTTATTAAAATTTCAAAAATTTTCGATATGATAGATAGAACAGAAATGGACCTAAAATTATTCATAACTTCCAAGTCTCCATTCTTGGGAATGGAGACCACTTTAGCTATTTTCAATACATTACGCTCTATACATTTATTAAATATTTCAGTTAAAATAGTCACCAAGTTATCTTTAATGTATTTTGTAACTTTTGAATTAAATATATAAATGTCCCTGCTACTTGAATTTTTTAAATTTTTAATGATGTTATTGATTTCATGGATGTCAGTAGGAGACATATAAAAGGAGAAAGATGGGGATATAAGATTTTTATTTAAGAAGTGCATATAATTTGTATTAGAATATGGTATATCATTGATTACCTTATTTGCAACAATTACAAAAAAGTTTTCGGCCGGAATTAGAGAATTAGTATTGTTTCCATTTGTTAACTCATTGTTTATGAGCTGCCATGTTGCTTTACTTCTATTCGTCGAGGAATCTAGGAACTTTTTGTTTGCTGTTCTCTTGGCCTGTTGAATACTATTTCTATAGTCTTGCTTTAATATTTTGTAACATTTATGGACATCTTCAGAGTCTGTTATTTTTAATTATCGAAACAATTTCTAAACAATTTCTCATCTGTTTCAAGTCACTATTAAACCATTTAATATCAACATTGTTATTTTTTTCAATAAAATGAGTATTAAACTTATTGCATAGAATATTAAAAGAGGAGGTAAATAATTCAATGGCATTATAGAAATTTTGTAAGAAAAACCAGTCATAATATGACAGATCCGATTTAAAACACTTTAAAATTTTCTTAGAAATTATGCGTATCTTTCTTATTTTTGTGGTATTATTATTTAAGATGTTGAATTTGGTTTGAATCCCGAAGTGATTAGGGAGAAGTCAGTCAATTACCTTAATTGTTATATGTGAATGATATATATCTGTTAAGACATTATCGATGCAACTTTTACATGTTTTATCACAAATTTTAGCAACTCTAGTTGGAGTACTTAGGGCCAAACTAGACGAACGTATTTGCGTCGCGTATTGTGCGCTGCCATAGATACGTTACATTGCGCTCGTTTAACTGACTACATTCAAAAACGTGATTTTAATTTCGGCGTAGAATACGCGGCGCTGAATACGCGACGAAAACACGACGGAAACGCGACGCAAATTACGTTCGTCTAGTTTGTCCCTTATACTAAATCTAAAGTTAAAAGAGTTTATTATGTTGGAGAATTTTTTTGTATCTTTATGTTCTATATTACTTATGTTAATATTAAAGTCGCCATTTACAATTATGCTTAAATTCATATTTTGGGTTATTTCTAACATACAATGTACTAATAACAAACAAAATTTAAGCAAAATCGTAAAAGCTATTTTGAAAAAATTTACACTTTCCAGTTTTTCGCATCAGTAAACTATCCCTAATTTTGGAGTTAGGCGAAAAATGGGAAAAAAGCCGCTAGAATTTCGAATTTTCAGACGATTACAATACTTTCTTCATTCCTAGTGTCGCCCAAAACCAATAAATAAGCAGCAGTCTGACAAAATTCAGACTAACTGTACAGGAGTACAATTTAAATAGCTTTTAGATTTATTTGGGTTCTATCAATATTTTATAATTATAATATATAAAATACTGATAAAAAACAAATAAACCTAAAAGGTATTTAAATTGTTACTTGGGCTGTGGCTGTCCACGTGACTCCCGGATAGTTGAATCATCAGAAAGGCAGTGGGATGATCCAGGATAAGTTAATGTTGGTAGCCAAGGACCCTGGTTAGGAGTCTACGCTAAATTGTAGATACCTAGGTGCAAAAAGCCCATCGTTGTGACATAGTTGCAGGCCGGTCAACTCCGGTGGACCGCTCCAAGTTATCGGTGTGAACAATTATTTGAAATAATAAGTATTGCAAGAGATCTTCCGTCAGCCGGTGCACGTGATTCTAATATCAACAACTTGCACAGGGTTGGCAAAAACCCGAGCTTTTGTAAAAAAAAACCTAGGTAGTGGGTTTTTGTGGGTTTTTAGGTTTTTGAAGTTTCATCGAGCATTGTTACTTGTGGCGCCATCTATACTCGTATAGAAATAATCGAAGCAAAGCAATTTGCCGCCTTATTTTCACAGGTCGGATTGGCGGTCTTTAAACTAAAAATTAAACATAATTTAACCTAACGAAGTTATGTTGTGTCTTTGCAAAGTTTTAAAGTTTAAGTGTGAGAGTTTCTTCATTATTCCTTGTGGCGCCTCGTTAGGTTGAAGTGAGAATTTATTATTTATTATTCATTCCTTGATTTTTCAAAAAGCAGCAGAGGTAAGTGATAAGTAACTAAGTAATAACTAAAACTTAATTACTCATTACTTAATAACTATTTTGAGTTCATTAGATTTAAGTTTAAGTACTTTAAGTTTGTCGTTGACTAGTTGAATTTTATTTTTACGTTTTTAGCAATAAATATTGCTTTATTTAATATTTTTTCACATTTTTTCATCAGAATAAAAAAAGCAACAAGTGGGCCTCAAACTTTCTTTGCTAGATGTAGTTTGCAAGGTAGATGCATTTACTACTCTCAACTCTTGTTGGTCAAGAAATAGTAAACAATTGTGCTTCTGTAATTTTGCGGAATTTGAACATCATTAAGCAAGAGTGGTAAGTAAAAGTAGTTGTTTTAATGAAATATTATTTTGTCAAATTATTATATTCAGTCATAATTATAAATTCGGGTACCCCACATTATCTCTCCAGCTACATAAATATATAAATATTATACCAATGATAATTTCGAAAAATATAGTGTATCTAGCCAGGTAACATATTGAGAATAGTACCTTCTGTCCCATTATATTTTCCCCTATTTTAATACCATATATCTTATAAACCAATTGAGATAAAAAGGTCTTCACTAGAGTGTTTTACATCACAAGTTTTTCCTGCTATTTAAATTTTTTTCACAGTTCGGTTCATAAATTTATGAAAACAATATGGTGTCTTTTTAAATTGTTTGTACCAAGATTTTTTAAAGGAACACCCTGTATATTTTCGAGCTTATTGAAAGCTATGTTCTTAAGTTAAGTTGTCCAATAACGTTTAGTTTAAAGATTGGTTGAAAACTGATTAAGAAACATTAACGCTTAAAGAAAACCCAGCAGAATTTTATTTTACTTCTACATCCAGTGGAAGTATAGTAACGACAAAAATTTTTTAAAAATTTGTATTGTTCAAATAGGCTTAAAATGTCATGAAACGTCGAGATTTTAAGTTTGAGCGAAAAAAAAATTTCTGTCTGTCGGTCTATCTGTCGGTCTGTCGGTACCGTCTGTAACTTTTTATATTGATATTGACTTGAAATTTGGTATACGTATGTACTTTAACAAGATCTGGAACTGGATTATATTTTCATCTTGTTTCGTCGAAGGGTTGGGGGTAAATTGGGGTAAATTTGGGGTAAATGGATAAATCAAGCAGGTCAGAGTCTATAAAATTGGTATTTAGTATATACAAGAGAAGCTAAGTTTTAAAAAAAATTTTTGGCATTAGCCACCCCCACCCCATTATTAAAGGGGATGAAAAAAAAATGTAGGAGTCTATAAAATTGGTATTTAGTATATACAAGAGAAGCTAAGGTCTCAAAGAAATTTTTGGCATTAACCACCCCCATTACCACCCCCACCCCATTATTAAAGGGGATGAAAAAAAATGTGATTTAGTGTATGTACAAGAACCAGAAACCTCAAAATATTGTTTTACTTCATTCACCCCCACTACCACCCCCCTGTCACCACCCCCACCCCACTACCGATGTGAGGTATCGTTTTATGGGTTTTTTAGGTAGAGGATTTCAAATATAATATTATTAAAGTTCCATAAACAATTATTTCCACAAACAAAGTTTTTTCGTTGTGAGTGACTTGTGCGAGAATCTGGATGTGGAAGTAGTGATTCCTTGGGCAGAGGTTTTTTAAACAGCCAGTGAAAACAGCACATACTTCTTTCAATCGGTTTAAAAGACATAAGGCATTAAAATAGGAGGAAATATAATAGAACACCTGGTATATAAAAATAGTATAAATACAACGAAATAGTTCGCATTAAAAAATAATTACTACTGAGTGCCAGGAAACTAGGACCGCATGTTTCAGATAAGATTTTTCTGTTGTAGAGTGCTGCGCAAAAGGAAACCTTTTACTTTACCTGACCTAATCAAATGTAACAAAATGTATATTGTCTTTCTTAAATAAACATATTTATTGAATAAAACTTCAGTTTTCTGTTAATATCTACTCCAATAACAATACCAATATCTGCATGTATGCTGGGAGACAGCCACCGCGATCTAAATGTTCATTGAGCTACCTCTCCTGTCCGTATTTTGGGTAAATTTCAGCCCTAAGTTTGATGTTAGCTCATTATCCCAGATAGTGTTGTCATATTGATGTCATTTTTAGGTGATTTTTGGTCGATACGTCATATGACATCTCAATAACGTTATTTTTTAATATTTAATATTTATGCACTACCACTTAGTTTTTTTTATAGAAGTTATTTCTAGATGCCACTACATATAAATCATTAAACATAAGCAGTCATTCTTCTTTACATGCCAATAAATTCATAAACATGAAATAATTTGAAGTGCAAATATCGAAGAGTAATTTGTTTGAGAATGATGGTCAGATTATAAAGATGATTTTCTATGAGGTGGTACCAAACTAACTCACTTATTTAAATGTAAAACATAAGCACACCACATATAAAGTATGTTCGTTGATAGAGTCCCGGTGTGACGTCACGAACGTCTGAACTAAGATGCTGTAGACTCGTTGGTGTTTTTGATTGCACAGCGGCGTCGCTTTGTTTTATATTTTACTTGATATATTTAATTAGATTTATTTAAGGGAAATTGAATTATAAGCATATACCGGGTGTAAACGAATAGTGGGCCACACCTGTAACTTCCTTGTTTTTAAAGATATCGGGATAAAATTTTGTATGGTGAAATTAGGTAAGATTTCCAACTTCTTGAGACTTACCCGCCACAATTATCACTTCCGGTTTCACCGGAAATGGCCCCAATAGCCTTTTCTAAATGGACCACCCTGTATGTTTTTACATTTCTGAAATAAAGATCACATTTTGGATACATTTTTACTATTTTGAACAATTTATAGTGTTGCACGAAAAATTTTAGTTGTCAATCTAGATGGCTGCGAATATGTTAAAATTATTTTTGTTCCAATGTAATTCATATAAAAAATACGAAAACGTCAATATGTCCAAGAATACATCATACAGGTTGCTGTAAACTCATTAAAATCACATGTTTCAAAATGACTCATTTGTTTGAAATATGATATGGGCCACCCGGATATTCAGAAAGCTCTATTTAGTAGGGTATAAACGGTACCAAAAGTTCCGTAATGTGTAATCGTTACCGGCAGGAATGACAATTTTTCTTAAGAAATTTATGATTTATATCTAACTTCAATTAAATTTTGATCAACCCTGTTTATTTGTGTTAATATTTTATGTCTCGGCAGGAGACAGAATGGACGTCTGGCTCATTCTTGTTGCATATCATAAAATATTAACACAAATATACAGGGTTGATCAAAATTTAATTGAAGTTAGATACAAATCATACATTTCTTAACAAAAATTGTCATTCCTGCCGGTAACGATTACACATTACAAAACTTTTGGTACCGTTTAGCCCCTACTAAATAGAGCTTTCTGAATATCCGCGTGGTCCATATCATAATATTTAAAACAAATGAGTCATTTTGAAAAATGTGATTTTAATGAGTTTACAGCACCCTGTATGATGTATTATTGGACATACTGACGTTTTCGTATTTTTTATATGAATTACATTAGAACAAAAATAATTTTAACATATTCGCAGCCATCTAGATTGACAAATAAAATTCGAATTATTTTTCGTGCAACACTGTATAAATTGTTCAAAATAGTATAAATGTATCCAAAATGTGATCTTTATTTCAGAAATATAAAAACATACAGGGTGGTCCATTTAGAAAAGACTATTGGGGATATTTTCGGTGAAACCGGAAGTGATAAATATGGCGAATAAGTCTCAAAAAGTTGGAAATCTTACCTAATTTCACCATACAAAATTTCATCCTGATATCTTTAAAAACAAGGAAGTGGGGTGGCCCACTATTCGTTTACACCCGGTATAATACATCTATTGTAAATTTATAGTAATTTAAGATAAATAAATAACTTTAGTTTTCTTCGTCAATGTCTAATTCTTCCGAGTCCTCATTGTCGCTTTCATTATTAACACTTATGATGAGTGAACTTCTTCAGTATGATCATATGTCTCTAAAATCAATTTATTTTTGTGATTTACACAGTTGGACCAAATTGAGCTCGACACTTGAGATAAAGCCTCATTCTACATAGCAAGAACGGCTTCGTCACTATAACCATCTTTCCTAATGTGTTTGTCGTAATACTCCTTACAAATTCCCCAAACAAGTTCTGTTGGGTTGAACTTACAGTGATATGGTGGAAGCCACAGTACTTCATGTCCATGCTCTCTAATTAAATTGTCGACAACATAGTGTTGCTCTGCTCTGTTAGCATCAGCTATTTGAAGCAATTCGGCTTTAAATGCGGTATCACTGAAATCTATGTTTTTGGTCTTTAACTAGGTTTGTATTTTTTCTTTCGTCCAAGATCGGGTTGGTTGATTTTCTTCAACCCGAGTGTGGTACATAGCATTAGATTTTGTACCTCGGTAAAAGTCTCTCTGTCAGCCACTTTTCAAAATTTTCAGGTAATCTGCTGACTTATTCTTGGTAAAGGAAACTAAACTCGCATCTTCAGCAAAGCCATGACTAGATCCTGCATGTACAACTATAAATCTTTTACCTTTTGTAGCTGTACGACGCCTTTTCGATTTACTGGGATCATCTTGCCAAGAACGTTTTAATCCTCTGCTGCTAAAGATCCAAGTTTCGTCTAAGAACACTACATCTTTGGGATCATTATTTTTCAATTTTTTTACGTATGCCGTTTTAGATAAATTTGTGGTCTTTCACACAGTACTTTTCTCTTGTCATCTTTTTTAAAGGAAAAGCCTATTTTTTTTAATCACTTTATATAAACTGGTTCGGCCAATATCAACTATTACTCTAGATTTTAGCTTTTCTTTTAGAAGAGCTAAGGATAGCCAAGGAAATATGTTTATGATCAGACACCATATCGTAAATAACATTTTTTATTTCATATGTTACAGCATTGTGTAACTCTGTTTTGAACTTTTTACGATTCCGTTTAACCGAAGCTTGGATTTCACATTTTCTTTGTCGTTTTTAGCTATTTTTCTTAGTCTTTTCAATGACTTGTAAAACCTCACCCACTCGCCTTTGAACAGCTTTTATTGACAAAAAAAGTCCACCACTTTCATCTTCCTTTTGAAAATATTCCAACAAATTCAAAATCAACTGCTGTAATTGCAGTTTTAAAAATTCAGCAGGATGCATATTTACTATTTTAACAATAGAACTACACTAAAATTGCCCTCTTAGGCACTAATTGAAATAAGTACACTATACCTGCTCTACCCGACTTCCGAGAAAATTGACCCGCCTCTGAAATCGACAGCCGCATTCGACGATGACACGCGTTACGCAAATTGGTTTACAGTCGAACAATAGAAATGCCGCATGTCGGTCATAACTTGACCACAAAGATTAAAACTTACGTTAGAGATTAGATTACAAACAATATTTCAATAAAGATAAGAGAGGAGAGAGCTCCGGACGATATTCCTTTACACTATATGACTGGAATTCTATCAACAAACAAACTTTAGTAGGCAGCCCCCATATCAAAGCCTAGGCTGTCTGGAAGGGGTTTCGCATTTTAAAAAACGCGCAGGTGCCGAGAATTCCATGACATATATCACCTTGGTTTAGTGGTCGAGAAGGACTATGTCAGGCTTGTTTGCTTGTATCTGCCTGACCATCGGAAATGAGTAGTTCCAATATATTCGGCACATCTCGTTCTCGACAACGGACTCGATCTCTCCGGGGACGTAAGGCAGCACCGGTGTTTGGTCTACTTCGTACGAGTGCCGAAGATGGTAGTACAGCACTCGTAGAGCCGCGTTATGCCTATGGATGTAGACCGAAGTCGCATATACCGGACATGCAGATAGTAAGTGCTTGAGCGACTCCGGCGCTTGACGGCATGTCCTACAGGTAATGTCAGGGACCTCCACATCTATAACGCGACTGCGGTAGACCAATGTGTTAATAATACCATCTTGGCAGGCCACAATGAATCCCTCAGTCTCCGACTTTAGCCCGACTTCTCCGACTTATTATTATTATTATAATTTCCTCAATTTGCGGAACTTTACCAGAAATACTAGTATTTCGCAACTTTGAAGTTATCTAAAGCAACAAAATACGTGAGCAAACCTTTCATAATCGTATCACATTCGATGGAGATCCGCAACTTGTGGAATTCTATCAACGGTCTTATTTAATAGCTGTAGTAGTTCGCTCGTCGCAAGTTCCAAATTTTCAGAGAGTGAACTCCACCTTGTGTACATTCCATAGAGGCGGAGAGCTCCATTTGCTCTCCAAATAAGCTAGCTGTGATTTCCATATTTGTTAAAAAGGTCTCTAAAGGTTAAAGAACTCTGTTCACTGAAAAATTTACTATACAGATTATTTCACATTAAAATAATATTGTGTGTTCTTATAGTGGAGTCAAATTAGGGACCAAAATAGGTGAATAAAGGTACGTTTACACTAGTAGCAAAACAAGCTATATCGTAGAAGTTCTAAAACATTTTACAGAATTGTATTGAAAAATTTAATATAGCAAATGTTTTACAGCAGGTTTTCATGCTATTTAGCAGAATAAATGTTATCCATCTGTTGTCGGTAAGATCAAAAGATGTTAGACAACTTTGCTGCATAAAAATGTTAGAGCGTCCTGTAACATTGTTGTAAAGCATGGAAATACACGCATTTCAGTACTTCCAATTCAACCTCTGGTCGACATATTATACAATACAATCTAGTTACTTTGCCACAGTCGAAGTAGCGTTAGTGTCATTTGTTTAGCTCCATTTGAGATAAAAAAGTATGGAAAGAGTATTAAGTGAAATTGAGTGGAACAGGGAGTCGACATGCAAGCTAATTGAAGTCTTCCGTGAGAAGCCGATGCGTTGGGACACAACATGCCGTTAATATAAAGACAGGAACAAAAAGCATGATGCCTGGATGGACATCGCTAGAGAAATGCGTAGTAGCAAAATCGAGGTTGAGAAAAAAAATGAGGTACTTGATAGGATAGTTTCAGCGTGAATCAAAAAAACAGAAAAGTGGATCATTAGCAGATGAAATGAAGTCCAAATGGTACGCTTTCAAACTTCTACTTTTTATTAAAGATAAAACTTAAAGCCCTCATCACATCGAATTTCCAAATTTAAAGGATCCCGTCGTCCCTTTTTAGATCATTTAAAAGTTCACTTCCACTGTATCTGTATCTAGCTAATAACGACGGCCGCATCCAATATCTTCGTTTGCATCTTTATTTTGCTAAAACGACACAAGCTGCTGCCGCCAGAATCACTTCTTCTTTGGTCGACATATTATGCTATAGTGACTAGCATCTGCTTTGCTAAAAGTTTAAAAAGCAAATGTTTTATCTCTTTACCCGTTTTACAACAAATGTTTTAATGCAGAGTTATATCACATTTGTTAACATAGCTTCTGCTACATATAACATTGCTATATGTTACTAATGTAAACGTAGCTTAAGAAATTCTCTGGCTACAGCAATTGTTTTAATTTGTTATAGGTATAAAAACAAGTGCTGTAAGCAATTTTTTATTAAATCCGTCCATTGCTTCTTGTAAAATTTGAATAATTTATTTTTCAACGCAGAAATTTTTTGCTATTTTCCTTATTATCCCAGGTCATAGTAATCGTATCGCAAAAATAAAAATACCAAACTCTTCGCAATAAAATTATGAATAAGACATAAGACATAGACATAAACATAAGAAAACATAGACATAGACATAAGAAAAAAATTTTTAGTAATTTGTTAATTTGTAAAAAAATAGAAACCACAAAAAAATGCATTTTTTTAACAGTTTAAGAAATATGATGTAATAATGCATCGATTTTAATGAAAGTTGGTGGAACTATGCCCTTTATTAAACTAAACCTCCGTGCCAAATTTTAGCGCGAAATATTCAAACGGTTAATAACCAGCAATAATTTCGAAACTTCCCTCGCATTTTATTTAAGTGCATCGACTCGTAGAAGGACAATTTTTCTTTTAAAGTGTAGGTTTTTAAATGTACTTTATAGTGGTATTTAGAAAGAAAAGGAATTTTTAAATTTAAGCCAATTTTTTGGAATTTGATTGTAATTATGGATGTTGCACGTATAAACAATTTCAAATAACTACGTGAATTTTTTGTGAAACCAAAAACGATAAGCGAATTATGAGAGCATCCGAAATTACCAACGTTTCAAAAAGGAATGATGCTCTACTTGCATTTGAATCTGTGATACGTTAGTTTTTGCGTTTTAGTCGATTATAAATAAACATACTGATATTTTTTCTTGAAAATTGGGCAGTTTAGTGCAAAATGCTTATATTTCTTCTCTCTCTACTAGTTGAAAATAATCCACAACTAATATTTTTTAAATTACATCGCATAAAGCACCCTTAAGGACATAACGCACGGTTGATAAAAATTACCCCTTCAATATTGTAACTAGGCAATTAAGTTAATTAATGGTATACATCACTCCATTTTCATCGTATGGGGACTTTTTTTTAACATTGTTAGTATTTTTTCGTCTATTCTGATTCATTTATTTAACATAATATAACTTCCTAAGTTTTTCTTCATCAAAAATTCAACAAGCTTTATTTTTTTATAATGCTTTTGGCGTTTGTCATATTAGTGGAGTCAAATTAAGAATCAAAATAGGTGAATAAGGAATTTTATTGTTTTAATTTGTTGTAGGTATAATAACAAGTGCTGTGAGCAGACTTTAAACTTTTATAATTTCAAAACTCAACTTATGCACCCAATTTGATTCATAGCAATTGCTAAATATAACTAGGTTCCTCATCTACAACAATGACAATAATTATGCACGTGCAATTCTATTAAACACATTACAATCTGCAACACTTTATTTCAATATTTAACATGGTTGTAAATATAGTGCCAACGTTTTAGTTGTGCTTCATATTTTGTCAAAGT
This sequence comes from Rutpela maculata, assembly GCA_936432065.2. Taxonomy (NCBI): domain Eukaryota; kingdom Metazoa; phylum Arthropoda; class Insecta; order Coleoptera; family Cerambycidae; genus Rutpela; species Rutpela maculata. Next base: position 83,846,759 of record OW386293.2, read on the forward strand.
TGAATTAATCGAGTCGATCATACCCTAACTTTGGCAAAATATAAATATGCTACCGGGCGGTTCCCAGGTGACTTGAGTTAAACTGATCAGTTTTAAAATTAGATAAATAAGACACCTTCAACATAATATACAATATACTATAATATGCAGATGATTGTGGGTAGGTAAAAATAAAAATGCCTCTTTATAAATAAAATGCTTGGTTTGAGTGTTAGATCTAAAACTAGAGTAACTGTTATACTCTTCGCTGATTTATTGGACTGTTTATATAATTTTTGCACATTCCATGAGGCACTCTTCATAGTTTTTTAAAAGTGTTAGTTTTAGACATTTTTAATTTTATGATGCCAACTTAGTTCATGAAATACTCGTCAGTATAAAATAAAGCGTTGAGTGAAGAGTCCTTATAGAGATGCAGCCGTGTACTTAATATCGTAGCCCGTGCAGGGTCTGTGGTGTAGTAAGGCGCCACCGACATTGTGGTCTAGCAATCTCGTCAATCTCAGTCCCTCAGTCGGCTGATAGCACTCGCATGGTTCGTGTCATTTGTTGTATTAGTGCACCGCAAAACGAGGAAAAAGTAGCTTCCTCCTTGAAAAAAAAATTTTGAGGTACAACCACATGGGACCTTCACAGCATGATAGATTAGGTCCTGGGCCATCTGTAATGTCCAATTACAACATTTTTTGGGAGGTCAAACTATTTTTATGACGAAAAATTTTATAAATCTGTCAAAACTAATTTTTCTTACATTTTCACACATCCCTCGTGATATCTCCGGAACCAATTGAGATAATTATACGTATTTTTTTTTAATTGATGGAGGAAATGTGGGCGAAGGTCACTGCTTTAATTTTGTTTTTATGGAAAATCTAATTTTTCTGTAAAACATTTACTTCCCTTGCAGCGCTTTTTTCAGTAAGCGAAAAACTTTTTTATTTTAAGGAATTTTGACATACCATCTGCGTATGAAATAAAGTCTACACCTCAAGGAAGTTTTTAAAACAAAAATCAGGTCTCTACGACTTATAGTTTTCGAAATTTTGTTATTTAAAGCTGAGTTTTTCGATCCTAGATGCCTAGATGTCCTGCAAGTGTGGACTATTTAATACAAGTAATCTTATATTATATTATGCCAGTTAGAAACAAACTTTTCTTTATATAATGTGAATGCAAATGAGTATTAGTTATTTTTATTGAGTTATTACATATTATTTAGTGCTTAACAATGGAATGTTTATTCTGTGGACAAACTTTGAAAGATAATGACAAATTAGTGAGACAAAATCCTAGATTGCAAGGAGTAAAAACAATTATATATGCCACGGTAAAAAGGCGAGACATTTGTGTCGAAAAGATTTTGCAACAAGAGGAAAATATTTTAAGTGGAAAAGTCAAAGCGAAATTTCATATAGCCTGCAAACAAACCTATATTAGTTTGTAAAATCTTAAAAATCTTTCCCAATTCAGTGAAATTGAAAATGTATCTTCGTCTTCGGTAAGAAACAATAAATTTAATATTCGGACAATGTGTTTAATATGTAATACATCGAGAGAGAAAGGCGTAATATGGTATACGATAATTCTCTGTAGACGTGATTTATCTTTATATTTCTTTGCCACCTTATTATCAGTCTAGTCGATACATTGTTGACAAGGGGCCGACGCGACATTTTTATTGTTAATGATGGGATTTTGGAGAATGAGAGGGGAGTATGCGTTTATTTTCGATTTATCGCAAATATTTGAGAAACCAAACATAGTATAATTTTTCACATCCAGTGGAAGTATAGTAAAAAAAATTTTAAAAATTTTTATTGTTCAAATAGAATATCACGAAACATCGGGATTTTAAGTTTGAGCGAAAAAAAAAATTCTGCCTGCCTGTCTGTCTGTAACTTTTTTGTGCGCACGTTTAAACTGGAACCGTTTGAGATATTGACTTGAAATTTGGTACACATATGTACTTTAACGAGATCTAGAATTAGATTATATTTTCATCTTGTTCCGTCGGAGGATTGGGGGGTAAATGGGGGTAAATTTGGAGTAAATAGGTAAATCAAGCAGGTAAGAGTCCATAAAATTGGTATTTAATATATACAAGAGAAGCTAAGCTCTCAAAAAAATATTTGGAGTTAGCCACCCCCATTATCACCTCCACCCCATTATTAAAGGGGATGAAAAAAAAATTTGGTTTAGTGTGTGTACAAGAACCAGAAACCTCAAAATATTTTTTTACTTCATCCACCCCCACTACCACCCCCTATCACAACCCCCCACCCCACTACCGATGTGGGGTATCGTTTTATGAGTTTTCGGGGTAGATAATTTCAAATAAAGCTCCATAAATAAGTATTTCCACATACAAAATTTTTTCGTTGTGAGTGACTTGTATCTTGTACAAAAAAGTCCCTGAGAGCATATTTTTATCTATTATAGCTCACAAGCTAAAGGCGCCCTCGCGCAAACTTCAAAATAACCTTTTTGCGCTGTTCTCTAAGCAGCCCGTTAAAGCAGTTAAATATTAGCTGCCCTATGAGAATTTGTGGTCGATTTTTTTACTTACGAATTTTTGGTCGCTCTACACGATGGCATCCTTTATTACTTCCACATCCCGTGGAAGTATAGTAACGACAAAAAAATTTCTAAAAATTTTTATTGTTCAAATAGGCTTAGAATGTCATGAAACGTCGAGATTTCAAGTTTGAGCGAAAAAAAAATTTCTGTCTGTCGGTCTGTCTGTCGGTCTGTCTGTCGGTCTGTCTGTCGGTCTGTCGGTCTGTAACTTTTTTTGTGCGCACGTTTACTCTGGAACCGTTTGAAATATTGACTTGAAATTTGGTACACATATGTACTTTAACGAGATCTAGAACTAGATTATATTTTCATCTTGTTCCGTCGAAGGGTTGGGGGGGGGGTAAATTGGGGTAAATTTGGGGAAAATAGGTAAATCAAGCAGGTAAGAGTCCATAACATTGGTATATAGTATATACAAGAGAAGGTAAGGTCTCAAAAAAAATTTTGTTACCACCCCCCACCCTCTTATTAAAGGGGATGAAAAAAATTGTGATTTAGTGTATGTACAAGAACCAGAAACCTCAAAATAATTTTTTACTTCATCCACCCCCCACTACCACCCCCTATCACCCCCCCCCCCCCCCCACTACCAATGTTGAGTATCGTTTTATGGGTTTTTGGGGTAGAGGATTTCAAATATTATATTATTAAAGTTCCATAAACAATTATTTCCACATACAAAGTTTTTTCATTATGAGTGACTTGAATAGAGAATATGGATGTGGAAGTAGTGATTCCTTGGGCAGCGGTTTTTCATTTTCATTGATTTTTAAATAGCTGGAACTTGCCGCATATTTTTATTAAATAGTGTTTCTTTTTTCTATAAATACATTTCAATAACAAAAGATGTTTAACTATTTTTTTTTATTTCAACATTTTTTTAATGCTTGCCACTCCATTATTAATATTATGCATTGTACAAAAAACAGTTTTAAACAAAAGTTACTCAGTATATTTTGTGTAATTTAAATTTGACTATTTAGCGTGGCTAAAATTCGAGAAATGTCGTAAATCGATTCAAATTTCTCCAAAAAATCATGCATGCGATTTAGAAGCTCCCTGAAGTCTTTAAAATTTTTCTGACGTTCTCTTAATTTCTTTTTGTTAATTAAGTCGGTCCCCTCCCGCTTGCAGAGTAGCGTAAAAAAGTCATTTTTATACTTACTTACTTAAAATTATAACAGATAAAAATATGCCCTCGCGGACATATCTGTAGAAAATCCGATGTACAAAAAAAGCGCGATGCATTTTTGTCGATAATTATTATAATTCTCGCTACGTAAGCGCTGACCAAAAACACCATTCTCGACATTTACATTTTCTTTTTTTTAATTGTTTAAACACAATTGGGAGGTCTTAAAAGTACTAAGTACTCATAAATAGGAGCTGAATCGAATGACACAATAATATATTTTTTTCGCGTATCGGGAAATAAATGTAAGTGGTTAAATCACAGACCGTCTAATTGCACTGGTCTACAATCTGCGTATAGAATTAGTATTTTATTTGTACCCTCGTTCGCTCGACATCAACGCTGAGAAATCTCGCGAGATTATGACTAGTGTTGGGCGAATTCGAATTAAAATACTCGGTTAATCCGAGTATCAAAATACTCGGTTGATTCCGAGTATGAAAATTTCATCCGAATAAAATATACTCGGATTAATTTTAAGTACAAAACAAAAAAGAACTGTCAATCGTGCACTTGGATAATAAAATGTTTTTTTAGATTTCTCCCCCCCGCTCATCGATTCTGAGATCTGGAAAGAAAAATTACTAACCTCAGTGCCACTTGCATTCGCTTTAACCACGATCGCAATTACTGTTGACAGAGTGATTGAACAATCGCGATATCACCTCACTAATACTTATATAGTGAAAATTTAATTCGACATCGGATGATTAATCCGAGTATTCTTGTCATCCGATTCCGTGTAATCCGAGTACCGAAATCATCCGAATATCTGCATCACTAATTATGACTGCTTCTGCTAAGTGGCGACGGTGGCATTGGTGGCACCACTATTCAACGCACAACATGTGGATAGAGACGTGCGGGGGCTGAGATAAGAAAGAAGGAAATACGGGAACGATAATTCGCATAAGGGCAGCACCTCTTTAAGGATTCTTCACTCAACGAATAAAGTTAAAAAAGCAACTGCATTCAACCTTCTTGTGTCTCAATCCGAGACTCTTGATGTGTAAAAATTGCAGCATTTGTTATTTTTACAGGCGTCAGTGTCTAAAATATAATATGTCTAAGGAAAAATTACATTTAGACAATCAATTGGATATTGTATTATTATTTAACGCCTCGAGTTCTCAAGTACTTCTTTAGGTTTTCACAGCTAAATATTGGTCGCAAAAAATGTTGGACTGACAATCATTGAGCAGATAACTTTCAAAGAAACCATTTGTTTCTTTCAAATACTATTGATCCAAGTCTGATCACGTTAGTATATCAACAAGAAGTCTCCCTTACGAGACATCTTATCAATGGTATATGGAAACAACGAATGCTTTCTTTGAAAGTTATCTCCTGAGTACCCAAAATAATATTTTTCAATAATTGTGTAGGCAGAAACAAAAGATATTTATTTTTATATGATTCTTACGTTATTTACTTATTATTGTATTTGATTCAATAGTAACAAATTTCAACATTTGTTCAGATAAGCTTTACACATTTGTTATGAAGCTCTGGTTCCCCAAACAAGATTTGTGCAAATTAAATTACCTACTTATTTTTCATACATTGAATTATTTACTCATACAAAATATTTTTTCAGGTGCCCCTCCTGCATCTTTCTTAGATCATCCTATGTTAGATGGTAGAATAGTTGGTGGTGTTCCCACTACTATCGAGGAACACCCTTACATAGTGTCTTTGCAGAGACTTGGTAGCCATATTTGCGGTGGGAGTATTGTCGCACCAAACTGGGTTATTACTGCTGCTCATTGCGTCGTTGGTGGAGCCGTCAGTCAGTACGGGGTTCGTGCTGGCTCCACCTCTCGTACTTCTGGAGGAGAAGTGGTCGCTGCTGGAGCAATATACGTCCACGCCAGCTACAACAGTCAAAATATTGATTATGACATAGCCTTGATTCGACTTGTCAGAGAAATAACTATAGCCGTTGCACGGGCCATTACTCTTGCAGCTGCAGGAACAGGTCCAGCACCAGGTTCTATAGCTACTATATCTGGATGGGGTGCACTCTCAGAAGGAGGAGCATCTCCAACCGTTCTTCAGGTGGTACAAGTCCCAGTAGTTAGTCAGAGCGACTGCCGTTCAGCCTACGGAACCTCTGCCGTCACAGACCGAATGTTCTGCGCAGGAGTTTTGGGCGTAGGAGGTTTGGATGCATGTCAAGGAGACTCCGGTGGTCCAGTAGTTGTCAATGGTTATCTCACAGGTCTCGTATCTTGGGGTGCAGGCTGCGCACGCCCCAATCATCCTGGAGTTAAGACTAATGTACCTTCCCTCAGAGCTTGGGTCGATAACGTCCTTGCTAGTACCGACACATATTCTGATGTTATTGAATTGTAAATATTAAATTTTGTTCATTTCTGTAAATAAAAATTATATCATTTGCTTAATTTATATAAATTACAGTTGCTATTTGTCTGTTACCGATATCCATGTAGCCAAAGCGGTGACTATATACAACCCTGTCTGATGACATATCAAAACGAAACACAATTAAATCAGTACTATAATAGTATATGAATAGTATAATAGTATATGAACACTATGTCTAAGGTTCATTAAACTGCTGGGATCGAAATTGAAAAAATAGGTTACTTCTGGTCAAATTCTTTATTCATAACAATAATGTCAGCTCTGCTAGGCGCAGTCCACGTTGCGAAGGTTGCACGAGGCTGCATATTAGGAAGCGGCAACACCTCGCTGAGCCACTGTCTCATATCGCCATTGTTTGGGATGAGATTGGCTAAAAATGCTAAAATGCCCCTAATACTTCGGGTCAATTATCTTAATAGTTTATTGAAGATAATAATAATAATAATAATAATAATAATAATAAACGCCTTTATTAGGAAAAAATACTATACATAGCGAAGCTTAGATCCAGAAAGTATTACTCTCACACTTAACTCTACAAAGCACTAAAATTATTATTTTCTATTGAATTAACTGTAGTTAACACAACTGTCAAAGAAGAAGAATAATATAATAAATAATAATATTTATTTCCACATTTAAAATGTAACTGATTTACAACAAAATGTAGAATACGCCAGCACTTAAAAATTAATGTATAAATGTAAATACGAGACTAGTAACAAACAATAAAAAAACACTACAATGAACAAGATTGAAAACAAATAAATAAACAAGCTAAAAACGTAGTTTTAGATAGACATTCACCCTTGCATAAATTCCTAAGAAGCTGAAAATTTACATGAACGTTAGGGATACCATTACAATGAAGTTGTGAAAAGTCCCCATTGATCCCGTGTTTGCAAAAAAATTTATGCGAGGTCAAAGTTTGCAAAAATGGTTTTTTTGGATTTAATTTCATCTGTGTTGAAACACTTACAGCCATAATTCGTTTGAGGCTGCTCCTCAGTGACGAATCTAGGGGGGGGGGGGCTATGGGCTGCAGCCCCTCCCAGAAACTGATTTTTTCTTGAAAAATCACGTTTATTTTGAATATTAAAGTATTTTGTTACATTTAATAATAATTAATAAACAATATTTTATACTATTTTCTATTTCATAGTCACGTCTCTAAAATCTTAAGTAAAACACTAAGAAAACACCTTCGTTCCATTCAGTATAATTTGGGGATGATATAACTGTTTTATGACCACTTTAATTTCGTATAGAAGTAATTTCTACCCCATTATGGGGGTGGTTTTCATTTAGTATTTGGGAAGCTGACCGCTGAATACAGAAATTTTACGTTATTCATGTTTTCTTCCACAATGTATTTCTATGCATTCACTCTATCCTGACGTATATGGTGGTTATGCCCCATTTTGGGAGCTATTTTTGGCTGTAACGCAAAAATTTGGGGATGTACGGTCCTTTTTGTTATCAGATTACCGGATATTATGGGATCAGAACTTTTTTTTATGTGTTTGCATTGTTATATACATTTCTAAAACCGTAAATACATCTCGCAGACAAACAAATTCATATCATTATGTTAGTGAACGAATTCTGAACAACTCTCAAAATATCCGTCTGTCCGTCCGTCCGTCTGTCCGTCGGTCACGTTTATTGTAAGCACGATAACTCGAGAAAGGAAAATCCGATTGTACTGAAATTTGGATAGTAAGTTAGTATTAGCTAGAGGAAGAACCCTATTGTTTTCGAACAAAATCGATCAGTAAATAAAAATGTTATTAATGATATAAATTTGAAAAAAAAATTTTTTGCTTTTTATGTTTTTATAATTGAATAGAAATCTGATGAAATGATATTTCATTTTAATATTCAAATATTTATATATTTTACAAATATACATTTCATAATGTAATATACAACCGTGGAAATATAATTTTAGCTCGTCTCTTATAATGTAAAAAATTACATGTTAGGTGGTGGTGTAGTTCTTACGCTTTTGACTCGGGTTCGAAACCCAAATTTGGTATGTTATTTTTACTTTATTTTACCAACTAAGTTGGTACTATAAAATTAAAAATGTCTAAAACTAACATTATTTATAAACAACTGCGAAGAGTATCCTATAGAATGTGTAACAATTATATAAAAAGTTCAGTGAACAGGCGAAGAGTAGGGATTGCAATTTACCGGAAGTTTTAATAACCGGTAAATCGGTAAATAAAAATGTAAATACCCAGTTAATCGGTATTTACCAGTAATTTTTAGAATGGATGATTAGGGTGGCGAAAATGGCAATTGTCTTTTTCCATGTACAAAATTATCTAAATTTAACAAAAAACATTTTTATATAAATATATTTAATATAATGAACAAACAAAAGGTTTTCTATCAACAGTAAAATCACAAGAGCTTTTTTTTATCTGATAAATTAACTCCTATATAAAAAAGTCTATTTGACAGTCATATTTTGTCACTTTGACAGCGATGAAAAAAAGGTGCATCGTTTTATATCACCGATAAAAATGCCTGTTCCTCAAAAGCAGAGTATTTTTAATTGTTGTTGTTCGTTCACATATTCTGTCGTTAATTTATCTTGCCAAAAAACACTCAAGCTTTTCTTTTATGGATAAATTTCTTTTTAACTCAAAATTTTGCCAATCAGTAATTTTGCTCGAACAACTGACATTTGACAAAATCGCTCGACCTCCGGTCTCGCGATTTTATCATGTCAGTTTTTCTCATAAAATCACTGATTGGCAAATTATTTCGTTACAAAGAGAAATTTATCCGATTATTTCACTCATTAACGCTATAGCCAATGAGAGCCCGTTTTTTCACAATATTGCACCAATCAAACGTCATTATTAGTGGTAATTCAAGCTAGATCTGCTTTTGACAGGACCAACATGCAAAATTTATCGCTATAATTTTTTAGGTCGCTGCAGCGGCAAATATTGCGAAAATTTTTTGACGTTTTGTGTCGTGACATGTTTTCGGCAAATAGGACAAATCGTGCTTTTAAATGTTATCTATAAATATCTTCTCTAGCTTATTACTAATTGTTAACGTAAATTGTAAATTGTAGTACTGTATTAATAACCTAAAAAGCCAATGCTGTGTGGAACTTATATAGGTTCGGGACAAGTTATAGGTACACAGCTTTCAATGGCTTAATACCTAACATAATTACAAAATAATGTTCACAACTAAAATTAAATATGAATATCTACGAAGCAGACAAATCAGTTATTTCATGATAAATACACAAATGTAGGTACTTACCTATGGTAATTCATCAATCATTACAAAGCAGCTAACACTTATTTGGAAAATCAAAACTCTGCAGTATCACTATATACATTATAATTCGTTGTACTTATTAAAGTCTCCCTACTTAAACAAGTAAACCTTAACTTAACTATCAAACTTCTCAAATTAGAAACAAGGATTAAATACATAAATATATATTAATAAACACTTTAATATAATTATTCAATTCACTGTTTAGGCTAGTAACTAAGTTAAGCTAGCGTTACTAGATGGCCGGCAGCCTTAGAACGTAAAAGGGATAGATTGGTAATATGCAATTTGTGTGATTTCACCGGTAATGTGATTGGTCGAAGAGTGCTTTGTTGTGATGACTAGTCTTATAAGTTACAGTACCTATGGTTTAACGTATATTGTTTTTCTTGATTGTTATAATTTAAACCTACTTTGTTTTTTTATTAGATGAATCGCTTTGGAAATGCATTTTTATGTGACGTAAATGATGAAATTGAAGATAAAGGTGAGTAATCTCTAAAAGCAACAAGGGAACGTCTGAAGGCAATTAATTACCGAACATAATATTGAAGATATACTTAATGAATTATTTATTTGTGAAATATTCTCCACAAACACCACTCGCGCTTTAAATTTTATCTAAAAAATTTTTCTCAAGCTAAGTTGCCCCTAGTTAATATAACTCATGCAAATTGGCAGTTTATTATGAAAGATTAAATCCCACCCGCTAAAGCGGTCGGCATTTTATCAGATAATAAACTGCCAATTTGCATTCTTTATATTAACAGGCAACACGCTTTCGAAAAAATTTTCGATAAAATTTTAAGCACTAGTGATATTACATACGATAAAATTTTATGGCCATTCTTTAGAATAAGATACATCGTTACTGTACCTCCATGGTCAATGTCTTTGGTGGAGGAATAAAAATCGAAAATATTTTAAATACTTTCAAAGTGCAATTTCGGCGTACTGTTTAAACTGCCTTTGGCGCACTTTTGAAAAAAATATAATAAAAATAAGTCCAACTTCGCTGCACCTTTGAAAAATTATTTTCTTTACTTTTTCAAAGTCCAACTTTAGTACCTTCTTAAAAAAATTATTTTCTTTATTTTTTTAAAGTCCAACTTAGTTGCACCTTTGAAAAAATTTATTCATTTTTATCCTCGCCACCATATACTGTTACTCTCATATCCTGAACCAAAACATATTTTCCTAAGTGAAAATTCGGTGTTTCTTCGAATTTTCACCTGGTTATTTCTGATGTCTTATGGAACTCATAACGGTCCTCATAGATCATCCTGTGGTTCTAAAAATGTCTTTAAATGAAATTTTTGCCTAAGTCGAAATTGCCTTTCGCTTTCGACTTAGGTCGATTCTGGAGGGTTCTACAACAAGAACACTAACTGGACACCCTGTATAAGCCATTTCCTCTCAGAAAAATGTTTGCACCATTCGAACATTCAAACTATTCTCTATTCAACTGCGATGATCACGAATATACACCTAACTTTTGCGACCGTTTCATCTAGTCGTCATTTTTTTTTATAACATATAAATGTTAACGTTAGTAAGATGTATGAGTTGCTTTCTTTTTCTTCTTATTCACAACGTCTTGAGAGACGTTTTGTGATTCATGAAAATTAGGGTAGTTGCCCTGCACTTGCTGTATAGCACGCCTGGTGGCATCACGCCATTTATCTCGGTTGCCTCTCCTTGATGACATCAGCATAACGCTTTGGAGGGCGTTCCCTTCGCCTGTTGCCATCTGTTTTTCTCCTAAACTATCAACCAATCTCTGCTGTCCTCTCTCCGGTTGAAGTGACCAAAAAAATGGGAGGATTCTAGAAAACACAGTGCTATAGAGTCGGTTTTGGGAACGTATTTCTTGGATAATCGAGGTATTAGTGCGATGGGCTATCCAGGGCATTCATAATAAACGTCTCCAGACCCATATTTCGAAAGCATCAATACGCCGTCTGTCTGCTTCCTTAATGGCCCATGTCTCAGAGGCATAAAGAAAGATGAAGAAGACTAGGACGTTAGCAAGTCTGATATTTGTGCGCCTCGTGATATTTCTGTCAGGCCAAATTTTGGTCAACTGGTAAGTTGCTGATCTTCACATCTTCTGTATTCTTCGCTGAGTCTCATATTCAGTCACCAGTATTGTCCATAAGAGCGTCAAGGCATTCCATCTTGTCTACTAACTACCTCACAGTCACCTATCCTTAATATGTCTGGGTGGTTATCATTTGCTCGGTCTACAATCATAATTTTCCTTTTGTTGTAGTTTAGACTGAGGCCATAATCAGTACTTGTTGTCAAAAGCCTGTCCAACATGTGTATGAGCTTATCCTAGCTTGCTGCAACTAATATGATATCATCTGCAAATCTTAAGTATTATCTTGGTTCTGCCTATAGCTACTCCACCGTGCCAGTCCTCAACACCCGTCGCATTACGTGTTCACTATAGATGTAAACAGGATTGGTGATAGAACACAGCCTTCACCGACTTTACATTTATCGGAGTTCGTGTTGTCTACTTTCACCAAAGCAAAATTTTCTTCGGTGGATAATAAATACCAGATGTTTGTGTGTCCTCATCTCCAATAATACAGTCCACATTTTGTCCCATTCCACATTGTCAAAAGCCTTACTGTAGTCTACGAAACAAAGGTACATAGGCACGCAATATTCTCTTGCTTTCTCGATAAGTTGTCGCAAAATAAGTTGCTTAGTTTTTGCAAAAACATGGTATGTCTCACTCCACCCAGTCGCTACCTCATGGCATAATAATAATACGATTTTAAAACATATAGTTTCTCTTTCTTCAAGGCAAATGTCTGCATGCTCAGAGTTGACCATTACTAGGTATATCATTTCAAACATGTGAGGATCGATGACATTTTGATCCTTTTCTTTATCTACACGATGTTAATGCGTGGGATCCATATAATATCTTGAAAACGAATAGATAGAATTTGAAAAGTTTTTGTGTAGCCATTCAGGGGAGGAAAATCTTTCAAGGGATGTATTACTAGTTCTAATGTGCCATTTAAAATTGTAGCGATTGTGGTTACAGAGTGAAGGGAGGCAATGACTTGCAGGTGGGTATATTGTAAAAGAAGTCCCCCTTGAAAATGATGATGAAAATGACGTGTGTCTGAATTTGAGTTACCCGAAAATTCGTCTGTTTTGTTTTCAATGATCCACTCAATATAAGAATGAAAAGCAATAAAAGCAGCTCGTTTGAACAAATCACAGGCCTTACCGTCATTGAGTGATTTCACTATCAAATTAGATTGGATTAGATTAGAAATGGGTAACTCTCTAATTGTGCTTAATCACCGCGACCCACTGCGGGTCTATCGTGGCGCACCTGCTCTAATTTTCTTTAGAGCTCCTTATCCAACTTTATATTTTGTATCAAACTTCACGGCCTTGAAAAGAACTCCTTAGTATTTATAGCTATCAGTCCTTGATTTCTCCGCGCCAAGTAGTTGGAATCTCAGGCTTTCACAGTGGCATAGCACATGGACTGATGTTTCCTCTTTCTCTTGACAGAATCTGCATGTTGCGTCCTCCCCCAGACCCACATGTATGTCAGTAGATTCTCTATTGAGCATGAGGCCAGACCACATGGTACCAAAAATTTCTTTCAACGAGCACCTCACCCTTGGAGATAGGAGGGACCGGATGACAATAGCAACTGATACATTGCGCAAAGGCCTGGCACACTGACGGGTCCAGGATGGAGCTGGAGAGCAAAAGGCTAAGGGCGAGTATAAGCCTCTCTCTCTAAAAGCACTCCAGTATGTTTCAGACAGAAATTCTGCCTATACTCGAATGTAAACGCGAGAATATCAAACGACGATATGTGAATCAGCAGATCTTCATTGCAACAGACAGTCAGGCGGTACTAAAGGCATTGGCCTCTAATAAGGTGTCTTCCAGACTGGTTTGGGATTGACACGAAAAGCTCAAAATTCTGGGAGAGCGGAACAGTGTTAAACTACTCTGGGTGCCGTAGCATAGTCGGCAACGTGAAAGCTAATGAACTTGCTAGATAGGGAGCAGCCAATATATTCTGTGAGTGAATCTAAATTAAGACAGGGAGAGCACAATAAGTCCAGGAGGCTGCAGTGTCCTCGGAGTATTTTACAGACGAGCTCTAAGAGAAGGGGGTTTTAGTTTTTAGAGACTCACACTCGGACCCATTCTAGCGATGGTGTTTTCCCGTCCTCGAAAAAAAAATCCGATGGTGTCCAATAGGACGGATCTTATTTATAGGACTTTCCTTTTTTAATTCCGACATCGAAAAATTAAAAATCCTATAAAATTTAAAGTCACTGGACAACCGTAAGACGTGGCCGCAATAATATTATTTTGAAGGTTTTAAAAATAATAAGTATATCAACAAATGGTAAACAATACGTTATCTAAACAGAAGGGATAATGAAAATACATGGTATTAAACAGGGAAGAAATAGAAGTTACAAAAACTTCCAAAACATTAAACATTCGTCTTTTTGCTACCGCTTGGAAACCTTTTATGATAGTTCTTTATCACTTGTAGCAGAAGCTGTTTTTGATCCTCTTCCTTAGATAAAACACTATGAGTTTAATGCCTCTTTCGGTCGTGTCATTAACAACTTTAAGGTTCCGAAGAATTAACAGTGCCTTTTTAAAATCTCCCCAAGTGAAAGGGTCGCGTCAAGAACGCATAGAAAATGTTAAATCCTTTAAAAAACGCTGTACTATATTTTAAAGCAAAATATTGTAGTGGCTGATTGTTGTTATATACCAACTTCTCTTTGTGATAGTAAAATGCCAATACAAATGATTCATCTGAGAGATGCCAGAGGTGACAACAAAACTTTTTCAAAGCTTCACTTGATAGGACCTTGTATGTGTTTTTATAAGAGTACAAATACTTAAGAACATTGAGTGAGATCTTGAGTTTTAGCTGCAACTAGGGAGCAAAACCAGGTCATTATGTAAAAAATAGATGATAAAAATATGAAAAGATATTCCTCTGGGCGACTGACCATACATAGATATAACCGCTAGCTCTAATAATTCTCTGTAGTATTCGATAGAACTCTTAGATGGTTGACACAGAACAAGATATGATCACATCACCAATTATGCTCCTTACATATGCATTGGATTGGATTCCAGACTAATAATGCAATCAGTTAATTTGAGACCCTGCTTTTTTAAAGCGCTTGAACAGATTACATCTGGCTCAGATGAGAGACCAGTAGGTACAAACTTCAAAATCGCACTTTAACACCAACTATGATGACGACTTGAGTGCGAATACAGAGCTGTATATGACGGCAAATCCCGCTACTTGCTTATACAGGGTCCGCCACTTAAAACTCCCCAGACTCGTAACTTCCTTATTTTTTAGGTTACGACTATGGTCGGCTCATCAAATTGTAGGTATTTTTAGGCCTTTAAATATGCATACAGAGTGATTTTAAAAAAAATTCTGAAAAAATTATTACGAAAAAAAAATTAATTTCTTTGAATATTTTTTTCCCTCACCTTGTACATGAACTGTGTTAATGTTTTCTTATAAAGGTTTTAATTAGCTTCCATTTACGGTTAAAAAAAATTTTTTTTTTGTAATAAAAATTTTGAAATTTCCTATTATTTAGTACATTTTAATAAAGTTTATTTTTAAAAATATTTATTTCTTTTGTTTCTTGTTGCTGTTTTGTTACGTTGAGGATTGTTTGTGATATGTCTTACAAATAAAGCGTAAAATTATTATTTACATTTTTTCAGTTTAATTTAAAAAATCAGTTTGGAATTGGAAGGGGAATTTTTAATTTCTTTCTCTAAAACCAAAAAGAATTTCGAATATGACGTAATAACATAAATTGAAGCTAATTAAAACCTTTATAAGAAAACATTAACACAGTTCATGTACAGGGTGAGGGAAAAAAATATTCAAGGAAATTATTTTTGTTTTCGTAATAATTTAAAAATTTTTTTTTTTAAATCACTCTGTATGCATATTTAAAGGCCTTAAAAGTATCTACAATTTGATGTGACGAACATGGTCGTAGCTTAAAAAAGGAAGGAAAGGAAGGAAGGAAGTTACGAGTCTGGGGAGTTTTAAGTGACGGACCCTGTATACACAATTACACAATCTTGGTTATTCTAGATTATATTTTATTTTCATATTATGCAGATACTTATTCCTATCGTGTAATTCAATACTTCATCAGTATTAGTAGTTGTTTTGATTGATTCTCCAATAATGAGTGTTTTAAACTACTTACCTAACTAGTATATTAGCGTGACCAGATTGAGGCACCAATATAGAGAAAGTAATTCATATTAAATGAAAAAATGTGTAAGTTGTGATTTGCTTAATGCCTAAATAATATTTTCTAACATTTGAATTGTCTTAGGATAAATATATAATCAACACTTTTAAAAAAGAATATCCATATTAGTACAGTACATATTAGATCGAGCCGTACTGGGGCCCTGATTTGGCGCTTACAAGGCCGTATAGTTTCTGGAACAGGAGACTGTACTCGAGGAGTCTCCATCTGCATTTCCACAATTGCATTTGGTTCATTGAGACAGGGTAAAGCTGCAGGTAGTTCAGTAGCTTCGGCCTCCAATCCAGGTATTGTAGGCACTTCATAAATTTCTTCTGGTAGTCTCGGAAGTGGATGCAGAAACTTTTTATTTCTTCTGTATGTTCCTCTTGGGCTTTTGATAATATACAATCGAGGCGTACTGTGTTTGCTTTCCACCTGACCTTCTTGTTGGAGGTCCGAACGTTTAGCTCCGGCAGTACAAATGGACGATGGCGATTATCAAAATTCTCTTTTTGTTTTTCTTTTCTTAATATTTCTCTTTTATCAATTCCTGATTTGGAAGGACAGGATTAAGCTGACTTGAGGCGAGAGGCACAATTCCACGAAGTTTACGTCCCATAAGTAATTCTGCTGGGCTATAACCTGATTGTAATGGGGTTGAACGAAGAGCCAATAACATTGGCTCTCATCACTCTTTTTGAAATGGTTTTTGAAGTTTTTAACTTCGGACTCAATAAAGCCATTGCTTTGTAGGTATCGGGGACTTGAAGTCACTAGTTGAAATCCATAGCTTATCACAAACTTTTGATAAGAGGAATCTATGGTTTGAGAAAACTGACTTCCATTATCACTTCGTACAACTTCTGGTACCCCATGACTAGCAAATATGGACTTATGATGCATGATAATGCTCTCAGAGGTTTGCCTTTCAAGCTTAGCTACTTCCATATATCTAGAATAATAATCAGTTACTATGATATACCAGTTTCCTTTAAGTTTAAGGAGATCAGTTCCTACAATTTGCACAGGACGTTCAGGAAACTCATAAAGCATCAACGGTTCAATTGGATTAGGTTCATGTTTAATGCACGACACAGTTTTTTACTAACTGTTCAATTTGAGTCGATAAACCAGGCTACCAAACAGATTGTCTCGCCAAAGCTCGGCACTTGTTGATTCCTTGATTGCCGGAATGTAACTTATCGAGAATGTCTTTTCTCAGGGACTGAGGAATAATGAGTCTACTGCTTTTCATAAGTAAACCTGACTGCAGTGTAATCAAATATCTGTGCTCTCAGTAAGGAATGCATTCTTGTGATAGCTTGGAACTAGCCGGCCATCCTCCTTTGCAGTATTTGGATAGTTCACAGACTGGATCTTCCTGTTGATCTTTTATAATCTCGAGTCTTCCATCGGAATGGATTGAACGTAAGCAGTAATTTCCTTAGCTAGCTCTTGTGATTCCACGGTTTTTAAGGGACCTCGAGACAGGGTATCAGCTATAACTAGCTCTTTTCCAGGAGTATAATTTATCTTAAAAGAATACCTCATAAGACGCATTTTAATTCGTTGCAACCTTGGCATTAAACTGTCTAGATCTTTTTGGTCAAGGATTGAAACCAGTGGCTTGTGGTCCGTTTCAATGGTTATGGTCTTTCTAATTATAGAATTTGAATATTTTTCACACCCCCAGGCTATAGTAACAGCTTCTTTTTCAATCTGGGCGTAGAGTCTTACACTTGCAGATAAAGTTCGTAAAGCATAAGCTACCAGCATAAATGGCCCATTTTTATCCCGCTGCAAGAGTGCCGCGCCCAATCCATATGAGGACGAATCCACAGATAACAATGTCTCCTAGGAACTATCATAAAGCATCAGTAAAGGTGGATTTGCAATAATTTGCTTTATTTTATCAAAAGCCTCTGCCTGCGCACTGTCCCAACACCATTCCTGATTGGAACGAAGGAGTTCATACAAAGGACTAGCAACCGTTGACAAATTCTGAACAAACTTACCCAGGAAATTTATCATTCACAGAAACCTCTTAAAATCAGTTACATTTTCAGGTTTAGAATAGCTTGAATTTTGCTGGGGTCCGGGACTATTCCATTTTGTGACACAACATGACCTAATAGGACAATAGATGATTTTCTGAATTCACACTCCGAAAGTCGCTTGAGAACAGTGTCAAGACGTTTATCATGCTCAGCCAAGTCCTTTCCATGAATTACGACATCATTTAAACCCCATCTAGACCTTCTAAATCTTGATAAATACGCTTTTGGAACACCTTAGGAGCTGATGTTAGGCCAAATGGAAGCCTTTTTTAAATTTGTATCTTCCAAAAGGGGTAATGAATGTAGTTAAAACCATAGAGTCATGTGCCAGAGGTATTTGCCAAAAACATAGTTAGCATCAATCTTACTAAAAACTCTAGCTCCTTCAAGTTGACCAGGTGTTAAGTCGACATCAAGAATTGAAAAAAATTCCCTTTCAACATTTTTGTTAAGTTGGGTTAGGTCTATACAGATGCGAATACTACCATTTTTCTTGGGAACCAGAACCATAGGGGCACGCCATTCGGTGGGTTCACTAACAGGTTCGATAACCCCCTTTTAAACACATTTGGTCCAGTTCCCGTTTTAATGTTTCCTTCAAAGGAAAAGGAACCCGTCGAGGGACGCTGACAGAAAAGGGAAGAGCATCTTTTTTAATCCTAATTCTGTAGTTATGGATGTTTTATATAATAATAATAATAATAATTGATTTTATTGATAGACTGAAAACAACAATTAACAAAATTTAATAAATTAATTCTATCAAAAGGCAGAGTTCGCTATTCCTCAGGGTATGAGGAACTGCGCTCTTCCACTCAACCACAAACACCCACCGAAGAAAATGGAACAGAATAATGGCAAAAGTTTAGGGCACCTATTATAAATTACATGAACATAGTATGTTACCATTTTCCTTGGTGGGTCAGTTTCTTAAAATCTAGTCAACTTTAAATGTATACATGTACAACACACATACATACATATACACAGCTACATATGTACATATATACATATACATACACCCACACACACACATATTATATACATGTACATATATACGCGAAACGGATATGGAAAAAAATACAAAACCGGAAATGAATGACTAACCTAGCAACATCAAGTTAAAAACAAATTTAGCTAATTTAAAATTCAAATTTTAAAATTTAAAAAATACCTTGTAAAAGCATTTCCTTCAATTTTTTTTTAAACGCGGGAGCAGGTAGCCGTTTCATTTCATCAGGAACCTTATTATATAGCCTAGCAACGTTATAGGAGTATGACGATTGGAAGAGAGCTGTGCGGTGCTGGGGAATTGTGATATGACCTCGTCGACGTACATTTATATTGTGGACGTCTGTGCGAAACTTGATTTTATTGTAGAGGTATGGCGGTTTTTGTTGGGTTACAATTTTATGAAAAAGAACACAACTGTGCAGTATTCGTCGCTGTTCTATATTAAGCCAGCCAATCTCTTTTAAATGGTTCGTAACATGGTCTCGTCTCCCTAGACCACAGATTAACCTAATACAAGAATTTTGAATTAGTTGGAGACGTTGAGTGTCGCTTTTAGTAAGAGCTGGGCCATACACACTATCAGCAAAATTGAGATGTGATAGTACTAGTGAGTCGCATAGGAGAATTTTACATTTTTTATTAAGGATGCTCTTATTATTGTAAATTAATTTTAAATTACAAAATGCTCTTTTCGTGATCATTGTGACATGCTGCGAAAACCTGAGACGATTGTCTATTACTAAACCCAAATTTTTTTCATGATCTGACTGTGATAGTATTTGGTTATTTACTTGTATATTAATTAAGTTTGAACACCTCTTGCGCGCGGCATCTCTACCAAATAAAATTACCTTAGACTTAGAAGGATTTATTTGAAGACAAAATTTTGTGGAAATTGTTACCAAGGAATCAAGGTCGTAGTTTAAGTTCGTGTACGCCAGTTGTAAATCACTTTCAGGAAATGACATATATATTTGTGTGTCGTCCGCATAAAAGTGCGAGTATGAATATTTTAGGTGTTTATAAAATTCAAATGTGTACAAAGTAAACATTAGAGGACCCAAAATGGAACCTTGTGGGACTCCATTTTCTACTAATGCAAATTCTGACTCTAATCCTCCCAAGGCAACAGATTGAAAACGCTGCGTTAAATAATTCTTGATTAGAAATTTCGCTTGTTCAGTGAATCCTATATAGTGAAAGATTGCCAAAAGTAACTGATGCTTTATTCTATCAAATGCTTTCGAGTAGTCTAGTAAAATAAGCAAGCACAAATTGTTTTTATCTATTGCAGTGAATATATCATCAGTTACTTTAAGCAGTGCAGTTGTGCAACTATGGCCAGATCTAAAGCCGGACTGATGGGACGGTAAAATGTTAAATGTGTCAAGGTATACTCTTATTTGATTATTAATAATTTTTTCAAAAACTTTTGATACACAACAGAGAATACTGATAGGACGTAAATCTTTTAGATCTTCTGGATTAGTAACCTTAGGTAGAGGGATTATACGAGATTTTTTCCAAATAGCAGGGTAAACTCCTTTCTCTATAGCAAAGTTGAAAATATGACATATATATCTCAGAATATAAGGACAGGCATATAGTAACATACATATACTAATTTTGTCTACTCCTACGGATTTGGACTTGAAAGATAAAATGGTTTTATATGTTTCACTTTCATTGGTTTGTTTAAATGAAAAGTCCGCTATATTTTCCTTAGTATTATTAGCGTAATGGTATAATACATCAGCGTCTAAAGCTATATCACTATTTGATGAGGTTATAAAATATTTGTTTATTGACTCTACGTTACTTAGAGAGTTTGGAATAGACCGATTTTTTTGTTTTGTATAAATGTCCAAATCTTTGAGATGCTTCCAAACACCTTTTTTGTTGCCTCTGGTATTATTTAAATTAAATTCTAAATACGCTTTTTTTTCTCGCTTTATTGAATAATTGGTTAAATTTTTTAGATCTTTATAGTAATTCCAATCGCGTTCTAGCTTGCTTTTCTTGAATTTTACCAGGGCTTTGTCCCTAAGAGACATCATGACTCTGATGTTATCAGTTAACCACGGGGATCTTTTCTTCCGAATCATAACTGTTTTAATAGGCATAGAAGTCAAATAAGTTAAGTAAAAGATCATTAAAACAGTTAACTTTATCATCAATATCAGTAAAGTGAAATATCTGATCAAAATTTGCATTTTCTAGATCATTAGTGAAACTGACATAATCAAAATATCTAAAATCTCGAAATGTATATTGAAAAGGTTTATACTTGTATTTCCCTCTACCTACAGTACAGGACACAAGGCAATGATCGGAAAAAATGGTGGAGGCGGGAGACACATGAGTATTTTTTATTGGAATATTTTGTGAGCAGCAAATAACATCTATCAATTTAGCAGTAGTTTCACTGTAACGCGTAGGTTCACTTACAATTTGATTTAGATCAAAACACTCTAACAACTCATTAAATTTTTGTGTTGAGTTATTCAGATCTAAACAATTAATATTTAAATCCCCAGTACAAATTATGTAATCAAAATTTGGAGTTACAATACTGAGTGCAAATTCAAGTTCTGCTAAAAAATTATTCAACGGAAAGTCCGATGGTCTATATAAAACCCCCAGTGCGTATGTTTGGTTATTATGTTTAAACGATAGCCATAGTTGCTCGCTATGAAGGTTTTGTACCTCTCTGATTAACGACACATTAAATATATGCCTTAGATATACAGCAATTCCCCCACCTTTTCGTTCCTTGCGGTCTTGCCTAAATATATAATACTCGTCAAGTCCAATGACGTCATCTGCCACATTTGAATTTAACCAAGTCTCAGATATCGTTATAATATCAAATTTATTATACACTAATTCTTTAAAATCGCCGAAGTGCCTAACTAAAGATCTAACATTTATATGCGATAGCTTAAAACCAGGATTGTTCGCCATCGGGAACTAATTTTCAATTTGTATTCTTGCACAATATGAAATGAAATGACTACCCAAATAGCAAAAAACACTATTTAACTGGCTTTGATTAAGAAGTTAAGCAAAAAAAGACCTAAGCATGTAAACTATATATCTATAAACCTGCAAGTGTTATATTCAATAAGTTACAGTTACTCGAAAAAATAATAGCACCTGAATAAATGATTAAAAACTGTTTAAATGAAATTGTAAAAAGACATGAAAATTAATTATCACAAAAAGTGCATTTACGTGGAATATAAAATGTAGAAGTTTATTTGATTACCTATCAGTTTTTTGTAGCATTCAATTTAAATTAATTCTAAAACTAGAAGTCAAAATTATTTGATAACAGAATGTGTTTTTACATATTCGAGTGCAAGAAGTTTCTTAGATTATCTTCGTTTAATCACAGTATTATGAAAAAAAAATGTCAATAATACTGCAGAATATTAATACATGACATTAGTATTACAAATTAGTTTCTTAAAATTAATTCAGATTTTTTTTTTAAAGGTTTATACAGTGTATATTCATACGTAATATTTTTAACCATTAAAACGTAAATTAAATAACATTAATATCGATTTACATTATTTATTACGGTTCTTTTTCTTGTCCTGGTTCCGTGTGATGCGGTGGAAACTTGATGACGTTCTTTCAATTTTTCTGTCTTTAGATTTGCCGTGTTTTTGTTTTCTTGTTAAATTTTCAGATCGTAATAGAGTACTTCCACTTGTGCCCACTATACCCGCTATGTTTTGTATATTTTCATTAATGTTTTCTTCATCTTCACTTGAAGTTTCCATTTCACTGTCACTGGACGATTGTGATTCTAAATTTTCTTTTTCTAATTCTAATTGCTCTGCAGTATATAGAATTTCATTTATTTCTAGCCTGTTCCCTTTAATTGCGGCAGGCAGCTGTTGTGCTCGGGCCTCTTTTAGGTGTTTCCTTAAAATTTGTTGTTCTTCTCTATCTTCTTTACAGAGATCATATGATATGGCAATATTTTTATCCTTTAAACTTCTTAATTTGTCCTTATTTTCAAATATTTTCTTTTTTCTTATAAACGAAATGAATTCAACTACAATTGGCGCAGTATTATTATTTTTTATTCTATAAATGTTATTTATATCAGATTCTGAGTAGTTTAATTGGAATAGTTCATTTAGTTTCTCTATTGTTTCGCAGAGTAAATTGTTTTCATTATTTATTTTTAATCCAAAGATTATGATATTATTTTTGCGTGATTTCCTCTCTAGATGTATGCATCTTTTCTTCAGCTGTTCCGTTTTTATACCAGCTAGTGTAATTTCATCATGGATGTTGCGAATATTACAGGTTATTTCATTTTTTAAATCTTGTGTCTGTTTTTCATTTGCCTTAATCAGCAAATCATATAATTCGGATGTAGACAAATCCTTTTTAACAGCCATTCATATATTTGCTTATAGTACTTGGCGAAATTTTTCAAGCGTACCTCGGTTCTGTGACTGCTGACTATAACTGACACGGATACTGTCGGCTTACTTGTACTGATAGGCGACTAAGAACGCAGCTAGTGGATTGCGAATATCGACCTAATGTTATCGCATATGAGATCGAATATCGTTGTGACTTTTCAGGTTAAGAATGTACTTGATGTGTTTAAATAATTGATTAACATACCATTTAGTAGGATTGGTCTATTGATTACTCACACTTACTGTCGTATAATTGTTTACCAAATTTTATATTTAAAAATCACTACGGAATGTATTTAAATGCCTTAGCACCTCACACACGTACACATCTAATCATAATCCATATCTCCAATACCATGAAACAGTTTTGGATATTTTCTACGAGGATCTAAGTTTTTATCATAGGAAGTAACTTCAAACAGACGTTGAACCAGCCCTAGTTTTTCAGATGCACGATAGCTTAACAAAGTTTGTCTTGTTCCCACAACAACACAAAAGTAATACTTACTTTCAGTAATACTCTTGTTTTTAACCCCTACCTTCTGCTGACATTTAACTGGTTCCCTCCAGGTCCAGTGATTAACATTTCTGCAGGTGAAAGTTTATACTGAGCGAAAGATGTCCGAAATGCAGATATGGGAAGTACGCTGACATCGGCACAATTTTCATAGGCAAAGTTTTGTTAAAAATGTTTACATTAGTCTGCTATTTCACAATATCAGGGTTGGAGCATATTTCACCAACAAAAGCTTCACTATCAGATTCGTCCGGCACTACGGCACTAACGATTGTGGCATCAGATTTACTCAAACAAACCTGGGAATAGTGACCTTTATTTTTGCATTTTCCGCATACAGCATTGCGAGCAGGACAGTCAGATTTCTGATGTTCTTGGGAAAGTCCACACCACCTACTAACAAACTGTCTGTTTGTCCGTCTCTTTGTTCTTTTCCCACTTTTTATTTGTCCATTTATTATTTTTTTGTAACACTCTATCAACTGAACCAGATGCACCACGAAACGTTTTCTGTTGTTTCTTAACAGCTTCAGATTGTCGTGCTGCTCTTACAGCTTTATCCAGAGTTAAAACAGAGTCCAATTGTAATTTTTCCGAAAGTTTCTTATCTTTAATGCCCACCACTACTTGATCACGTATAGCTTCATCGAGAAATCCCACTGGAAAGTCACAATTCTGTGCACGAGAGTGTAATGCAGTCACAAAGTCCTCCACGCTTCCCCCTTCCTCTTGATAACGGGTATGGAAACAGTACCTCTCATAAATTATATTTCTTGATGGTACAAAATGTGTTTTAAACTTCCCTAATACTATTTCAAAATCACTGGCTTGATCAGCGGTCAACTTAAAAGACTGAAATACAGCTTCGGCCTGCAGCCCCATCAAATAAATTAGCGAATTTACATGATCTCCATTTGATCTTGTACCTAGGCCTGATGCACTTCTAAATCTCATAAATCGCAACTGCCATTGCTCCCACTCTTCAGCTTTGAATGAAAAAGGTTCTGGAGCTGGAATTTGATACACAGGTGCAATAACGCTTTGAGTTTGTGGATCCATGTTTTCTTTTAAACTTGCTTTGACGCTTACGAAGGAAAAATTCTTCTAACAACACAGGAAGAAAACACAAAAAATCCGGTATGCTGCCACCATGTAGACTTTGTCTCCAAAATAACAACACACCTGTTGATCTGGATAATTAACATTTAATTAAGTTATAGATATAACAATATAAGCACGGTTCATGCATAACATATCATAACCTAATCTGTCCTCAACCTTCTTCTTCATCTTTTGCCATATGTCCTCATACGAAGGTCGGTTGCTTAACTGTACAGTAATATCAAATAATTATATTCAGAATGAACCCTCCAAATATAAGAAAGCATTTGAAAATGCGTGACACGCTAAAACAACGTCAAACTCGCTTTCAAGATCACTTAGATGCTTTTTTGCTCTCAGTTGAGGGTGTAACAATTGAACAAATAGAAAAAGCAAACATATTAGAATTAGAAATGCGGTTAGATATATTTAAAACTGTATTTCAGGAGTTTGAAGATGTTCAAGTTGTAATCGAAGACCAAACAGATGATGTAGAGGAGAATAATGCAGAAAGGAAAGCCTTTGAAAAATCGTATTTTTCATTCACTGCAAAATGCAAACAATTTATTTTAAATTATTATAAAGCAATTAACCCACCGGTACCCATTCCAGTGCAAAATACGAATAATAAACCTGTCTCCTCTGACAATGACGCTATACCCCAAGTGCAAAATATAAAATTACCGGAAATTAAGTTACCAAAATTTTCTGGTGCTTATGAGAATTGGCTAGAGTTTAAGGATAACTTGATTCTTTAATTAATGTGAGCCCAACTCTAAGTGAAATTCAAAAGTACCACTACTTACGTGCGGTTTTAGAAGGAAGTGCAGCACAGGTAATACGCTCATTGGAATTTTCGGCTGCCAATTATGCCGTAGCTCTATTAAACAGGTACAATAATGAAAATGTACTTGTACATAACCATGTGAAGGCAATTTTTGATATTCCTACCTTAAACCGCGAATTTCTTTTGAAGTTTAGAAAAATGCTTGACCCTCTTTCAAAATATCTTAGATCTTTGCAAACTCTCAATAAGCCCATCGAGCATTGGGACACTCTCTTAATTTATATTTTAACTAATAAGTTAGAGAAGGCAACAGCACGTGAATGGGAAGAGAGTAAGGTTAATGTCCCTATAAAAAACAGCAAAAATACATTGCCTACTTTAACTGATTTTAAGATATTTATAAAAAATAAATCAGATCTATTAGAAACTTTAACTTTAACGTCCGAGATAAAACAAAATAAAAAACAGTACCCTCGTGAATTTCGTACTACTCATGCATCGTATCAAACCAATACATCTAATACACATAAAATAATATGCACCATTTGCAAGGGTGAACATTTTATTCAGATGTGTCCAGACTTCTTAAAACTTTCAATTAATGATAGAATTGAAAAGGCTAAAAAACCTCGCTTGCCTGCGAGGTAATCATTTATCAAAATACTGTTTTGCGGGCCATTGTAAAAAGTATAATGGTAAACATAATACACTACTTCATTTTGATGACGAGTCTGGTCATAGCGAAAGTAAGGCCAGTTCTAGTAATTCTAATGTCAATGCAAATCCCATGAGTGTTACTCAGGCTGTTCCTAACGAAATCACTCAAACGTCGTATCTTCAGGTCGGTTTTTCTCAGTTCGGTTTTTCATCTTGACGTTGTCTTTCTTGTTGTTCTTTCTCCCCTCTATGTCTTCTTTCTTGTTCTTCTTTTTCTTCCTGACGTCGCTTTTCTTCCTCTTGACGCCGCTTCTCTTGTTCTTCTTTGTCTTCCTGACGTCGCTGCTCCATTATCCTCGTAAATTCCGCAAATAGGTCCTTTATTTGTTTCTCTGCTGCCATGCTTCTTGTTTCTATGGGCATAAGATTATGTTAAAATAAAATAAATTTAACTATCACGTCAATATCGATAGTGGAACTTTCCAAAAAAATCTCGAAACAGCACGAAAAAGTCTTATCCAGAGTCTGTTGTCACTATCTAGTTCAGAGAATTTAATAATCTCCACTAATATCCAAATAATTTTCACGCACTAACATAAATGAGTCTTTCAGTGTCTCTATCACTTCTCAGTTTAAAGGATTTAATTATCACACTACTGTCCTAATAAAATGTTCTACAATGTCTAAAAAAATGCACTTAACACTATGTTCCTCTTCGAAAATAACCCTCGAACAATGTCCAGTAAATTAGTCCTCTGTGTTAGCACTAACCCTCGAGAATACTTCTCGAACACTTCAGCACAACTTCAGAGCTCCTCTTATCATAAAATTCCGCTTTCTGATACCAATTTGTGACGTGTTTCCACCCCTAGGAAACCACCCTTGCAAATTCCGTGGGTTTTAAGAGATAACGATAACAAGAGATAACCACTACCACACTTTATTAAATAATTTTACTGGATACTTCACACAATACTATTATTAAATTAAATGAACTTTACTGACTAAAAATAACAATGTTTATCAGTTTGTTTTCACTTTGGAGTCTTAACCTCACTTGTCACTTTTCAATTCAAAACTTCTTAACTACTCGCCGAGAATGCGGTCTTTTATACCTAAAAATGACAGATCTCGATTTTTCTGTGATGACGCCACCATACTCTAGATAATTCCGGATGTCATCACTTTAGAACTTGTGGTAGGTTCTTTCTCGAGTAGGTGCAAATCTCTACATTCAGACAACGTGCGCCATCTCTGGGAAAACATCCGAACTAAATTGAATTATATGTTGCCTACATTTTAGGGCAACACATCACAATATTAAAAATTCAGCCAATTTCACCGGAGGCCACTTCCCATAAGAAATGAGAGGGGTCCTTTGGCAAAAATAAAACTCATCCATGATCAAATATAATACACCAAACCCGGACTGGGATCGAGAATCGAAAAAAAAAAGTGACACACAATGCCTCTTTAATGAATTAAAAACTATTATTTCGTCCGCCATCTTTGACCGTTCTATTTGGTGCGTTATATTTGACCGTAGATGAGGTCATTCTTGGTGTTTTCTATTTTTTCTAAGATGGCGGATTGACCTATTCATATCGTACAGGTCTATATTTTTTAAGAATTTTACTTCAAATAAGCCAGTATTTTTAAAATTCCCATTCGATTACTTACTAGTACAAGAGATATTAAGCAGACCGCGTCAAAAAGTTCTTATAATTTTTGAAGCACCAGGAATTTTCCGTCGCAAATATTTTTTTCGTAATCAGGAGGTCATAATACATAAGAATCAACAATAAAATTTCTAGTGGAATGTTTCTAACTGGACATTGTAGGCTTAATAGACATATGAGCCTCTTGAGCCTGTTAGGCCATTTTAGACCTTAAGCGGGAATATTTGAATTTCTGAACTATCAAAAATGTTGGTAACTCACCTATGTTAGTGGTGGTGGGGTGTTTGCCGAGGGTGTTCGTATTTTTACGTTAGTATAAGTCTAGATAGCAAGCAATGGGTTTACGTTTTGTAATTTCAAGTAAATTTCCTTGAAATATTAAAGTTATTAAAGTTTAAATGGTGTATCATTAAGCCGACGAGACGGAGGAAAGTTTTAAGCATACAGTCCGCAGAAACCAGAAATGTCAAAACGGAAAATCTCAGACCCTTAAAGAAAAAAGGGCCTAGACGAAGCGTAACAGAGTTTGGCAGAGGATGCAACATGCAGATTCTGTCAAGAGTAAGAGGAAACATCTGGGTGGCTATTCTTGAACTTGGGGGAGTAGAATGTGTAAGAGAAAATAATCATTTTCTACTCCCTCATGTAAAGTTTGTATTCTTGAATTTATTCTCCCCAGCCAGGTAGACGAAAACACTTATTCACTTACTTTTAGCAAGAGAAAGTCGAGGGAAAGCAGAAAAGAATCATTTTTTAAGTACTTTGTAGGTTATGATCGTACGTGTGGAGACTTCATATTATCTTGGTGCTAAGGCTTTCGCGGAGCTGGTGATCTGGCTGCTGGTTTCCGGGTCTTCTTCCGCGTAGACTTGGTTGAGTGCTTGACGTTTCGACCACCTTGTCGTGGTCTTCTTCTGAAGCGAAGTGAGCTCTGCTGGACTGAGCGTCTCTGATAACCTGTAAAAATAGAGAACCTGTAAAAATAGAGGAGCTCAGTCCAGCAGAGCTCACTTCGCTTCAGAACAAGACCACGACAAGATGGTCGAAACGTCAAGCACTCAACCAAGTCTACGCGGAAGAAGACCCGGAAACCAGCAACCAGACTTCATATTAATTCGGTTTTATTTAAATAATGGATATCAAAGATTTAGTGGCTAGACAAGTTTTGGATGATTTAGAAGATGCGAAGGAACAGTTTGAAAATGCGAAAAATATTCGAATTTTAGGAAAAACGGATCAAATTTCTGTTCGTTTATTTTTATATCCGCAATTTTGTTCATCAGGATGAGGGTTAGTTCGTATTTTGCAAAATTGTCGCATGATGTAGAGGTTAGGTTACTGCTGCCATCGAATTAAATCCTAATATTTTGAGAAAAAAATGCTTTAGTATAAATATTGATGTATTTCCAAATATTACACATATGGATACTGCGAATTACTTGGTTTGCATAGACGGAAGGATGACTGAAGGATGAGTTCAAACCATTCAAGTCTTGAAGCTGTTTGTGGTTAGGTGAAAGAAGTACTCTGCAAGAAATTTACAGAATAAAAGCTTGTTGCAAAGGTAAGAATTGTTATCAGTGATCAACCATTCTTTCCATATATATATACTTGCCTAATTAAATGTTGCTTTATAAATAATTGCTAACGTACAAATTAATTTTTCAGGTTATAAACTCGTAGCATCGTGAACAAAAGCAATTGACTCCTTGGACTATTGCAGATTCAGATGGTTCCTTAGTACTTACTGTGAATATGTTGCTAGTCTAGACAAAACATGTTCATTACTTAGCGACAAGAAGTATTTCCTTTTAGTTTTTTAACAGTAAATATGGCTATGGTCGAGGTATTAACCACTGTAATTTTTTTTAAGAAGACACCATATAAATTAAGCAATGAAGATTGAGGTGCTATAGACTATTTGAGGTACCTATGTAATAAGACTTACATAATTTCTTCCATCAGTTAACCCTTCGTCTATAATGTATCTATAGTTTGGACTATATAATCCATTGTAATTTCTGTAAGAATTTTATTTTTCATATATTGTTCTTTATTTTATTAAATATTCCCTTTTTATTGTTTTATTTATCACTCTACTACTATATATTATTATAGTAAATCGGAATAGTTAATTATGTCGAACTTGTATTTAGGTACGTGCATGTAACTGAAAGCAAAACAAAATATCTTTACTAATTTAATAATTTATTATCCAAGGTCTATTAGTACTTCATAGGATAATCGAGAAGAAAGTTATAATTTATATTGTAAGAAAAAAATAAATGATTGTAACATAACGTGTATACTTTATATTAATATATATCTAAGCAATAAAAGTAACATTCATAGTTTATATATTATAACAAAAAGGGCTTCTATAGCTACAATTCAACACTTATAGCCCATGCAGACTTTGTTTATATGTTCACTGAACTTAGACCACTTCAAAGTTTTAATTTTATACTTCGTCAATGTTCAATAGTCCAACATTCAGTTTTTAAACACTACACGATATACTTTAAAAGGGCACATTGCATCACTTGTTGACAGCGGGTAGGTACTCTGGAATTTCCTTTCTTAATTTATGTACTTCATCAAATATCTTTATGAAGCCTGAGTTATGTCAGCCACCTCGCTGACATCTGCAAGAAACCGGACACCGACGCTTAGATAAGGACATGTTAACACAATTCTATTACCAATGTTTTTTATTCAGTTACATTTTATTCGTTGTAAGAGCAACATGCAATAATAAAATTTAATTCATTTTGTGTGTAACGAAAATTGTTTTTTAAAAATCTTCTTATAAGGGCTAGTATCTTATCTGGCGCAGTCTCGTGGATGGTGAATTTGAAGGGTAGTTTGAGTGAATATCAAACGTGTACTAGTGAACAAAAATCGTCCCTAGGAGCCCCATCTGCTTCTACAGGGAATTCACCAATTTGAACCAACAACCTCCCAAGCCCGAAGAAGGAAACAAGAAGTTATACACCACTGGTAGAGGACAATCATCGCCAAAACCAGCTGTAAGTCCTGGGGGAAGAACGAATCTTTGGAACCTAAAGGCAGTAGTGTTAAGAAATTATTTTATAAGAAAAAGATGCTTCACGCCATCACAGGATTAATGTAAGTGCTCATTTTCCTTTAATTCCCATTTTTCTTTGCATTCATAAAATATTATAATAGTACAGTGCGTGTAGTTGTAATTTTCGACATATACGTAAGTTCTAATAATTTATGTCCGATTTAGATATTTGCGATTTAGTGAATCAAATAAATAATTTAAGTGTAGGCAGTAATACAGCACAAAGTCAAATTAATTCTATAATGCCGGATCGTGAAGAAGCACCGGGACAAGCACCTATGCCGGTACCTATACAGGTACCTATACCGGCGGCACCATTACCAGTAAATTATCAACTCTTAAAACTCTATGTAGACACTGTTCCAAATTACGACGGCAACCCACATACGTTGGGAATATTTATTGATAATTGTGAAAATTTGCTTACTACCTTTTTCGATCCTAATAACCAACCTATTAACAATTTTGTTTTGCGAGCTGTTATTGGCAAACTAACGGGTAGAGCTCTTAGTTTAATAGGGTCTCGAACTGAATTAAGGTCATGGACAGAAATAAAAACTGCTTTAACTGTTTTGGAGACCAACGCGACATTGATTGTTTAGTTCAGGATCTGATCGTTTTGCGTCCACAAAAAAATGAAACACCTTACAACTTTGGTATGAGATGTCAAGATGCTAGGAGTTTAATTATTTCAAAATTAAATAGTCTAGTAATGACAACAACCGAAAAAACTGTTAGATTAAAAAATTACGATGAATTAGCATTAAGAACTTTTATTAAGGGCCTCTCCGGTCAAGTTCAAAGTAACGTACGTTTACGCTGTCCGGATAATTTAGAAAAAGCTATGGGCTTTGTAATTGAAGAAGAAAATTTTCTATATTCGCAACAAAGATCAAACACACTAAATACTCAAAATTCATTTAGGCCTTTAGAGCGTTTAGCCCCTTTTCGACCAAACAATACTTTTCAAACTCAGCACAGACCTCCTTTAAATTTTGGCACGTATAACTTCCAACCAACGCCCAGTTTTCCACAATTGCAAGCTCCTCGACCAAATTTTATGCACCCTCAACAAAATTTCACTCGCAATTTCTACGCCCAACCAAATTGGCGTCCAAACAATAATTTTTCAATACAAAGGCAACCATTCTTACTACAAAGACCAAGCCAATTCGCCCCAAATCAAAGACCTCAAAATTTTAATCAAAACTTTAATCAAAATTTTAATCGAAATTTAAATCAACCATTTAATGCCCCATCTCAAAGAATCAATAACAATTTTAAACCAGAACCGATGGACACTTCATCCGGCAATTCTCGAATCCCTCCAAACCCAAATTTTTCTCACAATGCACTTTTTACACAAAAAATAAAAGAGGGTGACCAATTCGAAAACTCTTTTGAATATCATGCAAATTTCGTCGATGACCATTACTATGAGAATCCCCAAGTTCCTTTGAACACGGGCTATTCAGACTACTCTGCTGGAAATCCACAATACCCAATGGGAGCTGCCTGCAATGAATATCCATACGGAGAACAATTCGGTAATTTTGATGGTCAAGAACCTGACTTTACGTCATTCGAGCAAAATCAAAGTCAAATCGAAGCTCAAAACTCTTGCGATGCAAATTTTCAACAGGGTACGAGTACACACAACCAGACGTAATACAGTTAAATTTTACTAAGGCCAACTTACCATATATTTTTATTCCCCAAATTTTCTTATTGACACAGGCAGTACCAAAAGTTTAATAGACCCGGAATTAGCATACAAATTTTACAGAAAATTTATTTATAAAGAAAAATTCAATATTCAAACGGCTCATAACATTAGCTACCATGACGAGGTAATAACTATACCAGTTTTTAAAATTTTCAACGTAAAAGAATCACATAAATTTTATCTTTTCAAATTCAGTCAAAAATATGACGGACTAATAGGAATCGATTTACTGAAACAATTAAATGCTAATATAAATGTCACAACTCGACTTCTGACAACACCGAATGCAACCATTTCAATAATTTTTGAACCCGAAGAAAATACACAAAAAATTAACAATGTCCCGATTTACCATACCATTACTATACAACCCCGAGTCGAACAAGTAGTTAAATTACCAGTGAAACAAAAAAACGGTATAGGAATTTTAAACTATACAAAATTTGATAACGGAGTCGAGATGCCGAAAGCATTAGTAAAAGTAATAGACAATTTCGCCTTAACAACAATCACGAATATTAACGAAATTCCAGTAAACGTAGAAATATCTAAACCATTCGACATTGAACCTCTAAATTTACTCGAAATTAACTTTATTGAAAAAATGGATGTTGACAATCCTCTTGATCGACAAGAAGAGAACACCTTAAAACAAAATCTCAAAAACATTAGGCTAGACCATTGTAATGCGGAAGAGAAAGATGCGATTCGCAAACTTTGTCTAGAATATAAAGACATTTTCTTTTGCGAGGGCATACCATTAAGTTTTACTAACCAAATTACGCATAAAATAAACCTAAAAGATGAATCGCCTATTTTCACAAAATCATACCGTTATCCCGAAATTCATAAAAGCGAGGTAAAAGCGCAAATTGCGACGATGTTAGATCAAGGCATTATACAACATAGTACTTCCCCGTGGTCCAGTCCAATATGGATCGTACCGAAAAAGCTAGATGCTTCCGGACGTAAAAAATGGCAACTTGTCATTGATTACCGGAAACTAAACGAGCAAACTATCGACGACAAGTACCCACTTCCTAACATTACGGAAATTCTAGATAAGTTGGGAAAAGCAAATTACTTTTCTACCCTTGATTTGGCCAGCGGGTTTCATCAAATTGAGGTGGACCCAAACGATATACAGAAAACCGCGTTTTCCACCGAAGGTGGACACTATGAATTTAAGCGAATGCCATTTGGGCTTAAAAACGCCCCTGCGACGTTCCAAAGGGTAATGGATAATGTATTGAGGGGGCTACAAAACGAAACCTGTCTTGTCTACCTTGACGACATCATTATTTTTAGCACCTCATTACAAGAACACGTAGAACGTTTAAGATCCGTATTTGACCGGCTAAGGAATAGTAATTTTAAAATTCAGCTCGATAAATCCGAGTTTTTACAGAAATCGGTACAATATCTAGGTCATGTGATAACTCCAACAGGTGTAAAACCAAATCCTGATAAAATTATTGCAATAAAGAAATTTCCTGTCCCTAAGACACGAAAAGACATAAAAAGCTTTTTAGGACTTTTAGGCTATTACAGACGCTTTATACGTGACTTTGCCCAAATTACAAAACCCATGACTAAATGTTTGAAAAAGAATGCAAAAATAATACATGATACAGAATTTTTAGAATGCTTCAAAATTTGCAAAGACATACTAACTAATGACCCGGTTTTACAGTATCCAGACTTCAAAAAACAGTTTATTCTTACAACCGATGCTAGCAATGTGGCATTGGGGGCGGTTTTATCTCAAGGGAACCCACCCCATGATAAACCGGTTGCTTACGCTTCGCGGACTTTGAACGAAACGGAACAAAGGTACAGTACGGTAGAGAAAGAACTACTGGCCATAGTATGGGCATGTAAATACTTCAGACCGTACCTATTTGGCAGACGATTCACAATTTACACCGACCATCGCCCACTAGTTTGGCTTTTTAATCTTAAAGAGCCAAACTCAAAATTAGTACGTTGGCGTCTCAAATTGGAGGAATTTGACTATAATATCGTTTATAAGAAAGGTAAATTAAACACCAACGCCGACGCGCTTTCACGTGTGACGATTAATGCATTGGAAAATGAATCCGTAATAAATAACCCCGGCGAAGTTAACGACGACATCCTCGATTACTTAAGGTCACTTGCTGAAGACCCCGTTGAAAACCAACCAAATCAAAATTCAGAATCTGATGCACCCCAAATCATTCAAGATATACAATTACGGCCACCGGACAACGAAACTTTAAATACACCACGTTCTTGCAGCAACGAAACCGTAAACAAAGCTATTCCAATCCTAGATGAAATTATTAATAACAAACATAACCAAATTATAATTAAACCGAACGTTCATAACCGACTCGAAGTCTCCAACAATGACTTTAACAATCTAAAAATATTAGAAGTAAAAATTCCTAAGTCAAATGAACAACTTGTATTTGAATTTCTCAGAGATTATACTACTTCGGAGAAACCGTTTTATTTATATTTTTACCACGACGGGCACTATTCAATCTTTAACAAAGTATATATGGATAAATTCCATGCAAAAGGCTTAAAACTCATCAAATGTGATCAATTGATAAACTCAATACGAGAGAAAGACGAACGCCTAATGCTAATCACGCAGCAGCATGAGGGTAAAAGTAATCACAGAGGAATTCAAGAAACGTTAGAAAAACTGAAACGAAATTATTTTTGGCCGAACATGAAAACCGACGTTACTGACTACATTAATAACTGCACAACTTGTCAAACAGCGAAATACTCGCGACACCCACCTTATGTACCCCTAGTTATTACAGAAACCCCCACAAAACCCTTTGAAATAATCCATATAGACACTTTTAAATTTGACAACCAAATCTACTTAACAATCTTAGACAAATTTTCAAAATTAGGTCAAGCCATTCAAATTAAAGGTACATCAGCTATCGAAACTTGTAATGCGCTGACGGAATTTTTCAGCTATTACGGAACACCAACCCAAATTGTCATGGACCCAGGAACCGAGTTCAATAACGAATCTATCAAAGAACTTTTGAAATCACATAAAATACAAATTCATTTCACCACTCCCAAACATTGCGAGTCCAAAGCTCCAATTGAACGCTTTCACTCTACTCTTCTTGAACACCTGAGACTCTTAAGAGACAAACACAAAGACGACCCCTATTTAATAAAATATGCCATTATCGCTTATAACAGTTCAATTCACTCAGCAACAGATTTTACACCATACGAATTAGTATTAGGTCACACACATTCCCGTGACCCTTCTGAATTATTAAATAGAACATTTTATTCGGACTACGTGCATAACCATAACGAAAAGTTAAATTCGGTTTATAAAGATATATTCGATAAATCAATTAAATCAAAGAGAAAGGTTATCGAAACAAGAAATACGGAGGGTCCTGAGCAATATAACTTTAAACTCAATCAAACAGTATTTAAATCTTGTAAAAAACGAAATAAAAAGGAAAACAAATTTAAAGGTCCTTACAAATTAATAGAGTTCCTAGAAAATAATAAAGTCAAGATAAAAAATTGTAAAAACAATAAAACTGAGGTAATACATTTGAAAGAACTTAAAAAACCTCCTGTTGTTACAGAGTCATCCTCGGCGCGCCGCCGCAACAATAACAAATAATCCTAAATTCCATCACCTAATCGACAACCCAGGCCTATTACCTGTGAAGTTAGGTAACGCTCAAAATAAAATCGACCACTGGACATTCATACAAATATACGACATTTCTAATATTACGAAAGAATTTGAATTAATTCAAAATGAATACATGAGAATTAAAAACATAATCAAAATATCGACCAATAATACTAGCTACATGAGAGGGTATTATAACTCCTATCATCTCATTGACACACTTGAAAATAAAATATTAACTCAAATCAAACAATTAAACCCATTATTCTCAAAGAGAACTAAAAGAGGCTTAATAAATGGTCTCGGTTCAATAGTAAAAGCCATCAGTGGCAATTTAGATCAAAACGATGCAGAACGATACGATCGAGCTATAAAAACATTGTCAAATAACCAAATAAAAACAAAATCCTTAATAAAAGAACAAATCACTTTGCTCCAAACATCAATTTTAAAATTCAAACAGAGTACTGAACTTCTTGGCCGAAACCAACAAATCCTAAGCTCTCACATAACCCAATTAGAACGAGCATCACGAGCCACGCAACACTTAAATACAGAAACTCACGATTATATATTACTTCAAAGTTTCATGTCCCAATTTATTACCACCTTTCAAATAACATACGATATATTAGAGAGAATAGAGGTAGCAATCACTTTTTCGAAATTAAATACCTTTCATAATTCGATAACAGAACCAAATGATTTACTCTCAGAAATTTTAACGATTAAAGAAAATCTGAACAAAAACAAATTACCGTTCAAACCTATTTTAGAAAACATTTTATTATTCGAAAAAACGATGAACATCAAAAGTTATAACAAAGAGAGCCAAATAGTATTCATTCTAGAAATCCCCATCGCGGACGTTGAAAATTACAATTATTACCACTTATATTCCCTACCTATCCCAGCATCACACTCATTCAAAGTAATAATACCTCACTCCAAATACCTCCTACTCAATGAGCAAACTTACGCATTCTCTGATGTCAAATGCCAAGAAGTCACGCCCGAAGAATTCCTTTGTGAAGAGGGTAACATCGCAAAAATTCAAGATGATGTCCCATGCGAGGTCCAACTTCTAAGATACTCTAAAGATGCGATGAAATGCCAATATACGCCAGTAACATTAACCAACACCAAAATCCAGAAGATAGAAGAAAATAAATGGATTATCGTTACCCCCGGAAGTGTAGTAGCCCACCAAACATGCGGAAATAACAAAGACAATATTCCACTCAACGGGAGTTACGTGATTGAACTTAACAACCAGTGCGAAGTGCAAATACAAGACACGATAATAAAAACTTTTCAAAACTTAAAACCTAATTTTAAACATATCAAATTGCCAAACATACAAGTTTCTAAAGACCTTGTGAGAGACAGTAATCTCGATCTAAAACCCTTAGAGATCAGAACAATTGATTTAGATGATATAAAAAGAGTGTATAGTGCTTTAAACGATCAAAAAATAAAAATGACTACAGGCAACGAATCACCAATACATTTTCACAAAACCAGTTTTTATACGATTCTATTATATGTCTCATTAATCCTTACAACTCTTTATATAGTATATCGCAAATATTTCCGGAAGATCCGATCCAATGAGCCTACGAACCACCCTGCAGCAGAGCTACGAGTCCAGGGCCCCAGCAACCTACAATTATCGAACTCTGGTACAACCCCATAGTTCTCACAAGGGATGGAGGAGTTATGTCAGCCACCTCGCTGACATCTGCAAGAAACCGGACACCGACGCTTAGATAAGGACATGTTAACACAATTCTATTACCAATGTTTTTTATTCAGTTACATTTTATTCGTTGTAAGAGCAACATGCAATAATAAAATTTAATTCATTTTGTGTGTAACGAAAATTGTTTTTTAAAAATCTTCTTATAAGGGCTAGTATCTTATCTCCTGCAAATTTTCTTCTTTAAAACAATTTCTGCCATTGCACTTTTCTCTCTCTTGGTACAGCTCCACACCTTCGCTCAACTAAAATTTAAACAATAATTATTAAAAATACTGACAAACCAATATAAAATGTTAATTTTCTTCACCCTGAATTGTTTATTGCTTGTTTGAGCAGCAGTAATTATTATCATAAGCAGTTTCAGTTTCACATATGGGTTTTAAATTATATCCCTTATTGAGAAAGGATGCTCAATTGGATATATCATCATGGTCTTGTAATACGGCTGTTTTTCCTACAACATACACCCACGTTAAAAATCAAATTCTTCTTACATTAATATGCACCATACCACTAATAAAATCTTTAGAAGACTCTTGTAAAATCATTTCTTTTAATTGTTAGAAATCAGTTGCAGTCTTTTAACCCCCAACTTCTTCTGATTGTAAATGGAGGTTATTTTATAAAAATTGGCATAGATTTGGATTGTCACACTTCCACAACCAAACCAAAAACTTGTCATTTTGTATGTAAAATATACATATAAACAATAATATTACGAAAAGTTCAGTCAGTTGCCATTTGACAGTTATAGAATTTCACTAGAATAAATATGTTTTTGATCTGTCAACTGTCACGCCACCACCAAACAATTTTTGGCCACCACCGCTGATAAATATCAGATAAAGGAGAGTTCTGGTTGGTGATATTGTGAGGAACAATGTGACAACACTGTAGACTTCTCCCTCAAACTTTCACCGGTCCCTCGTTATTCCTCTTGTTCAAGAATAGATGTTTTTCGAGTAGGGGAATTTCAAGTGAAAGGCGAGGGAATAAATTCGCCGGGGAGTAACAATTTCTCTCGCGCTCAAGAATAGCCACCCAGTACTTCTACTACTTGGCGAAGAGAAACCAAGGGCATATGGCTATACCAAGGAGCTCTTATCAATGCTATGGAGTCTGATACAAAAGACAAAGCTGGATAAGGAGCTTTAAGTAAAATTGGACAAGGAGTACTACAGTAGATCCACAGGGTCAAGGCCAATTAGCCAGCTCCTTTTTCAAATCTAATCTAATCTAGTGGAATGTTGTCGCCGAAAATAATCAGTTCAATTGCACTATATGACATGTACATTTCAGAGAATCATCTGTTAACAAACCATCAGTTTTGGTCCAATAAGATTGATCATATAAACGCTAATTCAAAAAATATTTTGAAATGGTGTTATACTTCTTCCACCTTTTTTCAGCAATTTTAGTCAACGGCAATAATTTTATGAACTTGTCTGCACATTTCGGGTAATCCCAGATTTCTAGTGACATTTGGGTAAATCACTCATGAATTACTAATTAAAATACGTTTTAGTTACCAGTCGGTTCATAAATACATTTTACCCAGATAACCTAGAATTCTTATACCATCAATGCTAATCTTGATAAATTGTTTTTCAACTGTAAGCCCCAAACAATAAAAAAAAACATATTTATGAAGAGTAACAGGATCAAAAGATACTAATACTGAATAATACTGATACTGATGATAAATGAATATTGTGTTGATAGATTTATATATAAATAATTAAAATCTAAAATAAATCTTAGTGTTTCCAAAATGATCAAATTAATAGCATTGTTAACAGTTTGCATCGCCGTAGCTTGTGGTAAATATTGTTTTTAATATCACTTTTTGATTGCCTTTATTATACTGCAATGATCGTTTCGTTACTATAAACAGATTAAAAATTAAAGCTGTTGACGCGTCATAGTAGCATTTTAGAAAATCAGAAGAAATAGAGGAATGTTCCTATGCATATATCTGTATTACGGCGGTTCTCACTTTCGACTCTCAAAGTGTTTCCAAGACACCTCACACATTTGTTTTGTTAATTAAGAAGGTATTTTCTATACAATTGTAATTCACTTGAATAACCATAAGACGAAGAGCAATGCATTTCTAGTAGAAAAAATGAAATACTCGTGAATTTAAACCAGATTAAATATTACACTTTTCGCTGGTTTCTTGAACTTTTTTATAATTGTTGCACATTCAGATCACTCTTCACAGTTTTCTTAAAAATAATGTTAGTTTTTGGACATTTAAAATGTCATACTAAATTAGTTGATGAAAAGGTGAAACACTTGTTAGTGTAAAAAAATAAATAAAAAAAGAAAAGGAAACCAATTACATCCAACCTGTCTGTGTTTCGAACCTACGACATTTTTGACTGCAAAACATCAGCCACTAGACCACCATTCATTATTACGAAAATCGTAATGTCTGTAATATAATAATACTTACAGACATTAACGATTTACATAATAATATATTTTTTCTGAAATCGATCGGCAATGTCTACATTTTCGGCGCGATTTCAGATCGAAAAATGTACAATTCCAGTATTTTAGTCCGTTGCTAAGAAACTATCAGAAAACAGACCGGAAAAGATCCGTTGCTAAGTAACGATCAACAAAACCGTACGGGAATGTTAGTTTCCCGGTCTAGGCCGGGAAAGTAACATTCCCGTACGGTTTTTTATGTATATTTTAGAGAGTAAATAAATACACGCAGACAAACCAACTCACATTAAAATTGCATTTATTACACTCAGAGAAATTTGGCGATTTAAAAAGCACAAGAAATCACTTGAATATACATATATTGATGTATTGAATTCAAGTCGTCAAAACTCAACATATCAAGTTTGTATATTTTTACTTTTATATTGATTATTGAACAAATTATTGCTATATACCCTTCAAAATATAGGGAATTTCCTTTCCTTTAATATTTAAAATGACTGTTTTACTTGCCTGACTATATTAATAACTCATCGATATAAACAAAAGTTGAACATTTACATTTTAAAGAAACTCATTGGTTTTGTATATACGATATTTAACATTTTTAAAGAACAGCACAGTTGAAACAAAGTTATATTATTTTTTCTGATAAATTTAATTGAACATTATGCAGTTATTTTAAAAGGGTCAAATATTTGAATCATCATTAGGCACTTTTGTTTTGAAAACGCTTCACAAAACTATATGTTGTCGTTTTGAATTAACTATAAACACTAATAAGGAAAAAATATATTTGATTTATTTTGAATAATTAGTGATTTTTTTAATTTTACAATGTTTTTTCTCTGAGTGTAGTAAACAGTTAGATTGTAATGAAGAAATGTTATGCATTAATACAAATTCCTTAATTTATAATACTGTTGATTGTGATTTCAGAAAAAATAGTATGTGTACTTCGGTGTGAAAGCACATTCCCGGACTTCTATGTTTGCATCGTCGTCCGGGAATGTATTGCTTTCACACCTAAATACACAATATACTATATTATTATATTATTCGAAAATCATATTTCAACGATTAGATATTATATTCGTATGAAATGTTTATTAATAAAATGTATAAACAAATAATGGTAGGACATAACATTTCACTCGATTTCTATTTAATTACAAGCTATAAGAATTAAGAAAACATTTTTTTAAATTTTATTTCACTCGCTAACTGAAGGGAAGTATTGTGTAATCGTGAAAAAAATCATCCTATAGGAGATTTCTTCGGATTTCCACATTTCAGACTATGTAGATTACAAAAATTAAAGTCATTCAATTCCACAAGTCTGTCTCTCTGTCTGTCTGTTTGCTATTACTACAAAACCGTCTGACGGAGAAAAATATACAGGATGGTTACTTTGAAAATATATTTAAGACGGAGGAGAATAGTATTTGGGATGTAGTTATTACTATTGCTAGAAAGAAAATTTGAATATTAGTTTTAAAAAATACGCAAGGTGGTAATATACAAAAATAATTAAAAACCAATGGTGGAAAATAATATCTGGAATGTAGTTAACATATTATCGAGGGAACCTGACAATCTTTTTGTGAAGAATATATAAGGTGGTTATTTAAAAAAATATATGACAGAGTACGATAATATTTGGAATGTAGCTGTCACTATTGCTAGAAAGGAAAATGTATTACGTTTAATTGAAAAAAAAAATCGGCAGCTACTGGAAACGGCTGGAACCTCCCCACCCGGAGGATCATTCAAGCCGAAAAGAGCACTAAAAAATTTGAACGATCTCATTTAATTATATTTATTAAGTTGAAATATTTTTTTTATATTAAAATAGAAAAAAAGTCTTGCGATCGGTGGGATTTGAACCTACGAACTTGAGTGTTAAATTTATAGTCTGCACAAAAACTACAACAATAACAATTTATTTTAAATTAAGATTTACATGTATGCGTCTAGCCGGAGCCAGTCGTCCAACCATGTCGCGCAGCGTCATGGTGAATGTGCGACTGGGCGGGGCGGGTCCCGTTCGGCTGGAACGAAAAATAATTGTGCGTTAGCACTTTTGTCTTAAAAAACTAGACTTAAAGCTAACAATTTATTGTGAATAGGTCGAGGGAACTTTTAAAAACTTAATATTAGGAAATTTTGCAGTTTTTATTTCAGTGCACTGCACTTCACTATTTAAAAATGCTAGTGACATCCTTCGTCCTGGACGCCGTACCGCCTCCAGGAAGGTAGAGTGAAGGGGAGGTTGTAATTTAAAAAGCTTGGATTTTTTCAGAAGTTATTGGCCGAGGGGGGATTTTGATAAGGAGACAAAAAAAGTACAAAAGAACAAAATTAACAAAAT
Organism: Rutpela maculata; assembly: GCA_936432065.2. Classification (NCBI taxonomy): domain Eukaryota; kingdom Metazoa; phylum Arthropoda; class Insecta; order Coleoptera; family Cerambycidae; genus Rutpela; species Rutpela maculata. The sequence goes on from OW386293.2 coordinate 83,889,903, forward strand.
TAGCAAAAAGAGAGGCGAATATAGGGAATGGAGAGGGGTTTAAAGGTAAAAAGTGATAAAAAGGTAAAAGGTGATGAAAAGGTAAAAGGTGGTGAAAATGAAAATTATGGTATAAGAAAGTATGGCTATATTCTAGGAAATAGCGTGCAAATTCAATGACGAATGGTTACAGTCTGCCAGTCGGTAATCGGAGAGACCATATAAGTACAATTTTTTTTCTCTCTAGAACTTTTTGGTATGATGGGGGATTTTTTGATCGAATGGTTATCGATATCTGTTCGCATAGGTAGTTAGTGTATGTACTTCTCATACACCAATTACGCTGGCAAACGAAACTTCCGGTCGGCGCGCGATAACCGGAAATAAAAAAAAAAATTAGTTACCGGACCAAATTTGGCGCAAAATTTTTGTTTCAGCGTGTACAGTACTGTACTGTAGTGGCAGACATTTCTGTCGGTCGGTTTTTGCATAATTTGCGATCAAAGTGGCGAAAAATGGACCAAAACTTTAAATTTTGACAAAAAATATTTAGAATTGAAGAAAAAAGGTCTGCCCAGCCAGCTTATGGTTCACAAGATACTAAAGAATACTAACCTCGGCTGGCAGATATTTTTTCCAAATTTAACCCTTCAGATTCCTCAAACCACTCTTTGAAGGGTTACATTTTTTTTTTCAATTTTCCGTGTCTCAATTTTTTTTTAAATAATATAAAGAAACGTCCTTTGGATATGTTATTACAGCAGGAAATATGAAGAATTTGAGCTTTTGATCATCTTGATCCGTTCATAATTAATAGAGTTATTAACAAAAAAAACAACTGCTTTTGAATCGTGCTTTGCTCTAAATATTGCTCTAATAGGACTGTCATTTTTTGGTTTCTAAAAATCAATAAAGGATGGAATTATGATATGCAAGTTTCATTTTCGTTTTATTTCAATGGTTTCTCAGTGTTTTTGATTTTTCAAATCAACCGCCGAGCGCTCCGCTTTCAGCCTCAAGTGGACAGTGGCACTCACTGCGCTGTTAGCCCCCCACTACCTCTACCAGCAGTCTCGCTAAGCCGTCACAAAAATGATAACAATAATAATAATAATAATGATAATAATAATAAAATTAACTCGAATTACATAAATTTAAAAAATGATGGAAATAAAAATATATTTAAAGTTTTTCTAAAGTTTATTTTATATAACACACGTTAAAAATCTTCGTCTTCATTTCCATCTATGTAACTATCAAAATCAGGGTTTTTGTCTTCGTCAAACATGTTCTCGTCGTTGAGTTCTTCATTTCTTCCCATGACCATATCAAAACTGTCCACTTCACTAACTAAAAGTTAAAGTGACACTTTATTTAAAGAAACCAACACTCTTGATATTAGACAACTATTCTGCTTAAATATGATACTAAACATAAAAAAAATAAAATAAACATAGAACCAATTAACCATCATTACCACACGAGAAAAAGACAAAGCCAGTATAACAGGCCCCGAAGTGACAAGACTATAGGTCAACGCAACTGCAATTATCTGGCACCCCGCCTATATGAAACCTTGCCAAGCTACATTAAAAATATTAAAAAATTCAAAATATTCAAAACCAAAGTGAAAAAATGGCTTCTAAATAATGAACGTTTTCAATTTCATGATATAATCAACCAAAGAAATAAGTAAGTAAAATAAACATTTCCTCCTCAAAAATAAACTATATTATTGTTTTCTTCTTGTCGCCTAGCATAATCGATATAACCTTATCTAGATATTGCTCTCAAGTATTCTCTCTCTTCCTTCAGTCACGCACAAACAGTACATTGCTACTGTTTCAGTGATTGTAACTGTTTATTTACGCATTGTATGTTATACACTGTAACACTGTACAAAATTCTAATGTTATATTATATTGTATACTGTACCGTATTGTAATAATTACTGTTGCTAAATAAACTATATTATTATTATTATAAAATGACTCCTTTTTATTAACATCAGTTCGTTACACTGTAAAGATCTTTTTTTTGCCAGGATTTTCATTTTTGGCATAATTTTGACATTTTTAGTAATCTATAGGCGTCTGAAAACAAGGAGTACGCCACCTGGTGATCTATAGTCAAACTAATTATAGGCCTTTATGTCATTGTCTCTTTAGTGTACGATGATATCAACAATAAATAAATAATGATAAACTGAGATGCTAAGTTATTAAAAATATGATAGCGTTTAAAGGGGCTACACAAGATACAATTTGCTGGAGCCAACCTAGTCGGTATACTTATACTTTGTAGATTGCAGGGACAACTCGTGAAAGTTGAATTGGCACGACAATGTTCACAGCATACCCTCTTTGATGTAGACACCTTGAACCAGGCATTGAGAGGGCAAAAGCTGGTGCAAATAACCGTGGCCCGAGGGGCCCGAGTAGCAATAATAATGACCTGAACAATACACATTGTAAGTGAAATTTTTGAAATAAGTAAATATATGCAATTTCAGTATATTTTTAAAAGTAATGTATACTATTGCATCATGCACTATTATGTTTTACCCCTGAATATTTCTATTTTGCAAAATACTGTTTCAGTTATTTTACTTAAAGAATTAATAAATATCTTTTCAGTTACCTATATTCAATGTAGGTACCACTAATTTCATGATCTGACACTTGTTTGTAAACATAGATCATACACATTTACTAAGTTTTGTGTTGAATATGGGTTGTACCACACAAAATAATATGTCCTGCATTTAAAACATATTCCCCTTCATACACACAATTAGAATTTTTACATTTTTAGTGCTTCCCAAATGTTCCATACATTGCAATATGCTTAACCCAAATGACACTCATGTTTCCTGAAAAGAAAGTGATTTAAACTACAACTGTACATAAATTTAAAGAAATATTTAAGTTTATTAATATTTAACTAGCCAGACACCGTTTATGTCGAAGAAACTGTACTTTTCAAGGGGAAAACCAGATAACCTAAAAAATATGAATTTTGCTGAATAATGCCATTAACATCTTGCAAATCACTTACAACAAAATCTTGCAAACCTTTAGGTCATGTATTATTAATGTTATTATTTTCAACGCCAAAAATAACAATAAACAGAAAAAAATCGATATAGGTATTCGCCAAATAAATAAACAAACGGCCTATAATTAGTTCACGAGTTCTCCACTTTGGCGCTGGCATCTTAAATTCAGACGCCTATTGCCAAAAATTGCATCAATTACTTTTTTTGGGGGGAAGAGGGGGAATTGGAGCTAATTTTTGCCTAAATTTACCAAAATTAACACCAATTGCCAAAAAACAAATGAATTTGTCAAAATTATTATCGATAATGTAATAGATGCCATTTGAGTTTGCCAAAAATGGCAAAGTTATGCCAAGAATGGCAAATTTATGCCAAAAATAGGCAAAATATTTTTTTTATTGTATACAAATATTAAAAAATATTGTTTTTTCCATACCTGATTCTTCCTCTTCTTCTTGGTCTGCTCCTTGTGCTTCTTCTTCCGCGAGCAAAACGTCTTCTACAGATGGTGGTAATTGCTCGCCATCAAACCAATTGAAGGTATAAGAAATATCCTTATCCTCATTTTCCTCGATTTCCCAAACATATTTTAAGGGATCAGCTGGTACGTGGTTAGAGTCGAATTCATTTTACCATATATTAGCAACAAATGCTGCTCTCAATATATGTTGCTTAAGTTCAGTGTTACAGGGTGGTAAGAGACATTCGTCGTAATTTTTAATATTTACAAAAAAAATCGGGAATGTCTGGATTATACGTTTTTAAAAATATCATGGTAGGGGGCTAGCAGCGCAGTGAGTGCCACTGTCCGCTTGAGGGTGAAAGCGGAGCGCTCGGCGGCTGATTTGAAAAATCAAAAACACTGAGAAATCATTGACATAAAATGAAAATGAAACTTGCATATCATAACTCCATCCTTTATTGATTTTTAGAAACAAAAAAATGACAGTCCTATTGGAGCAATATTTAGAGCAAAGCACGAAAAATAGTTGTTTTTTTTTTTTTGTTAATAACTCTATTAATTATGAACGGATCAAGATGATCAAAAGGTCAAATTCTTCGTATTTCCTGTTGTAATAACATATCCAAGGGACGTTTCCTTATATTGATTAAAAAAAAAATAGAGACACGGAAAACTGAAAAAAAAAATTTAAACCTTCAAAAAGTGGTTTGGGGAGGTTAAATTTGTCTGCCAGCCGAGGTTAGTACTGGCTGGGCAGACGTTTTTTTTTCAATTTTAAATATTTTTTGTCAAAATTTAAAGTTTTCGTCCATTTTTCTCCACTTTGATCACAAATTACGCAAAAACCGACCGACAGAAATGTCTGCCACTACAGTACAGTACTGTACACGCTGAAACAAAGATTTTGCGCCGAATTTGGTCCGGTAATTACAAATTTTTTTAATTTCTGGAAGTTTCGTCTGCCAGCGTAATTGGGGTCTGAGAAGTATATATACTAACTACCTATACGGACAGATATCGGTAACCATTCGGTCAAAAAAAGAGTCACCCCCCCTCCCTATCCCCCTACCATACCAAAAAGTTCCAGAGAGAAAAAAATTTTGTACTTCGAAATTATTCAAATTATTTTAAACTTTAATTCCTCCGCAGAAGAGTTTGACCAAGGAGGTACAGCCATTATATATCCTTCTCTAAAGACTGATAATAAAATTTTAATAACAAGGCAATGTATCAAAAAGGCGAAACCAACGAATTTAGCAAAAGCGGCATAGCGCCTATAAGCAAAAATGGGCAAAAAATCAATGAAAACGGACAAGGCCGGTGTCTCGCATAAAACAAGTTTTTATTCACCCAGCCAGAGACTATTTCACTAAATACTTCGCACTCAAAATAGGTTTATATAACTTAATTTAATCATCGCCGGCGAACACAACTCTACTGCAGGCCACCACTGCCGCTGGTGTTGACATTGAATATGACGTAATTCGTTCTCATTGGCTTAGAATGATGTGTACAAACTTTGCATATTTTTTTGTAAGCGTCTTCTCATAATAAAATTACTCTACTGCGTATTTTATTGTATTTAGGAGAGAATGTTTAAATAATGATTAAATTTTAACAGAAACCATGAAACGACCCTATTTGTGAATTTTGTTTATGTAAACGTAGTGCTAGTTATTTTTTACTTTTATACCAGTATACTCCGCAAGTCCTCTATTTTTAAAATAAAAATAAAAGCTACGAAAAGTACAACTTTCATTGAAAAATATTATTTTTGAGTATTCAGTAGATAACTCTCAAAGAAATTATTCGTCCTTTCCACATACTATTAATCCAAGTCTAACCAAGCTAGTATATCAACAAGAAATCTTCTCTACGATATATCTTATCAACTTCTTTCATACAGTTAATATCTAACATTCAATATGAGAAACAAGGAAATAACCAATTTTGACAGTTTAAGTCTGATCATGATAGCATAGTAACAAGAAGTCTCCCATACGAGATATCTTATCAGTATCTTTAGCCCTATATCTATAGGATATTCCATCATAAATAAATATTTGTTACATTTCAAAGCCAAGAATTAATAATAAAGCACAATGAAAAAGAGTATAAAATTTCACTCATCGCGTGCATGCCTCAATAAATAAAATATTTCCTTCTAATTTCGACTGATTCTAACCACCTAAAAGTTGATCTACTTTTTTCATTCTCTTCTGAATTCTTCAGGATGGTACATATCCATTCGAGCCAAAATTGCTGCTGCAACATAATAAGAAAAAATATTCTCATGCAATAAACTGACAGGAAATATTTGTTATTGGCAAACAAAAAAATAGGAAAAGAATAGCTCCATAGCTCGTCTAGCATTTAAATGCAAATATCTTTGATTTCTGCTTACACAATTAATAAAAAATGTTATTTTTGGTATTCAAAGAAACAATTCGTTTTTTCCATATACTATTGATCAACTTCTGACCATGCTAGTATAGTATATTATAGATCGATAATAATATAATAATAATAATAATAAAGTTCATTTACAAAAAAAGAAAGAAATACAGTCACAAGATGATGTAAGATCATCTGACCGTGACTGAGTTAAAAAAAAAACAGAGAGAAAAGTTTTCTAATATGTAGTAGCTAAAACTATAATACGTGGTATAAAATACTTAAAAACTAATAATCAACATTATCAACACGTAAAAAATAAAAGAGATAAATATTAAATGTACAAAAGATTTGACATGCCACATGCCTTAGATCCCCACGTTAGGTGGGGATCTAAGGTTACACCTAGCTATTTGGTACCTAGATAGATCTTTATTGGTCATATATATACAAATTATGCATCAAATAAATGCAAAAAATATGGCAAAAAAAACCAAGAAAGTAGTTGTCTTAAGAAAAAATACACAATAAATAAAACAAATAAATAACAAAGTGGAGTAAATAACACCATAGCACATAGAATAACGAACAAATAATCATTATCACACATAGAGTAAGTTTATAAAATTAAACGAGAAAAATCAGTTGACAGGAATTCGTCAAAATCATACAATGCATTTTCAAGGAGGAATCGTTTAATTACATATTTAAAGCGAGTAGTCAAGTGCTTGTACAGCAATCGGTAACACGTTGAGAAATTTTACTGCATAATAGCATCTGCCATTTCTGGTTTTTGAAAATCGCAAATAATCCAAACATGTATTACACCTGTTACGAATTGAGTATGAGTACGTATGTACACTTTCACATGTTATGTAATTATTTAAGTTATTTTTAACATGGACAAGGCACTGCAGTATATAATTACAAGGTAAAGTGAGTACGTTAAGGCTTATAAAAACATCCCTACCACAATCCAGCAACGATTCTGACAGCCTTTCCTTGCAGTGAAAAAACTGTTCAGGTATGTGCGAGTGGCTCCATATTAAAATGGAATAAGTAAGGGAAGATTGAATTATTGCACGATATGCCATTAAAATCGTTGACGGTGATAATAATTATTTTTATACCAAGGCCGCGAAATTCCTTTTTACGTACCGAGAGAAAAATTATCACCGAGGCCGCTTGCGGCCGAGGCAAGATAATCTCGAGGGCGTAAAAAGGAATTTCGCGGCCACGGTATAAACACTATTTTTTGGGCAACCGTAAATTATTTATAGTTAGTATAGATGGTGAAAATAACATCACCGTTTATGTTATATTTTGCTAAATAAACGCGGTGGCCTTAACGTCAGAGCAAAGAATATACCAATTTGTGCTTGTCATATTTTAGAAATGTCAATTTTGAAGTGACTTAAACGTCAATTATTATGAAAGTGACTTTTAGTTTTTCGGCCGTTACTAAGGGTAACGGCCGTGAAATTGAATTTCACGGACTGTTTTGAGAACGTGAAATATTCATTTCACGTACGGCTGCACAAAAACAATTTTTTAAATTGCGCAATAAGAAAATATTACGTAATATATTCATGCAGATGTAGGTCGTGTGTTCCTCCCATGTTAATTTACTGTCCAAAATAATGCACATAATTTAACGCAATGAGAGGTCATCTGTACAGAGTGCTGTCTTAATGAACATAATCAAAGTTCTGTTTTATCATCATTTAATACTAGCTTATCGTTTGAAAACCAGTTATGAGTCATATACAGACTGTTTTGAGCCTCTGATAATAAAATGTTACACTCTTTATGGGAATGAGCCAAAGTTGTGTCATCAGCAAAGAGAGTGAAGTTTGTTGAGGGACTACTGTTTAGCAAATCATTAACATAAATAAGAAATAAAACCGGTCCCAAAACTGAACCCTGAGGGACACCAAATTTAATATCAGTTTTACCAAAATTAGCATTATTAAAATAAACAAATTGATGACGATCAGTCAAATATGACATAATCAATTTTCTGCTACACTCAGAGAATTTGTAAAATATTGTGAGGCCCACAGTTGAAAGTCTTACTTATTAACAAGACATCTCCACTAAGAGACATCTTATACTTGATAAGATGTTTGATAAGGGAGATTTCTTGTTACTATGCTAGCATGATCAAACTTGGTTATAGTTATTTCTTGTTTTTCATATTGAGTGTTAGATATTAAGTGTACGAAAAAAGTTGATAAGATAGGAGAGATTTCTTGTTGATATACTAGCATAATGAGACTTATGTCAATAGTATATGGAAAGAACAAATGGTTTATTTGACAGTTATCTGCTGCCAAAATTATATTTTTCAATAATTGGGTAAACAGAATCAAAGATATTTAAATATAATTTTCAGTTTTCCATAAAAAAAGAGGCAATTTTTAAACAGCTATTGATATCCGTCCTTTGTTGTCAAACAAATATGTTTTATAAAAACCTGGGAGTCACGAACAAGACTTGAAAAATTAAGCTACCAATTTTATTTCCATACATTACACATACAAAATATTTTTTCAGGTGCCCCCTCTGCATCTGTATTAGATCATCCCATGTTAGATGGTAGAATAGTTGGTGGTGTTAATACTACTATCGAAGAATACCCATATATAGCGTCTGTGCAGAGACTTGATACCCATATTTGCGGTGGTGGTATCGTCAGAACTAACCCAGCTTGGATTATTACTGCCGCTCATTGCGTTGTTGAAGGAGCCGTGAGATCCTATTCCGCTCGTGTTGGATCTTCCTTACGTAATTCCGGAGGAGAAACTATAACTGTTGCAAGAATATTGATCCATGAAAGCTACGATAGTCTACGGGCTGATTACGACATAGCCCTGGTTCAACTTGTCAGTGGAATTACTATAGCCAATGCAGAGGCCATCCCCCTTGCTCACGCGCAAACAACTCTGTTTCCAGGTGAAATAGCCACTATAACAGGATGGGGTACAACCTCGGAAGGAGGAGTAGCTGCAACGGTGCTTCAGGTGGTACAAGTCCCAATAGTTAGTCAAAGCGATTGCCGTTTAGCCTACGGGGCCTCTTATATCACAGACAGAATGTTCTGTGCAGGCGTTTTGGGCGTCGGAGGTTTGGATGCCTGTCAAGGAGACTCTGGTGGTCCAGTAGTTGTCGATGGTCTTTTCACTGGTATCGTATCTTGGGGTACAGGGTGCGCACGTCCAGAGCATCCTGGAGTTAAGACTAGTATACCTGCTGTCAGAACTTGGATCACCGACGCAATTGGTGTTTAACAATAGTAGTAATAATACTTTTATTTTTCCAATAGATCATACAAGACGAAGAGGATAAGTCAATAATTACATAATTATGAATAAAGCTTTACATATTTGTAACAACAAAAAACAATACATTTTTTACAAGGTATTATGCCATTGAATATTCATCAACAGAATAAAATGCATTGGAGATAAAATGATTTTTAACAGTTGTTACAAATCTTTTTAAGTTTTTACTACAAATACTTAATTTGTTGAAAACAACAGAACCCCGTAATATGGGTTAGATTTCTAAAGTTCGAGTCTATAAATTTCATGCTGCAAATTCAAGCCATGACGTGCCAAACAATGATGGTTGGTGTTCATTTAGCAGATTCACTTTAGATTGATTCTCTTTTAGCAACTTTAAGATTTCTAATAGATATATATATCTCCTATTTTTTTTATTCTTCCTTGGGTCCAGTGATTCCCCGCAGGCAGGTCTGGCTCTAGGGGGGGGGGGGGGGAGGGGCGAAGCAGGCGGCTGCCCAGGGCGGCAAATTCTTCAAATCCACAGTTACCAAAAAATATAAAAAAGCTAGGAAACAATTGTTTCACTAATATAGTAATAGTAATGTTAACTTTATATAAATAATTTGTTATTGTTAATTTTTCTAGTATATAAAGTAGGTGACATACATACATTCTGTTTCTTATATGTGATTTTATTTCTTGTCTAATTTCTGTGGTGAAGTATTTTTTTCAAGTTTCAATACGGTTAAATTTTTCAATTATTTTATTTTACCCTTTTAAATACAGTAATCATATTGCTGAAAATACCAAAATTGCTGTAAACCTTATAACTAAAAAAAACAAATCATCAAGAATATTCAGTAGGTGACTCTTAAAATGTCATAAAAAATAACGGAATGAAAAGACAGGGTCAGGCGGGGTAAAAATGAAACAGACAGGTAGAGGGGTAAATAAAAGTCTAAGTGATATCCAACCCAGATTGAAATAAATTAAACTTAATTTTTTACTCAAGTTTGTTTTGTACATTCAGAACTGTTTTATGTTATCCAATCAGATCCTATGCCTACTGTTAATGCGAGAAAAAATATTATTCAGTAAACACTTTTAAAAAATTTTTGAACGCACCTTAGTACTTTTTTGGGGATTTTATAGTTTCTCTATTTGCATTGTCCGTATTTGGCAGACGTCAACTAGAAGTATCATTCTTCACATTTTGTGATCAAGTTTATTAATCTGCTGGTTTTAAATCATCAAAAATTTGATTTCAAAATTAAAAGGAGGGTAAAAAAGAGACTAAAGAGACCAAATGGGCAGACTGAAGCAGGCACATTTCAGCTTCCTAATTTAGAAGAAGCTAGCCCTTCTGCAAGCTTCTTCTTGTTTAGTAAAAAATCTGAATAAATTACATATAATAGGAAAAATCCTTCTCTGTCTTATTTTTGCACTTCCATTTGTACGACGTCAATAAGAATGGGAATAAATCACGTGTCTTTCATTTGCCCTCTACTGTCTTTTTTTACCCCACTTGGAGGGTAAAAATGAGACACTGTTTATTTTTGGTTATCAATTAACGGTACTTTTTAGTAAAAAAAATACATAGAAATATTGTTTTTCCTGTCATTTTTACATATGATACCAATCTTTCATTAAATATGACTCGATTCTAAGGAACCTAAAAATTTAAAGATGTCATTTTGTCTCATTTGTACCCCGCTTAACCTTAATGTTATTTATATAAGAGAGGGGCGGCAATATGAAACTGTGCCCGGGGCGGCAAAATACCTGGAGCCAGCCCTGTCCGCAGGTAGCTATAGTTGCCTCCGTGGTGTGTTAGTTGTCGCTCTGGTTGTCGCTCTGGAAATCCAGGGTCTTCTAACTCTTAACATTTAGTACTTATACACCTCCGAATGTTATACGGTTAGGTGGTGTTTGCCTCCGATTTTACGAGTTCGCCTCCGATTTCGGGGGCGGAGACGTTTTGTGTTGTTTTCATTGTGAATGTCTTGATAATTAGTAAATTCATGATTCATTATTATCAATAATGATCAGCTTTATTGGTGCACATATAAGATTATGACAAAAAAGGAAGAGATAGAGAGATAGAAGCATTTAACGACACTTTTTTTGGAGCCGGAAAATACCTATAAACATATGTAAACATACACCATAGTCCACTAAATTTTTTACCAGGTGGCACTGCTGTTTTAAACATTTGATGTATATTGGTATTAAATGCTTCCTTACAGTAAAGTAGCGATATCGCCTCATAAACTTGGCAACAAAGTAAAGAGGCATACTATTCCTATATACATCTGTAGACATGGTAACTAAAATTATCTTACTAAAAATATAAATAACTTTTATATACAGAAACTAGCTGACCCAGCAAACGTTGTTTTGCCATATAGATTATAAATTTTTGTCCAAAAAATAAAAAGAAAATTTCTAAAAAGCAGAAAATAAAAAAATAATAATAATCTTCCACCTTCCAAAGATATTTTAAAAACTTTTTTATTTTGGAGCAAAAATGTAAATATAAAAATGTTTTAAAATGCATTCGAGACCAAAACGCTAGAATATATTTGTTGGTTAATCATAAGTTTTGCTACTAATTAATGATAGTTTGTTGGAGTCGTCTCGAATGCTTTTTAAAAATTTTTTAAACATTTCAAAAATTTTTCTCTTGCTGGAGGGAAATATTTACATTTTTGCTCCAAAATGATCTAAGTTTTGAACATTTTACTTCTTTATATCATTTCTTTGAAATATTTTATATTATTTTCTGCTCTTCTGCATTCCAAATTTTCTTCTCGCCAAACATGAATTTGGAGAAATATTCTGTAAGAATGTTGACGTAATGCCTCAGATGTTGGTGGCAGTCTTGGTAGAATCCCAGTAGTACTAGATTGGCCGACTAGCTTACTGAAGATAATGAATCTTTGATGATTCAAAGATGTCTCTTTTTGGGGGCTTTGTATACTGCTAGCGCGAATTGCTTTCCAGCACTTCGCGCTGCGGTTGTTGAATATACGGACAACCTCTTCGAGATCTTTTCTTTTATTGACGCATTCCACCGTTTGCACTTTTCCTTTACCAAAGAAAACTGAAGTATTATTGCATTCACTGAACGTGTGGCCAAACAAAACTGTCTCTATACAGCTTTTTAAAACTTCCGATTACTGCAAGTCACGAGAACTGTAATCTTTATTTTTTATTTTTCTCTGAGCCTCTCTTAAGAAACGGATATCTTTATCTTCAGGTTCGAGAGCGATAATCAATGCGAGAAGATTAATATCTTGTCCGAAGATGACCGATGTATCGTTTTCATGAGATTCGTTTAAGGCGGTTTGAACTATGAGTACGTCAGCGTCGTCTACAGCAGTAATTGTTTTGTGAGATTGTTTATCATTTTATTTTGCGTTTCAGTAAGTGGCGTGTTCTCATTAAAAATAATTTCCGGTGAAATGCGTTTCAAAAGTCGCTGCTGCCTTTCGATGCTCTTCATACTGCAGGCATTGTCAGCATATCCGTCAAACACTACAGTCACTTTTTGGCCGTAATGATTACGAATAAAGCTGCTTCGGCCATACTACATGATGAATCAAATTGCCGCCACCAACAATGAACTGGCAATCGGAAAAATCTATTGGCCTCTCTCGTACAGCATTGAAAATATCATACAGAGACGATTTCTTAATTTTCCTCATTAACCCTGTTTCATCGAAGAGAAGAAGTGGAATTGAAGCAAGCTCAAGAATTACTCCAAAAAATAATGCCTTAGCAGAGACGTGATTTCATATGGGACTAATAAGACGCTTTTGCTGTTGTAATGCTAGTTATTTGGCGAAGTCTTTTCAAAACAAAGCAATTTATTCAAAATGAAATTTACATGTAATTTCCAGCTAAGAGAAAAGTCAATATAATTTCCAAAAAATGTGTAAGTAGTTTCCTGTTGAATTGATTTACGGTTAAGTTTTAATAGAGGAATGGGTAGATAATATGCTCCTATAGGATGAAACTGCAATGAAAAGATTTTATCTGATTCATTACTAAATTTTACTTCCACATCCAGTGGAAGTATAGTAACGACAAAAAAATTTTTAAAAATTTTTATTGTTCAAATAGGCTTAGAATGTCATGAAACGTCGAGATTTTAAGTTTGAGCGAGAAAAAAATTTCTGTCTGTCTGTCGGTCGGTCGGTCGGTCTGTCGGTCTGTAACTATTTTTTGTGCGCACGTTTACTCTGGAACCGTTTGAGATATTAACTTGAAATTTGGTACACATATGTACTTTAACGAGATCTAGAACTAGATTATATTTTCATCTTGTTCCGTCGAAGGGTTGGGGGGTAAATTGGGATAAATTTGGGCTAAATAGGTAAATCAAGCAGGTAAGAGTTCATAAAATTGGTATTTAGTATAGACAAGAGAAGCTAAGGTCTCAAAAAAAATGTTGGCATTAGCCACCCCCATTACCACCCCCACCTCATTATTAAAGGGGATGAAAAAAAATTGTGATTTAGTATGTGTACAAGAACCAGAAACTTCAAAATATTTTTTACTTTATCCACCCCCCCACACTACCACCCCCCCATCACCACCCCCACCCCACTACCGATGTGGGGTATTGTTTTATGGGTTTTTGGGGTAGAGGATTTCAAATATTACATTATTAAAGTTCCATAAACAATTATTTTCACATACAAAATTTTTTCGTTATGAGTGACTTGGATAGAAAATCCGGATGTGGAAATAGTGATTCCTTGGGCAGCGGTTTTTAATATTAAAATAATGGTTGAGTGAAAGAAAATTTGCTTAGCTTTCAGTGTCACCTGTAATGATTGTGACGTCACCTGCAAAAGTGCTGAAAATAATTGACAAAATTGAGTCTAAATCATTAATGTATAGCAGAGACAGCGGCGGTTCGAGTACACTTCCTTGCGGTACATCAATATCAACAGGCAATTCCTCAGAACACAACTAACATATTGTTTCCTTTTATTGAAATAAGACAAAAGGCGATTTTTACAATGACCACGCAGGCCATAATGTTCAACATTATTTAGTAGAATATCATCCTCTACGCAGTTAAAAGCCTGAGAAAGGTCGATAAAAATCGCCATAACTTTTTCCCGTCACCTATGTTCTTGTAAATAAAATGTAAGATATCCGATCAGGTGGAAATTGTAGACCTGTTTTCCCTAAATCCGTGTTGGTTAGAAGAATATAACTCATTTGACTCTAAAAAGGCTATTATTCGTTTTGATAGTAGTTTTTCCAATATTTTCGAAAAAACAGATAATAATGCAATTAGACGGCAATTATTAAGTTGGTTGTTGTCATCTTTCTTTGATATAGGACATTTTGAAGAGATTTGGAAATTGGTCATTTTTAAAACATTTTTAATCATGTAAGTTAATGATTTGACGAGTGATCTTGCACACTGTTTTATTACTTTTATGGAATAGTCATCAGGACCAATAGCCTTGAAATGTTTCAAATTGTTAATTGTGTGTATTACTTCAGATATAGTTACAGGTTCTAATTGAATTGGTTTATTAGTTATAGGTATCGTAATAGTGTTAGTGTGATTTGTTTTATCTTGCGGTATTAAAAGTGATTTTGATAGATTAATAAAATTAAATGTAAAAAAAAACTTTTTTAAAAACAAGCTTACAACGAAAAAAATTAAAAAATTAATTGTCTTAAAAGCTTGTCGCGCGCGACAACAGGCATTAATTTTTTTTGACAGAGATTGTGAGAACCTAAGTTTTTTTTTATTTCTATTCACGCGACAAGCTTTTAAGACAATTAATTTTTTTTATTTTTATTTTTTTTCGCTTTCGTACCTAAATAATAAAAGTTTGTTTTTAAAAAAGTTTCTTTTACATTTTATTTTATTTTTAAATTTTTAGCTACGCCTTAATTAGTTTTATGTATTCATTGCGTCGTTCCTATCCGATATAAAACTTATAGTTTAAACCGAATCCTTCACCATTTCTTAGAATGCAACGTATGAGCGAATATGATCATATTATAGTGGCGTCCACCATATTGAATTTAGTGTGACGTCATCTTATTTTCGCATTCTTCTCTTCATAGAGAATTTATATGGGGTGCATATAAAATAACTGGTCCGCCATCTTTGGGAGTCCGCCATATTGGTTTTAGAATGACGCTACTTAGCTAACCATGCATTGTCATCCAAACTAAACGTGTATGCAAAATTTCAGCTCAATCGGATGGGGATAACTGTTTTAAAATTGACTTGCAAGATTTGAACTAAACAAACAAACTAACATACATACAAAGCAAGTTAAATAAAAGCTTGTAGCAAAGAAGTTATTAAAGGACACTGCACGTTTTATAGGTAAATTGGTGGCCTGTCAAAGGGTTTAGCCGGATAAGCATGACGAGTCGGCCCCCAAATGGCAACCTATATCAATACAATACAATACAATACAATACAATATCTCTTTATTTTCAATAAGACTTGTACAAACAAGTATACAGAATATTGTCAATATCTAAAACTACAGAAAAAAGCTGAAAAAAGGAAAAACAGCAACACAATATTTAAAAATCTTGGTATAAAAACATATATATGTACGATACATCATAATAAAAAACTATTACAATAAAACATCCACTAAAAATCTGAGCAATCAAGATACTCCGACACAGAATAAAATACATTATTTAATAGTAATTTTTTTACGGTTTTCTTGAATAAATAAATATTCGTTATTTCTTTGACGGAACTTGGAAGTTTATTAAACAATTTTATGGACATAATAAAAGGTCCTTTGGCAACCATGGTTAAGCGGTGTTGTGGTAAGTTTATATTATTATTTATTCTTAAACTGTAGTGCTCAGAGCCATCCCGCCTTTGATCAAATTTGTCAGGGTTCGTTTTTATAAAAACAACACAGTGTAAAATATAAATAGCTGTAATAGTTAATATTCCAAGCTCTTTGAAAAGTTGCCTGCAGGGGAATTGAGGTCCCTTAAAGGCCATCGTTCGTATGATTTTCTTTTGCATGACCAATATATCATTAATTCGAACTGAGTTTCCCCAGCATATGGTACCGTAATTTAAACAGGAATGAATATAAGCAAAGTAGTACAATTTCAGTATGTTCAGACTTACTTTAGTTCTAAGTTGCCATAGGACAAAGCAATGTGTGGTAAGTTTTTTTATTATCATTTCTATCTGATGATTCCAAGATAATTTGGAATCAATCTGCATATCGAAACTTATGTTTTAATATCGACTTGATGTATGAACGCGATTTTGCCGCCGTACTCCGCTTTGACCTTGAGATATGGAACAAAATGAGCGCATGCATGACTATCGTTCAAAGAGACATATCTCGAAAACTAATTGAGCTAGAGAAGTAAAACCAACGGGAGGTTTCAGGTAACCTTAATGAGTATATTTTGTATTTTTTTGAATTTTTAGAATAATTACGCACATCATTAAAAAATAAATAAAAAATATAATAATTAATATTTCCGTGTTCTCTGTGACTTACAATCACTGAAATAATATTTGTTGTAATACTTTATATGCACTATTACTCATAAAAGTTGCGTTAGAAAAAAGTTGGTGCAACACTTCGAAAAAAAAATAAAATTCGACGCGCACTACATCATATAAGGATACAGACTTGACATGGGACACACATATAAATATTTTATGAATTGGAATTATTGTTAGAAGATAAATTGAATGAAAATATAAATAAATGTCACGTAAATATCTATTTCATACGGCACAGTGGCACAAATCGTAATTTTTTCTTTCAAAATTATTTAGAGCACTTCGCAACCTATTGGGATAATTTTTTTTTAAATACTCATTATTTAATTCCAAAAAAACGTAAGAGAGTCGATTTTTTAATTATGCTAACCAAAATTGTTGAGCTTCGCCAAAATGTCAATTTTGTATTTAAATCTTAATAAAACTTACAAAAAAAAAACATTTTATTCTTATCCAATTTACATAAATCTTGTTACTCGGGGGGTTTTTGAGGTCGCTGATTACGAATCTGATATCCAAACTGTCATAAACCAACCTGCAAAAGGGCGGCTGTAAAATGCTAAAAAATTATGAAAAATTAAATATTTTTGTTAGTTTTGAATATTTCTGATAAGTACTTTTAAGTTAAAATAGACTAAATTTTAAGTTCCAGGAAGAAATTCAAGATGGCGGATCCAATATGGCGGCAATAAGATGATAAAACTAACTTAAAAATAAATGACGAAACATTTTTGTACTAAGTTAGGTTTAAAGTTCATGGTTTAAAACTCTTGCCTTAGGTTATGTCAGGTATAGAGTTCTTGGTTTAAGGTTCTATTAAGCTTAGGTTATGTTAGGTTTAATATTCTTGTTTTAAAGTTCTTGGTGTTAGGTGTTTATTATATTATTAGCAGATAAAAAATAAATATTAATATGACCTACTTAGGGTTATGTTTAAAATTAATGGAGGACTGAATCGCACATTTATGATTGATAATTAATGTATTGCAGCCATATTGGATATATTTGAAAATTTCAGAAAATTTGTTCCTTCTTAAGTATTTTAATAATTCTTAGGAATAGCCTTTTTCGTTTAATGCGTTTAATTTTAATTTTAAGTTAGTTTTATCATCTTATTGCCGCCATATTGGATCTGCCACCTTGAATTTCTTCCTGGAACTTGTACTTACAAAGAATATTCAAAACTTCTCGGCATAAACTTTAGAAAATATATAATATTTAATTAGAGAATATTATTTAGGTATTATGCAAATCACAACTTACACACTTTTTATTTATTATGAAAATACCTACTTTCTGTATATTGTTGCCCTAATCTGGGCACGCTAATATACTAGTCAGGTAAATACTTTAAAACACTCATTATTGGAGAATCAGTCAAAACAACTACTCTTCTAGCTAATACTGACGAAGTATTGAATTACATGATAGGATTCTTAGCATTTTAAAGAAAAAAATATATTGAAAATACTTAAATCATTTATTCAAAATTAATCATTCACACTTTTTTATTTAATATGAAATTATCTACTTTCTGTATATTGGTGCCTGAATCGGATCACGCTAATATACTACTTAGGAAAACACTTTAAAACACTCATTATTGGAAAACCAATCAAAGCAACTACTCTTCTAGCTAATACTGACGAAGTATTGAATTACATGATAGGATTCCTGGCATTTTAAGGCAAAAAAATATATTGAAACTACTTAAATTATTTATTGAAATTCAATCATTCACAACAATTATTGAACCATACATTCTAAGAATCCTATCATGTAATTCAATACTTCGTCAGTATTAGCTAGAAGAGTAGTTGTTTTGACTGATTCTCCAATAATGAGTGTTTTAAAGTAAACACTCATTATTGGAGAATCAGTCAAAACAACTACTCTTCTAGCTAATACTGACGAAGTATTGAATTACATGATAGGATTCTTAGAATGTATGGTTCAATAATTGTTGTGAATGATTGAATTTCAATAAATAATTTAAGTAGTTTCAATATATTTTTTTGCCTTAAAATGCCAGGAATCCTATCATGTAATTCAATACTTCGTCAGTATTAGCTAGAAGAGTAGTTGCTTTGATTGGTTTTCCAATAATGAGTGTTTTAAAGTGTTTTCCTAAGTAGTATATTAGCGTGATCCGATTCAGGCACCAATATACAGAAAGTAGATAATTTCATATTAAATAAAAAAGTGTGAATGATTAATTTTGAATAAATGATTTAAGTATTTTCAATATATTTTTTTCTTTAAAATGCTAAGAATCCTATCATGTAATTCAATACTTCGTCAGTATTAGCTAGAAGAGTAGTTGTTTTGACTGATTCTCCAATAATGAGTGTTTTAAAGTATTTACCTGACTAGTATATTAGCGTGCCCAGATTAGGGCAACAATATACAGAAAGTAGGTATTTTCATAATAAATAAAAAGTGTGTAAGTTGTGATTTGCATAATACCTAAATAATATTCTCTAATCATGATAAAAGCAAATAAATAAAAAATAATTAATTGTAAATATAATATTTAATTTTTCGTAATTTTTTAGCATTTTATAGCCGCCATTGATTCCACCATCTTGTAGGTTGGTTTGTGACAACCAGATTCGTAATCAGCGACCTAAAAACTCCCCGAGTAACAAGATTTAAGTAAATTGGTTTAGAGAAAAAAAAATTTCATTATAAGTTTTATTAAGATTTAAATAAAAAATGGACATTTTGGTTAAGCTCAATAATTTTGGTTAGCATAATTCAAAAATCGACTCTCTTACGTTTTTTTTAAATTAAATAACAAGTATTTAAAAAAAAAATTAACCCAATCGGTTGCGAAGTGCTCTAGATAATTTTGAACGAAAAAACTACAGTTCGTGCCACTGTGCGCCGTATGAAATAGATATTTACCTGACAATTATTTATATTTTCATTCAATTTCTCTTCTAACAATAATTCCAATTCATAAAATATTTATATGTGTGTCCCGTGTCAAGATTGTATCCTTATATGATGTAGTACGCGTCGAATTTTATTTTTTTTCGAAGTGTTGCACCAACTTTTTTCTAACGCAACTTTTATGAGTAATAGTGCATATAAAGTATTACAACATATATTATTTCAGTGATTGTAAGTCACAGAAAACACGAAAATATTAATTATTATATTTTTTATTTATTTTTTAATGATGTGCGTAATTATTCTAAAAATTCAAAAAAATATATAAAATATACTCTTTAAGGTTACCTGAAACCTCCCGTTGGATTTACCTCTCTAGCTCAATTAGTTTTCGAGATATGTCTCTTTGAACGATAGTCATGCATGCGCTCATTTTTTTTCCATATCTCAAGATTAAAGCGGAGTATGGCGGCAAAACAGATATAAATCACGTTCATACATCAAGTCGATGTTAAAACATAAGTTTCGATATAGGTTGCCATTTGGGGGCCGACTCGTCATGCTTATCCGGCTTAACCCTTTGATGAATTTTTGATATGTTACAGCTCAACTGATTCTGAACAATAAGTTCCTGTGGCAAAACTTCAAATTATGGACAGTTTCTCCGATAGATGACTCCAAAGGCTCGATACTGTATCAACGATTTCTTAAAACGTACTACATGTATTGAAATGATAACTTTTGGAAATGAATAACTACCCAGTAAACATTAATGTAACTTTACCTCTCTGAGAGGTAAGACTAATAGAACATTTTTATATAAAATATTTTACATAATTTTACATAGCATATACGTAAAATAATATCATATTTAAGTCAACATATTAACTTAATTACTTATACACAAGATTACATATTTGCTACATAATTTTACTTAAAAATGTTTACCTACTTCATTTTACGACATCAAAGTCATGGAACGCGTCAGGCGTCAGTGTCACGCTCACGCAGCACGCCAGTGTAAAATGATGTAAAATCTAACGTTTGTGTTTTTTGATCATTTTTGTGAAAAATTGTGGATGTCTTTTAATAACTTTGATGCAGAACTGTGAACCATAAAGCGTTGTGACTTTTTTAAATATTATTTTATTTGGACGTTTTTTTAGTGTAGAGGTTAGGTGCAAACATAAACATGCCCTCTTGTTTGCGAATTTGGTGTACAATTTGGTGTACATGTTGGATTTGCACCACTTTCCAGTGAATGACCCAAAAGTAAGTTTGTGTTGTACCGTTTTTATAAAGATATTTATTTAAATGAAACGTAATCTTTTATAGGTTAGAATTATTTCACGGGCAATTGTTATTCTCGACAGACAATTATATCATTACATGGATTTTGTTACACAAAAGCTGTACGTTGGTGCTGTTCCCCCATTATTAAGTTCAGCTGAATCCAGCGTAAGAAGTTGTAATTCAAGGAACCCCAGATCTTAATAGTGACAAAGCTTTTGCGAAGTACTATGCATAGGTATGGTTATTGTTTACCGACATCTTATAGCACCTACTTTGTGTTCGTTATTGTATTGTACATATATTTCAAGGTTTTGTATGTGTAAAGTAGGCTAATATTTTCCTGCAATTTTTCTTTTGTCCAAAATTGGCTTCAGCACGTCAAAATACTTCATAAAAATTAGATGAGAACCTTAGGACAAAACCATTGCCCCTTTTTAGGGGATAAAAGGGGGTGGTAACCAAAAACTGATAAATTTCTTTTTAATATCAGAATCGGTTTCAACATGTTAAAAAACAGGATTAGATGGTTCTGATCAAAAGCGCAGCCCTTTTTTTTTGTTGTCTTGTGATTAATGATATTGCTGATGATATCGCCATCAAAAAAATTAATTTGATCATTATAAAACTACGAAGAAAACTAGAATTGTCTGAACCTTTATGGTTAATTTTGTTGCAATAAATTAAGACAATTAAGATTTGTCATTATTAAAAATATGCTTCTGGTAGAATTAAATCATCTTGGTAAAGGACCCCGCACATTTTCTTATATCAAATGGCTCTTGGTGAATGCAATAGTATAATATAATTTAATATTTATACAAAAAAAAGCTTAAGAAACAGTAACAAGTTCGAAAATTGAATCGTTGATGATTGTTTACTTTTCAGTGGCGTTAATTAACAATTTGTTTATATGACTGTTAAATAAACTACTTTTATCATGGGATTCTCACAAGATTGATGCACTCGTCTACAACTTATGCATGAAAAAAGTACTGCTTTACATACTTGTTGCATAAATAAGTAGGTATTTTAAAATTATTTAAAACAATTTTTTGGCAATTATTTAACAAATGCATTTTTTCACGCTTCACGGCTCCCAATTGGCGTAGAAAACCCCGTTTTTTTAAATTGTTTCTTTTTTTGTGATCTTTTGAAGCATTCTAATAATTTTTAATTGTTTAATTCTGAGAAAAAAAATTCTTTATAAAAAATTTAAAATGATTTTAAGTAGTTTAAAAAAATTGTGTTAACACCACTGAAGAGTAGGAGAAAAATCTACATTCTAAAACAAATTGTTCTAAGGAACAGTACTTAGTACTATGTACTATGTACTTAGTACATTTTAATATACCTAAGTTAGTTTTTAAAATTTTTTTTTTTTATTTTTTGTTACTGTTTTATTACGCTGAATATTGTTTGTGATATGTCTTTTACAGATAAAGCATAAAATTATTATTTACATTCCTTTCAAAGTAATTTAAAAAAAAATCAGTTTGGAGTGTTTTTAATTCCTTTCCCTAAAACCAAAAAGAATTTCGAATATGACGTAATAATATAAATTGAAGCTAATTAAAACCTTTATAAGGAATCATTAACGCAGTTCATGTACAGGGTGACGTAAAAAAATATTCAAGGAAATTAAGATTTCTTTCTTAACAATTTTTTCAAAAAATTTTTTTTTTAAATGCTTTAAAAATATCTACAATTTGATGTGCCTTAAAAAATAAGAAAATTACAAGCCTGGGGAGTTTTAAATATATGAAATAGACTAATATTTCAATTATTTTCACAGGTTGTGTAACTGATGTTCAAGTAGCAAATGTCAGAGTGACGAAGGCTGACCAAAGAACGAGTACAATCAGAAACGACCTGAGAAATGCTTAACACTTATTGTAGATACTTAGTTAACTTGAATATAGATTAATTACACAAAAGACACTAGTATTAATCTCTCCTAAATCAACAGTTAATAAAATAAATTAAATGAAATTTGAGTTTTACTAGGAATGCAAGGCAAGGTAGGTAGGTGGGTATACATCATTGGAGAAGAAAAAATATTGTATAGCTGCTTTCTAAAGAACATATAGATGACGTCGAGGACAACGCCTAATGCCTGGTTTACCTACTGGGATATGCAGAGATTAAGATGGATTTGAAACTTTGTTGTTGCTAATTAACTTAGTTTAAACTGTCATTCAATTCGAGAATATTTCTAAGCTAATATATGTTGACAAATCAGACAACCATATCTTACATTATATACCTTTTGAACATACGGTAGGTAGATAAAATATATACATGCTACATCATAAAGATATAAAAAGTATATAAGTTACGTAGCGTAAGGTCACTATCAAGTGGTTGAATATACACATATGCTACATCATAAAGAGATAAAATTAGTTACGTATGCTTTACATAGCAAGTGATTGAATATACATATACGCTACGTTATTTGTTCCATACCGTAAGGTCACAGTGTTACCTCTTCACTATGTAAAAATCATATGCACATGTTGCTGACATTTCGCAGAGTATGCACATATGATTATGCGTTACATTTTACATAGCACGTTACTTCTGCGAAACTTAGTTTACGTAGCATTTACGTATATGCTATATATTTATGTTTGCTGGGTAGGGACTCCTGTTTATTTTTATTTTTTTTGTCATATGCATTTGACTTTTCATAAAAAATACAACAATAGATTTTGGAGTTTGTGAAAAGATTTTCATTACTAACTGAAATACAATGAACTGAAATTTTGTAATTTACAATTTAACAAATTACAATATTTCAATTCGTTGTATATCAGTTAGTAATGAAAATATTTTCATAAACTCCAAAATCTGTTGTTGTATTTTTATGAAAAGTCAAATTCATATGACAAAAAAAATAAAAATAAACAGGAGTCCCTAGACCTAGGGGAGGCTAACGAATTTTCAAAAAATTTTTCGCAAACTGCTTTTTCAAAATTTTTTAGGGGTCATTAGAGAAGTGCTTCTCTAGATGTTATTTCCCATATTTCGTATGGGTCCCATGCGCCACAGACAGAAAAAAAAATATTGAAATTTCACCAGCCGCCACTGCATCGCAATGCGATTAAGCATTAATTGTGGGTGCATTATAATTTCGACCAACAAATGGAACAAGTAGGAGAAGTTGTTCGTCAAGAACCAATTGCATCCTATTATTGTACTTGCAAGACTGGGAGTCGAACAGTAGGAACTTGTTGCCACGTATCAAGTGTGATTTGGTGTTTAGGGTATACACGACACAAAGCGACGTTGTCGAAATTTAGTGACTAGACGAGATTTAAATTGGTTACTTACAGTTATGCGAAACTTCCTAATCATTGCTTTTGTCTTTTTGAATGCCTATAAATATTTGTTTGATTTCTATTAATGAATGATTAAAATAAGTAAATATTTAAAATAAAATAAAAAGAATCAGCTATGCAATTTTTGCTAAAAACAATAAAGTCTAGTGTATTATAAATAAGCAAAACTGCCTATTCTACTCAAAGGTCTAACAGATAAATTAGTTTTCATTGACTAGACACAACTGCAATTTTATATCTTGAAAAATAAAACCAACTTTGTATTGTACCAAGATTATGATGTACCCGGTATCAAGCTAGCATCAGCGTTCCATCAGTCAATACACGTACTTACTTATTTAGAGAGATAGTGAATTTTAATAAAGCTACTTATATATATCATGCATTAAATTAAAGTAAACGGGTTTTGTGCATTCAAAAAACGTGATTTGACGTCACTTCCGGCAAAACCGGAAGTTCAGGCACATCTAAGATCAAATCTAAGATCAAATAATAGTAAATAATCTAGTTATTGATTTCCATTAGTTATCATTTCAATACATGTAGTACGTTTTAAAAAATTGTTGATACAGTATCGAGGGTAGGTCCAGCCTTTGGAGCCATCTATTGGAGAAACTGTCCATAATTTGAAGTTTTGCCAAAAGAACTTATATTCAGAATCAGTTGAACCAAAACATATCAAAAATTCATCAAATTTGACAGGCCGCCAATTTACCTATAAAACGTGCGGTGTCCTTTAGCAGATATTATTTCTTTGTCATTATTTCCCCGTTATTTTTTGAGGATGGACCATTTTTCTAAGTACTATTAAACTACTGTCCATACAGCACTAGATTTATTTGCTGAGTGTATTATTAAATTATCAAAATACATCTTTTTTGCTTCCCGTATAACCCTATTGTATATTTTTTTGTATTTTTTGTAGTGTTCTTTTCCAATTAAATTATTTTTTGATAAACAGTTGTTTTAAATGTACAGATGATACCTTGATACCTGCAGTTATCTAATCCTTATTTTTGGCTCAAATTTTTAGCAACAAAGATAAAACTTATATCATAATGTATGTGATATTGTTAAATATTTCATATTCTTCATCAATTGTTATGTCATTCAAAACACTTTGCCATGGTTCGGTTTTTAAAATTCCCTTAAATTTTAAAATATTTTTTCCAGGAAAAAGATGTAAAATATAGGCTAGGCATATTAGGATTCTCAGAGGAAAGTTTTGCTATAGTTTTTATTTTCTCACCCCCATGTTTTTTGGGTCGCTGAACACAAATTTGAAGTTTGCAGGCAAAAATTTGGCCAGGAAATTTGTTTTTTTGGCACTTCTTGCCCAAATTTTGGCACTTTTCTCAGTTCTTGGCCTATATCGCAGAAAGGAAGCGTTTTTCCACAAGCCCATTTCATACAAAATTAAAGTAGACAAAATTTCCTGCATTTTGCATGACAAAAACATATCATAATTGTTTTTACTCAGAAATCTTGTGTACACGTCACTATCAATACTACTTTTTTCTTCATTTAATTTAAAAGATAACTGACCAGTTGGTATAACTTTACAAAATATTTCTGGGTTTTCTAAATTTGTACACATATAATCTATAGATGTAATCGTATTATGAATATTATTTGAAAATCTTGTGGCACTAGTTACTAAATTAGTAATATTATAAGAGGATATAAGGTCATTTAATTCATTCTTTGCAATCGAATTAGTGAGTTGATCAATATTTAAGTCTCCACAGATTATTACTTTACTATTTTTATTTGCACATACAAAATTTAGAACTTTATCAAGTTCCTCTTGAATGGTCCTGCATCCCACATTTTAAGCATTTTTCAACGGCTTCGCACTCGCTAGACTTATGACCGAAAATGCCACATTTGTAACATCTCAAAACTGGAATATATTCAAAAACATACTGACCAACGAACACATATTTTTTCCTTTCTTCTAATTAACTCAAATGATAGTGGATCACATTCAATGATAGACATGTATTTGGTTTTCATTTTCCTTGAAACAATTACTTTAAAGTATCCTTCTTCATGATTAAGGAATTCATTTTGACTTCGAATACTGCTTAATATTTTTTCGTCGCTCATTTTTTCAGTAATATCTACAACCTTAATTCTTGGATTTTTTTGTTCCTGTGTTCTAATCACGTAATTTCCTCTTAATTTCTTATCCGCTGCTTCTTTAGTTTTGTTTATTTCCTCTCTAGTATTGCACTTAATTAAAATGCCCCCGTCTTCTTTTATTTGCTGGATGCCAACACCTAAATCACTTGGATTAAGACTTTTGCACACAGTATCTTTGGTTGTTTTGCACTCCTGCTTTGATTTGGGTTTAATCAGCATAACTTCAGCAGTAGCTTGCGCATAACTTTTTTTGTTTTCTATTATTTTAACTTCTTTATTCTGCTCACTAGTTGACTGAATCAGTTCCTTTACTGTATTTATCCTGTCTCTTATACTATACTTTGCCCTCTAAATTAAATTGCCCTCTAAATTAAATGATGAGCTTGGTGTCACTCCCGAATTAAACTTAAATTCTATTTCAGCACACCCCTCAATTGTTCTAGAACCTGTGACAGAAAATGAAATTTTTAATATTATTATGGAATTAAAAAACAGCAACGCATCTGGAGTAGATGATATAAGTAGTAATTTAATTAAAAAATCTGCAACATTTTTAGTGGCTCCGCTTACATATCTAATAAATCTCTCTCTCACCGAAGGAATATTTCCATCTATTCTAAAAATAGCAAAAGTTCTTCCTCTACATAAAAAAGGAGATAATACTTTACCTGATAATTACCGCCCAGTGGCACTCTTGTCGTCTATTTCTAAAATAGTAGAACGTGTTGTTTTTAACAGGATTATAAATTTTGCAGAAAAAATAAAATATTATCAAATGCTCAACACGGTTTTCGTAAAAAATATTCGACGCAAACTGCAATACTAGCATTTTTAGAAAAACTATATGAAAATTTAAATCAAAATAATAAATGTGCTGGACTTTTTATGGGCTTAAGTAAGGCTTTCGACATAATAAATCATTCAATCCTTATTAAAAAATTAGAAAAATATAACCTTAGAGGTAAAGCAAAAGATTGGTTGACATCATACCTTACAAATAGATTCCAGTTAGTAGAAGTTAATGGTACTAAATCGAATAAACTAAAAATAGAATTTGGCGTACCTCGGGGGTCAGTTCTAGGACCTTTGTTGTTTTTGTTTTATATAAATGACTTACCGAATTTCTTTGACGAGTTTTTAATCATGTTTGCTGATGACAATTCCTATTTGTGTTGTGGAAAAGCTATAGATAATACTGTAACCGCTTTACCAGATAACATAGAGAAATATGCTGAATATTTCAAAACAAACAGATTGTTCTTGAACATTTCTAAAACTGTGTTTATTATATTTTCCCCTAGAAATTCTACATATGCCATCAGTCATTTAATCAAATTAGAGGGAAAATCTATTCAGCAAACCGATTCTACAAAATATTTAGGAATACATATTGATAATGCTCTAAATTGGGATATGCATATAGGAACTGTTGCCAAAAAAATATCTTCTACCTGTTACGCATTGTACAGATTATCAAAATTAGCCAGTAGACAAACACTGTTAACGTACTATTATGCACACATTGTATCGAGAATATCATATGGTATTATTTTCTGGGTCTCGAATCATAATTCTGAAAGGTTATTCAAATTACAGAAAAAAGCAATTCGATATATTTTAGGAGAATCTAAGTATGAATCTTGCAAAAAATTCTTTAAAGATCTTCAACTGCTAACCCTACCTTGTATCTATATTTTGGAAATACTTATTTATGTAAAAAATAATGTTAATTCATTTTTATCAAATAATTATAATCCTAATTACAATACAAGGGAAGGTGACAATTTGATGATCCCTATACACAGTCTGTCGAAGTATGAGGAAAATCCAAGGTATATGGGAATAATCTTATATAATA
Source organism: Rutpela maculata (assembly GCA_936432065.2). Classification (NCBI taxonomy): domain Eukaryota; kingdom Metazoa; phylum Arthropoda; class Insecta; order Coleoptera; family Cerambycidae; genus Rutpela; species Rutpela maculata. Next base: position 83,918,159 of record OW386293.2, read on the forward strand.
AGCTACCAAATCAGTTTAAAAACATAATAGAACCTTTAAAAAAGAAGTGAAAACCTTTTTAATTAGTAACTGTTTCTACTCAGTGAAAGAATATTTAGAGATGTGAACATTGTGTTATTGATGTTGATCTAACTATTTTATTTTAAAATTTTATTGACAAATGTGTATGTGAAATTTATATATTTTTAGGTTGTTTGTTAACATGTAATTTAAATGTAATTTGTTTCTTTATTAAGAATATTTGTTATAATAATTGTATTTTCCTCCCTAATAGTCGTTTAATTATGTAATAATCAGATGGCACAAATGTGTTAGTGTCCAATCATGTGACTAATCCTATACCATTGTACTTGGTTTTTGGATAATAAACTATTATTATTATTATTATTATTATTATTATTATTATTATACTTAAAATCAGCCACATCATTATATAATTTGTTCATAAAGTCAAAATTCGTGTTACATTTATCACAAAACAATTTAATATTTTTATTACTATTTATAAACCGATATTCTTCCAATTTTAATCTAGTTCCTCTTCAATTTTGTTTTGCAGGCTCCACAGTCATCTGCCATTTTTTACATTAATATAACAAATCTCGAATTTGTAGCTCTTATTTCTCTTGTTAATATACCACGGGTGGAACTTGACCACAACACCACTGCTATTTGTCCTCGCAGCGTGTGTGGGTCTGTACTTTTAATTTCTATCGAAATCACACTTAAATTAACAAATGTACAATAATAAACGTCTGTTGACAACCTCACTACTTCCCAGGGAGGATTTTCCACAGCATGTGAGCTTCTGTCAGTGGCACCTTCAGAATGTTACACTAAATCCGCAGTTTAAGTCACAAATTATGTTCATAGACGACGCAAAATTTGTCTAGGAATGCTATTCAAAATTTTCATAATAATCATGTGTGGATGGACGAAAACCCCCCTGCCATAACCGAAACTCATTTCCAAGAGCAAATTTTGGTTAATGTATAGGTAGGAATTATTGGTAATAATCTTTAGACCCCCGTTTTCTGCCAAGACGCCTTAATGGACAATCTTACTTGCATTTTCTCCTAGAAGAACTACCTGTGTTGCTTGAAGATGTACCAATTGCATTAAGAAATCAAATATGGTATATATACGATGGAACTCCTGTTCATTTCAGTGTAATTGTTCGCGACCATTTATTTATATGTGGTTTATCTTAATCATTGGATAGGTCGAGGAAGACCTCAGCAATGGACAGCAAGATCCCCCAATCTCAATAGTTTGTATTTCTCCCAGGTGAATAAAACTCCCGTTAACACTTTAGAAGATTTAACAAAGCGAATAATTGTCTCGTGTGTGAAGGTAGTCATTTCTAACTATTTTTATAAAACAAAATTTATCATTATCAATGTCAATAATAATTATTTTCAATTTGGATTTATTTGTTTTAATCAAGAACCGTGCGTCCGACAAGAAAAACGCAAGAGACTGTTTTCATGTAAAATTGACCAGGCTAATCGAAAAAAATATCCACATGGAAAATGTCAGAGGCGTACCACTTTTTTTGGTAAATAATATCAGATGACATGTTTGCAGGGACGCCACTGGTACAGCGATAAAATAATTTTTCGAACTAAAATATGATGTTTTATATACTATTAACCATACCAATATTGAAAACATAATCTAAACTATCTGAGATATTCAAAAATAACTATATAAAAAAATTTCAGCACACTGTAACAAAAAATTTAAGCCGTTGCGGACACATGTTCATATGAACTTTCCTTCACAAAATAATAATAATAATAATAATAATAATAGCCTTTATTTAATACCAAATAAATTAACAAAATAATGTAATGCCTGCAGTACACTCTCGCCGAGACTGCTCGGTGAATGTCTCGGCGAGACATTTACCAAGGGACCAGGAAGCACGAGGGCGATGTGTACACTCTCGCCGAGACCGCTCGGCGAATGTCTCTGTTTTTAGTAATGTGAATTAATTAATTAATCTTATTTATTAGCTTTTATCATGGGCACGCTAATATACTAATTAGGTAAATATTTAAAAACACTCATTATTGGAGAATCAATCAAAACAACTCCTCTTCTAGCTAATACTGACGAAGTATTGAATTACATGACATGATTCCTAGCATTTTAAAGAAAAAAATTATGTTGAAAATAATATTTTCTAATAACGACATGGACGTTGCTGAAATTGCCGCTGCTGCAGCTTATTGTGCGTTTGCATATTTTAATTATGTGCATATATACAAAAAATATAAAATTGAAAATCCTTGGAAACCAAGAAGATGGTGGATGAAAAATCAATGAAAATTCATCGAAATAGTGAGTGTTGAAAATTTAAGTGTGATTTTAATTATTATTATTTACCTCACTGTATAACAATGAAACATGCCTGAATTAATAAAGGGTGTAGCCGGTTAAGCATATGAAAAATGCCCATAAAGGAAATTACATAAAATGGACATCAAAATATTCCCTTGACTATAAAAAAATATTTGTTACAATATTATTCCAGAAATTCAAATCGATAAAATTCTCAGAATATGTTAGTTATGAGGTAATCTTTGCAGAACGGCAATCATCTGTAGCCTAATAACCCAGACAGACCATATTTTTAAATAAAATTAATGAATTAATAAGCAAATTAAAATGCTTCTAAACTATGTATGATGTTTTAGGGCACCAGATTTTAGGTTTCTCAGGTTAAGTTTACTTAATTTTTCTCCGAGAAGTATGGTTTCCAAACGTTTTTTTGTGTAATGTAGTACAAACATTATGTTAACAATGCATCATCGGAATGACACAGAATGACTCTCGTCATCAGAATGACCTAATTACTAACAGTATAATAAACTTTCGAATTGATATGAAAATAAACAAATGAAAACAAAATAGAACAAAATTGTAATGTTTAATACCTATTTAAAAAAATGAAATAAAACAAGAAGTTACAAAATCTACTACGTACTACTTATTAAATATTTGGTTAAAAAGTGTGTCAATTTCATCGTTATTTAAAACTTTAAAATATTTTGATGAAATTGGAACCGGTGCATCTTTTAATTTGCTCAAAATTCCAGTGCACTCCAGCTCCTGCCTATCTTCCTTATTGGGCCAAAAGAAAGTTTTATTGTTTCGGGCCATGAACGAAACAAGAATCTTGGTACCAATTTCTGTCTGTCTGTAATTAATTCGTGCACAGAAGACACTGCACTATCACCCACTTTTTGTTCCGTGAATTTTGAACACCCTGTATATGAGTTAAGTTTGAAATAAAAATCACTTTTCACAAGAGAAAATAAAATAAGTTTTTATTTTTGTTCACGTTCTCACAATACTTGATTTTTGTTGAATAGAACTTAATTAGTACGATTAATTAGAATGACTGGATAAGCACTAGAGTAAAAATTTGCCTTTGAGTTTTGTCGCGTTTCGACGTAATATTTTTTTCTGAATTCATCTGGAAGATTTTTATGATCGATAATTTTCAAATTTTTTCATCAATTAGGTAAGTTGCAACAAATTTTTAATTAACAATTGCCCCAGCTCCCCCAGACAAGAGCAAGTGAGAATATACTAGGTGCCCTCGGCCTCGCGGCTTGTGTTCCCTTTGACTCGTGGCCAAAAAACCGACACAAATCGGAGCGTTAACGAGGCGAGGCGAGGCGAGGCGAGGCGAGGCGAAGCGAGGGAGCACGGGGCGATGCGAGCGTAGCAAGTACACTCTTGCCGAGGCGTTGCGAGGGCAGGCGAGTGCATTAACGAGACAAGGCGAGAGCACACGGGGCGATGCGGGAGCAGCAAGTACACTCTCGCGCTCGCCTGCCCTCGCAACGCCTCGGCGAGAGTGTACTGCAGGCATAATGAAATGGTGGCGGCGTTCGATTACTCGCTCTTCCACGCAATCACCACGGTAAATATAAAATATAAAATGAGGGAAATAACAACAGGTAAAGAAAAGGAACAATAAATGACAAAGTACCTACTGCTGAAATTATCCATGAAAATATTAAAAACTACTTAATATCTTGACATAGCTGATAATATTATAATTCTGTAATTATAATTCGCTCCCTTTGTATGAGATGACAATAAATTTCTTCATTTGTTTTTTAAATGAGTAGATACTTGGGGCGTTCTTTGTGTTTTGAGGAATTTTGTTAAGTATTTTTACAGCATTGTAAGAGAAAGTTCCCTGAAATTGAGCAGATCTGTGCTTCGAAACTGTAAACAGGCTTCGATATCGTGTGGGACGATCGTGAATTTCAGCACCTTTTACCAATTTTTTACACAAATACTCAGGTGATTCAAATTTGTTTATTTTATACACCAAACAAGACAAGTGTAGTTCAAACCGCTCATTCAAATTAAGCCATTTAGAGTCTAACAGTTTCTCGGTAATTCTGTCGAATTTAACAACTTTCAAAATGACCTAAGGAATCATGCCCAGAAATATTAGCACATCACCCTGTATACTCCTCCTTTTCTAATTTTTTTGAAGCCGCTTAAAAAAGAGTGCCATTTGGGTAGGGTAGCAAACTGCAAATACCTATTTCAATAATTCACTTTTTCATTGTGTCGCTGAGGTTAAGTAGTTATATATTTTTATATTGTTCGGTAAATATGAAAACGAAGAGGATATTGCATTTTTCTAAAACCATAAATATCGCTAGAAAAAAAAATCATATCTTTGTGTCTGTAATTGTATTTTTAACAACTTTAAAAATGTCTGTGTATCTGTTCGTCGATTTGCCCGTCTGTCACGTTTCTTGCACGACTACTTACGACGGAAAAATCCGATTGTAAGTACTGAAATCTGAACAGTTAGTTAATGTTAGCTAGAGGAAGATCTTTATTGTTTTCAAAAAAATCGAATCATAAGAACCATAATAAATATTCGTAAAAAACTCTTGCTCGCAGAATTAAAAAATTCTTTAAAGTTCAGCTCATAAAAACACGTCTACAACTAGTTCTAATTACATATAGAAGAACCTAGCACACAGCATCTGATAGACGCGACACCAATTTATTTATTAAGGGTGCCAGTCCCGTTCTCCCTTGATTTTGTGTGGCTACTTCCACTCCCAGTTCAGTTCTATATGCCGAGTGACAACGGATTTGTTTTACAAGGCGCCACTTAATTGTCTTTTAAGGTAGAAGCTTGAAATTTAGTTCGTAGACATTGCTCGTTGGGGCTCCTATTTTCCTTGGATACCACTTCCGGTTTTTCCGGAAATTGGTCTAAGTCGATAATTTTAAATGGCACCCTGTATATTTTTTATATAGTTGCATAGAAATTATATTTCCCTTTTCAATGTTGCCATTTTTTTTAAATTACGGCGTAGGAGCCCTATTTTTCTGAATGTAATATGGTGGCAGCCTGGCGTTATTAATGAAACTGATGCGAAACAACTTGCTAAGATAACAAATAAAATGTGTTTTCTTATTGGTTTTTAATTAAATTTGCCAAACTTGTAATTTGGCACAAAATAGGATATCTTTTAGATATTGTTTAAAATTTTGAATAGGAACCTATTAAATGCTAACATTAAAGTGTGTCTTATAACCTACAGAAGAATAAAATTTATTTTTGGTTTAAAAAAAAAGGAAAACCCAGAGACGTACATTTTTCATTATAAAATAACTAGAAACGCGGTATGCATGAGATATTGTGTCCCACCAAATTAGCTAATAATTTTTATTGGTAAGTAAACTTCGCTATTTTTAAGTTTCATGTTTCTCTATCATTAGTGTAAAAAGAGGGAATAAAAAACTAGGGATTGTTTATTCGAATGGTTAATACAGGGCAGTAAGTAAGAAGGAGTTGGAAAGAAATGTATGTACAAGGAAACTAGTTTTATCATAAACATCTACGTTTCGTGTACTTTCATTATTAATAACTTTGTGATGCCACTCTTGACTTCCATTAATTACACAGGTCTACAAAAAAAAATTCTGATCCAAGGACTAAACTTATCATGCCTTAATTATTTTTGTGTGCTGAATCCGAATTTTGAATTTAAAAAATTTTCTAAGCATAGATTTCGAATAAATGTCAACAATTTTCAAAAAATCATATTTTGATGATAAAAACCGGGATTTACTCGAAATTTACGCGGTAAAAAATTTTTTAAATTGAAAATTCGGATTCAGCACACAAAAATACTTAAGGCATGTAAGGTTTACACTCAAAGAAAATGAAGTGAATTCAACCAAAAAGAGCATATGAAATCGCGCCTATCTAGTTTAATAGTTAAATCAACCAGAAAAGAATAGTCGAACAAATATTGTCACCATACAATTTTTATTGTCATTTTGAACATGACATTTAGTTGGTTAAGTAAGTAATCATTTTTTTAGTCCTACAACAACTTTATTTGTTTTCGTAAACAAATAGTAGTTTAGAAATAATATCTTCTTGTAGAACAACAAATTAAATAGTATAATGACATTTTTTTATGTTCACTAACCATTTTCAGTTTGGTTTACAATTTTTTTTTTCACTAACCATTTTCAATTTGGTCTACAATTAAATAGTACAACGACTTTGTTTTTTTGTTCACCAACTAATTTTTAGGTTGATCTACAGTTATATTGTATAATGACGTTTTTTTTGGTTAACCAGAATCTCAGTAATTGAGACATCAGACCACCCAAACCAAACATTAGAGATCGTTTATAAGATCCATCCAAATATATCGATGATCTCTGAGAGAATTTGAACATTGCAATCATGTTATTAATTTTCTATAAATTAATGAGCGTATACGATAATACATGATTGATTATTGTCAGTGATTTGTATGTGGCGTCATCTAGAAATAATTTCTGTAACAGACTAGGTGGTAAGCAAGCAAATTTTATAGCAATTCCCTTTTAGAACTTCTAGAAGACGTGTACAGGTATTCTGTTAATGATAATAATACTATTTCTTTTTTAATACTTTATTTGATTTCTTGATTTCTATAATACATAGAATATTGAGCTGTATGGTAATTCCCTTTTAGAACTTAACTAAAGACTGCAGAATAAAAGGTATTATTATATTTAAAATAAATTCGGATTTAATTAATTAACACTATTTATTATGTTAACAAAATATATATGATGTGTAATATTAAACTGGATTCTTTATACCAAAACCAAAACTGATTAAAAGCTTTTTAAAAATCTGTATTTAAATTAATAAAAGTAGTCTTCATCAAAACAAAACCTAAATTATAAAAATAATGTTATTTATACAAGAAAATAAAACCTAATAAACTGATAAAAATACGCTTTATAACAAAACAAAACCCAAATTGATAATATATACGACTTTATATATAAAAACTTATGTTTAAACTGTAATAAAAGTAGTGAAGCTTTATATAAATAACAAATAGCCCAGGCAAAAGAGCCAGAAAAGGTGTGTTTCAAAAAAAAAAGCCAACCAGAATTTTTCAGCAGGAATATGTGCCTCCCAGTATATATAACTATATTGTACCTAAAATCCAACAGCTGAAAATTAGTGTGTATATGTTTAATTAACAAGTGAAATTAGAAAAAACAAGTTTTTGGATTGTATAAATTTATCTTTAGGTTTTATGAATATTAAAAATATCTACATTAATTATAGTTTTTAACTTTAAAAATAATGAACGTAGACGTAACAAACTATGATGGATTATAGGTTTTGCTGTGTAGAATGAGTGTTTTTCTTTTGAAAATGTGTAATTGTATAATTTTTGCAAAAAAGCATTTGCCTATTAAAAAGGCGCTTTTTTGAAAATTAATTTCTACAGCTTAGAGATGTCGTAGCGTAACAGGGTTGGGCTTATTTTCTTCCTCGAGAATTGTATTTTTGACAACAGCAACATCAACAGTAGCAATAAAAATAAAAATAATTGGGCAAAGACACATGCAGAAGAAAGGTAAGTTAAAAGAGGTCCGTTTTATGGACTGAGATGCTTTATTTTGCAAAACTAACGCGATATTTCGTTCTATCTCGTCGAGCTATCCCAAATCGATAACATTTTGTACGTCCACAGGAAGCCGAGATAATGATGATTTTGCGAGCGCGCACGATTTTGAACGTCAGAGTTCAATTTTCCTTCCCCGCTTCAGCGTAAACAGAAGAGAGGCGCTTAATTGTACAATAATATTGGTTTGTCTACCAAGTACAATAATACAGCGAATTAATACTGGGTTAGAATCACAATTCGATAATACTTAAAAATAAAGTCTACTATTTATCTAGTTTGATTTGACAAAATTCAACAAATTACTAGTAAGATGAATAAATTATAGTCTTATGCACCTTCTTTTTAAGTTATAGTAATTTACGTTGTAAGTCCAGTAGGTGACTTATTACAGTACGAGTTGTTTTACGGACGAGGCGACGCAGGAGCCGAGTCCGGAATATAAACGAGTACTGTAATGAAACCTACCGGACGTGTATCGTATAATATTTTATTTCATACTGTCCAATAAATCCTTTTTAAAATGAATAAAAAGTTATGATTATTGAAATTTGAGAAATATTAGTGCGTAATCTGACAATCGCATCACCGTAACGATGTTATAGCCATTGTTTTCCATAGCTAATTATGATTGTCTCTAGCTTGTCACTGTCAACTAAATAAAACCATAATTTTTGCATTGTTTTGTATTATGGAGATTTCGGAGGAGACTTAAAATAAATGTGTTGAAGCAACCGGAAAATTATCCAGAAAAAATCATCATATTTAGTGTAAATTAAATAATCTGTATAGTGGCTCCAAATAAAATAAAGAACTTTAGAACTAGAGAGCTTTATTTAATCAAAATAAAATAAAAATTACTAATTTTAGTTAAGCAAAATATTAACAATTTTGTAAGTAGAAGCCTAATTTGTAGTTATCTAACATTCTTCAATTACTAAAATTGGTAGAAAAGTATGTTACATAGGTAGTGGTAGGGACCAAAGTGCTTACTTCACAATAGTATCAATATGAATTAATATAAGTTCAAATAAAATAAAAATTACCAACTTTAGTTAAGCAAAATATTATAAATTTTGTAAGTAGAAGCCTAATCTATAGTTATGTAATATTCTTCATTTACTAAAGTTGGTAGAAAGTATATTTTACAGTAAAAAAACGCTATATAGCGGTGAATGATTTTCTTCAATAAAATACTTCTCGGGACGCATTTTTATAGTTGGCTATGACTCCATTCTTGTGTGTTTCTTTGAATTATGACAGTTGTTTTTGTTATAGATATTGAATAACCTAATAGATATTATTATATCCTCGTTTTTCAACAAAATGGCAAAAAGGTGTACTCAGTTTTTGTAGAATTTCGTGATATTAATCGTCATCATCATTTAACGTACTTAACTGACTTACTTCGTAATTGTACTTTAGAAGCGGATGATAAAATGTTGTTCCGGAAAATTCAAGAGGCTCTTTTAGAGCCTTCTGTCAAACAAGACGAAAACTCGAATTGTCTCAAGGTATTATATTATATGAAACATAAACATTTGATCGTCTACGATTTTCATTCCACATATTCACCATTAAGGAGAGAAATTCTGAAAGAATTTGAAAAGCATTCGAAAATAGTGTTAATAAATAATTGCCAAAATTGTGTATTTAAATATTTTATTTCTTATACTTTTAGGTGAAAAAGTCAAAAGTCAAAACTTGTTTACTAAAAATAATAATATGATAGTGTTGCTAGGTAACACATTACAGTATCAGATACCGTAATGTTCGCAAGTAACACATTACGGTATCAGATACTGTAATGTTCGATTTACCGGCCGCAAATGAGTCCGGGAAATAGTCATTTACCGGACAGTATGAAATAAATGTTTATTTTGTTGTGTGACAAATTTTTATTGTAACAACAATCACCTTTTATTTAAAAATACTATTAAATATACTTCAATTTAACAAAATGAACAATGCTTATACTATATACTATATATACTATTCTTTTGATTGATTCAACCCATACCATTTGCAAAGAAAAGCGCTGAGGGCGGATCAAGGAATTTCAATAATTTTTTTCTCGTCTGTGGCGCATGGGACTCATACGAAATATGGGAAATAATATCTCGAGAAGCACTTCTCTAACGACCCCTGAAAAATTTTGAAAAAGCAGTTTGCGAAAATTTTTTCAAAATTCGGTTACCCCCCAGGTCTAGGGACTCCTGTTTAAAATAATTTTTTTTTGTCATATGCACATTCTTTCATAAAAATACAACAATATGTTTTGATGTTTATGAAAATATTTTCATTACTAACTGAGATACAACGAATTGAAATTTTGTGATTTGTTAAATTGTAAATCACTGAATTTCAATTCGTTGTATCTCAGTTAGTAATGAAAACATTTCCATAAACTTCAAAACATATTGTTGTATTTTTATGAAAGAAAATGCATATGACAAAAAAAAATTATTTTAAACAGGAGTCCCTAGACCGAAAATTGAAAAAATTTTTCGCAAACTACTTTATCAAAATTTTTTAGGGGTCGTTAGAGAAGTGCTTCTCGAGATGTTATTTCCCATATTTCGTATGGGTCACATGCGCCACAGACGAGAAAAATTTGACGCGCGACGTCTTAATTCATCAAAGTGGATTGCAGAACGATGTTATGTTTATGTAAACAGAACTGCGGGTTAACTCTACAATGATATTGGTTTATCTGTCAACTATAATAGTAGAGCGAACTGCTACTAGGTTTACAATTACAATTCGACAATAGTTAAAAATAAAATATACTATTAGTTTAATTTGACAGAATTCAACAAAATGATAGTCAGATGAAAAAAATAATAGTCTTATTCATCTACTTTTTAAGTTAATGTTTGTTTTGTTGTACGACAACTTTTTATTGATTATAATAACAATCACCTTTTCTTTAAAAATACCATCAATATAATTTAGTTTAACAAAATTAACGATATTGTTAGCCATTTTTTTTTGTTGAATTTACCCACACTATTTCTTTGAGTGTAGTCCTTGGAGCAGAAATTATTTATTTTTTTTTGTAGACCTGTGATATTGACAGTAAGTACTAGTAATAACAGTTAACTGAATAAATTATAATGGTTTATTCAAGAGAGTATTAAATTAACGTGCTCCTTATTTATGGGGAGTGTCGAAAAATGCCAGAAACCCTGAAAGAGTGTACTAGAAACCCTTTCCAGATCGTGATGCTCCATCACATGCATATTACCGTTGGCTAGTGCAGCATCTAAAAAAATTAAAATAATGGCGATATTAATATTATCCATAATAAATGTTTCATTGTATGCGAAGAAGTTTAAATAAACATTCTAGCATATATCGAATGTGACCGCACTGCTTCTATTCTATTATGTATGCAATGAAATACTTCCCGCGAAAGTGTCGGGAAAATTTTAAAGAAACACGGATTTTAATCATTTAAGTACCAAATTCACCCTCACCTGAAAATGAATGAAAATGACTTCCATGAATATATGAAAATGACTTCCAAAGAAGACTTAATTACTGCCACTGGTTTTTAGATAATTTAATCATATATCCAGTATTGCATCTCACGATATTATTTTTACGGATAAATTCAGGTTCACCAATCTAGGAATGTTTAACAAAAACAATACTCATTATTGGGCTGTGAGAAATGAGAGAATAATAAGAAAAGATGCTTTTCTGGAACGTTTTGAGTAAACGTTTGATTGGGCATAATAGGACTTAATATCCAATATTTTTCTATCGACCGTTAAATGGAGAAATGTATTTGGAATTTCTCCAAAATCAAATACAGCCTTTTATAAATAACTTGCAGGAGAACGGAAATTAAATTTTCCAACAAGATGGCGCGCCAGCTCATAATTCAAGAATTATTGCAAATTATTTGAATGGACGGTTTGGTGAAAACTGGTAGAGAACCAATGGACCAATCCGGTGGACAGCAAGATCGCCTGACTTGACCCCGCTAGATCTTTCAATATATCTAAAAGAAAAAGTGTATAGAACTCCTCCACCAACATTAGAAATCTTGGAAAACAGGATTAGGAAAGGATATTGAAAGCCTTTACAAAACCTATCTCAGAGAAAATATCAGATTGTGATGGGAACAAGGCGGTGAAGGTATAGAACATTTAATTGAATAACTCTTTTATCAATTTAATGTTTATTTTATTTATTTACGTAGGCAATTGGTCCATTAAGACAATGTTATTGTTTGAAATAAAAAAAATCTTTAAAAACTAGAACCAAAAACCAAAGTGTATTGTATTATAAATTTTTCTGTAAGTTATAAGACACTTTAGTGTTAGCATTTAATAAGTAGTGGTTGCTATTCAAAAGTTTCGAGAAATTTTATGAAAAATATTGCCATTTTAAACAATATCTAAAATGTATCCCATATTGTGACAAATTAAAAGTGTGGTAAATTTAATTAAACACCAATAAGAAAACACATTTTGTTTGTTATCTTAACAAGTTGTTTGGTATAAGTTTCATTAATAACGCCAGAATTGGCTCTTACGCCGCCATTATGATAAAGAAAATGGCAACATGTGATATTTTATGAAAAGGGAGTTCTAATCTCTATCCAACTATATAAAGAAATATACAGAGTTCCAGTTAAAATTCTTAACTTAGATCAACTTCTGGAAAAACTATTATTTTCTCATGGAAAATATGAGCCCTGTTGAGCAATATCTACAAACCAAATTTCAAGCTTCTACGTTAAAAGACCATTAAATGGAGCCTTGTAAGTGCCTTCTCTCCAATATTGGCGACTGACAAATAATATTTTGTAATTATTGTAATGTATTCATGAGAATTTCCAGCAGTTATGAACAATGCCGGCCATAACTTATATGAGATTCCACGAAAATATAGATAGCAAGATAGGTAACGTGTCAGTTGAGCGAAATTTGGCGTGATAGACAAAGATCAAGGTCACTAGCGCTTCAGTTTTATCAAATTGTCTTAAAGCCCCTCAGACACGACCATTAGAGAGGCAGAGAAACGGTGTATTGGTGCTTTCAAGTTGTGAGTCTTGGGCTGTTTGTTACGAATTCCTTGGACAGCCCATTCCAGTAGCATTAACTAATCGAGATGAGAAGGTCCCTAGTAAAAGAAGAACCTTTTGGTTAGAACATTTAAGGCAGTAGTTTGCACAAAAGACAGAAATGTCGTTAATTAGAATATAATATACAACCAATATTCACAGTGGCGGATGCGGCTCCTAAAGTGAACACATTTTTTAGAATGGACGGTTTCTGCAGGTACTATCTGTCTGTTTACTAATTTGATCTTTAATTAATTCTTATATTAGTCTATTGTCCATGTACTGTAGATAGGAACTAAAACGTTAAAGGGTTTTTATTTTTTCTTATGTTCAATTGACCCCAAGATATGAAAAAACCGCGGAGTGCTACCATTTAAAGTGGTGCGTTTTTGAGATCGAAGTAAAAAGGTCCACTTTTCATATTTTTTTTTGCTCGAAAACTATGAATTTTTTCTATAAACGCGTCAATAGAAAAGTGTGTAGAGATTTAAATTTCCAATCGAAATGGCACCTTCAGAAGTCAAAAAAATTTTTTTTTACAAAAATACGTCCAAAAAATAAAACAAAAAAAACGAAAAAATGCAATTTTTTAATTTTTTTTTATTTTAGCCTGTAACTATTTTTCGGGTACATTTAGGCATAGACATTGCTGCATAACAAAAAAGCTGGCGTTTTACCCGTTAAAATGAGATTTTGTAAACAGTTTTACGATTAACTTTTTTTGCTAATTTTTAGTATTTTTTTTTTCAAATTTCGTCCTGTAACTTTTTTCTGAGTGAATTTAGGTGTAGACATTATTATATTAAAGTGAAAGCTGACTTTACGTCCGTTGAAATGGTGGCTGGTAAAAGTCTCTACGACAAATAGAAACCTAGATACAGCGTTTCGAAGAGTGTTACTTTTATTAACTTTCTTCTAATTTTTACGTTCTTTTTTAAATTTCGACCTATAACTTATTTGTCAAATACAGATATTGCTACATGGAATGTACTCGCAGCATTCTTGTTTAAATAGTCTGCAATATAAGTTTATGTGATCAATAGTAACCAAGATACAGTCTAGATATAGTAGATTATTGTACTTAGAAAATAACTTTTTACATTTTTCCACTTCTGAACTTTATTATATCACGTGTTTTTTTTTTGTTCAAATAACTTAGATTAATAACTTACATTATGAAATTATTCAAATGCTGGATTTAATATATTTTCAAAATCAAAGTCGATTTCTTCATCGGCATCTTCATCGTCTTCCGTTATTTGATGCACATCAGCGTTTTCACAGTTCATTCCCATACATTCTTTGCAAAAAATGGAGCAATTCATTCAAAATTTCCTGCAACCACAGTTTCCTCTGCATCCTTTGGTGCATTTACAGGCTATTTTTTTCCAGCAAAACTTGTGGTGCGGGAGGTTTATTTGTCAAAATTGGTACTAGTCCATTTTCTGAACTTTTCCAACCTCAGATGAGAGGATTTACAATATTTCCTTTCCAATGTTGCATTTGCAAGTAAGTTCTTAAACCATGATGTTTAGCAGCATCAGTTGTTGGAGGCAATCGGGACAATGAGAATTTCGCACCTGTTGAGTACTTCTGAAATAACTTATAGCGACAGGTGCTTTGGCCATCAATTTTCATACCGTATAGTAATGTTACAATACATCTGTATGCAAGTCCAGCAGCCATCGGTTCTGCTTCTGAAAGCAGAACCGATGGCTGCTGGACTTGCATTTTCACACAAAAAGTCATTTAAATACTTTTCCAAAAGCAAAATATTCTTACTAATGAAATTCAAGAATTTCTTTTTACCAATACCAAAAAAGGAAGAGGTTGTATCACAGCCACTGAATGCATGGACGAAGCCAAGGTATTTTTGCAGATGATTAAATTTGAAACTATTATGGTTATATAATTTGGCAGTTACATTTCCTATACTAGGTTTAAAAAATATTATATTTTCATTTTCTTCTGGTAATAATGATAGGATAATAAGAAGATCGACATCTTGACAAACTATAACAACATTTTCTGATTGAGATGCCTTATCTTTTGCAGTATTTACAATTAGTACAACTGCATCCTCTTCAGCTTGCCTAGTCTCAATATTATCATCACGAAATGTGCCAGTACGTTAATTTTCTGAGGCCGGAAATACGAAAAATGGATAAGTATAATAAGGAGAAAAAACAATACTTTAAGATGGGTTAAACTTCTATTGTAGACCATTTAAACAAGAATGCTGCGAGGTCATTCAGTGTAGCAATATCTGTACTTAAAGCATTTGACAAATAAGTTATAGGTCGAAGTTTAAAACAGAACGTAAAAATTGGAAGAAAGTTAATAAAAATAACACTCTTCGAAACGCTGTATCTAGGTTCCTATTTATCGTAGAGACTTTTACCAGCCACCATTTCAACGGGCGTAAAGTCAGCTTTCACTTTAATATAATAATGTATACATCTAAATTCACTCAGAAAAAAGTTACAGGACGAAATTTGAAAAAAAATAGTAAAAATTAGCAAAAAAAGTTAAAAGTTGCAAACTTTGGAACGCTATATCTCGGTCACTATTAATCGTAAAACTGTTTGCAAAATCTCATTTTAACGGGTAAAACGCCAGCTTTTTTTGTTATGCAGCAATGTCTATGCCTAAATGTACCCGAAAAATAGTTACAGGCTAAAATTAAAAAATAAATAAAAAATTGCATTTTTTCGTTTTTTTTTTTGTTTGTTTTTTGGACGTATTTTTGTAAAGGTGCCATTTCGATTGGAAATTTAATTCCCTACACACTTTTCTATTGACGTGTTTATAAGAAAAATTCATAGTTTTCGAGCAAAAAAAAAATGAAAAGTGGACCTTTTTACTTCGATCTCAAAAACGCACCACTTTAAATGGTAGCACTCCGCGGTTTTTTCATATCTTAGGGTCAATTGAACATAATAAACAATAAAAACCCTTTAACGTTTTAATTCCTTTCAACCCTCTTTTTTTGTACATAGACAATAGCCTATATACATAACTAAGTAAAATGATTCTTTTTAAATACAATTTTTTTAATTTATTTTTCGATTTAATTTCTATGAAAATGGACTATCTTAACAAGTACATATCAAGACAACTTGAGTGACAGCTTTAGACCGTAAATAAATTGAAGGATTATCTAAATGCAGAGGAGCCAAAAATATAAATCCCCGATTGATTATTATTTTAAAAAGTATATAAACTTTAGATCCAATGTGTATTAGTAGTATCTCCAGGATGTTGAAGTTGGTTGCATTGTTAGTAATTACCATCACCGTAGCTTTGGGTAAGGGATTTAATTTTTGTCTCGTAATTACAATTTTAATTTTCATAAATTACCTTACATCATATTCAGTTGAGTTACCAATGGTCAACATTCACATGAAAACCTTTTGTAAATTCCAATGGAGCGAGAATAAGTAATAAAATTTTGTGTTGGTTTAAGTTTGGGAATCTGTTTGTTTTCTGT
Organism: Rutpela maculata; assembly: GCA_936432065.2. NCBI lineage: Eukaryota > Metazoa > Arthropoda > Insecta > Coleoptera > Cerambycidae > Rutpela > Rutpela maculata. The sequence goes on from OW386293.2 coordinate 83,934,711, forward strand.
AATAAATACAAAAATCTTTTTTTTTTTTTTCATAAGGAGACTCTTGGGATAAGAACGTTTGGTTGGATTCCCATTTGACTAGCAGCATTTGACTATATTTAAGCAGGGTTCCTTTTATTTCCAAAATATCACGTATATGTCTGAAAACTTGATTAATCAAAATTGTTTGTGGTATATTCATCAAACTTTATCGATGAGAATTATTTGTTTGGGAGATTGTAGATTGTTTAAGGCGGTCGCTTGGTCCTGGGTTGGTCTTTCTTCACCTCGACCTAAAAGGTCTTTTGTGAATTACCCTGCATCTTTTTTGCAAAGCTTGCGATTTTCCTGGGAGCTAATTTCCCTATGTCTTCAGGCGTTAATTTCGCCTCTTCTAGGTACTTTAGCCTAATGCGTATTAGCACCTTGCATTCACAAAGTATATGTTCCGCAGTTTCAGTTGCAGCTTCACAGTATCTGCATTTGTCATCTTCTGCCATGCCCATGTTCTTGAGATGATATCTCAAGACGCAGTGGCCAGTTAGAAGGGAGATAGAATATCTATCTTACTCTTTAAAATATAAAAGTTTATTAGAAATGTAAGTTTTAAAATATCTCTTTATTTTAATGGGTACTTACTGTTTCACGTTTTTTACAAATGCAAACTATATTAGACTCAAATGGTAGAAAAGCTGTTTTTTCTCTATACCTCGCATGTATTGACGATTTACTTACCAAATACTTGTTGCCATTGGCAACTTATTGTTCCTTTTTATAACATCACTAAGAAAATAAAGTATATTTGAATAAATTTTGTCTTTTGCATAATGTATAAGAGAAATATAGCAGTGTAGTAAGTTAAAAAGTAGCCCTGTAAACAGATATATTTGTTTCGTTCTCTTTATTTATATTAAATAATTGGAAATTATGCGTTTCACCTGGAAATAACTTATTTTTTCCCAAGAAATTCAAAAAACTTACTTCAAGAATTTTTCTCAAAAATTGTAGGAGACCGATTTTTTCTTTATTGAATCTTGGCCTTATATTATCATTTCTTTCTATATTGTTTATTTAGAAAAAGTTTTGCTGTTCTTTACTAGTAGTATTGTTGATAAATTTTATAATTGAAGATGAATCAGAAGCCAGCTGACCAAACTTGTCTTGATTATATAAGATTCTATCTGCGACGTCTCATATATTCCTTATTGAATCCGACACATATCTTTCTACAACTGTAGATGATTTCCATTCATCGTATCTCTCAAGTACTTTGATTCTAGTGTCAATCAGAAAAGTTGCAGACGTACTTCTAAAAGAATAGCCACTAGAATCTTCCAATTCCAATAATTCTACGATCTTAATAGGGATTTCTGAAAAGTATTTTTGCCCATTGGCTAATTCGTACATTTATATGCTTTGTATTTTATAAAAAAAAACTTACTACCTTTCTTTATTTCGCCCAGTACTAATATATTTTTTAACTATTTGATGCATTGCTTTTTTTCTTTGTTAATAATCGTGAAAGACTGTTGCATTCTATTTTTTGAATCTGGTATTGTTATTATTATAGCATTTTTATCTACTATTTTACACAACTCGCTATTATTACAAGTATCAGCGATTCTTAATCATAACCTGGAGAAATCAAAACCTGGAAAAATATAATTTAGTATAAGTAAGCAAAGGACCTAAATAATCATATTAGCTTACCTTCATCAACAAATCTGTATTATCTGGTGTGTAGAAATTTATTCATATATTTTATTGTAAATGTACTGGACTTTTTTCGGTTTAAAGCAATCTTTTTTCGCTTCAAAAATGCTCTTAATTTAGGATATTGCAATATTGTTGTCATGAATAGATTCAGTACGGTTTGACATAAAATATTCACATCAAAGACTGCCCAGAAACTTTAACTTGGCAGATCTATTCACGAAATAAGCAAGTAACACTTTTTCGATATTGTATCTACATCGTTGCCATGACACTAACTCTTGAATATGAAAGTCTCTTTGGTATTTTGTGAACAGGAAATCGATACTTTATTTTCTACATCTTCTGTTTCTGCAGACATGACTCTCAAAAATGTTAGAGCCAAATCGGAGATTAAAATCACATTTTTTTGTTTTTCTTGGTAGTTATTAAATAGAAGAAGCGTTCTAAATGGTTGCCATGAATATTTCCATCATCGCTGCCTTTACAATTTGCTTACAAAATATGAAATGTTACTCAAAAATTATAGTTTCACCTAATTTTTCAAAAGTTTTTTTCTACATTAATGATCTATAGGCATGAGGGAAAAGTGTAATATGCACCACTAGTCGCACAATAGGTCTTGCGGTGAATATTGCTGCATTATAGTTGTCTGTTTAGGTCATTTCTCTTGTATTCTAAATTTGAAATATTCTAATAGATCAGGTACTATCGGTATGTATATTTATATAGACAATAATAACAAGTAAATATGTAAATATTGTAAATATTTTAAAGGAAGATATAAATATAATATTTTAAATGATAACATAAACATTCAGAGTATTTCAGTTTTTTCCTCCATAATATAGTTTTCGGATGAAACTAATGGTAATTTGTTTAAAAAAAGCATTTTGGTTTTCGAGGCAAAGGGTGACAAAAAGTTATCTTTGTAAATTTTGTCATATTTTTGGAACCGTTCTGACAATAATCTGAAATGTAAAACATTTAATAGGTCATTATTATAGGGCTATATTTTGGCATAGAAAATAATATATTATTACAGTTACGTAGCATTCCATTTTTTTAACCCTAAAGCCTACGCTACTTACTTTTCACGAAAATTAAGTACATGTTTTTGTTCTTCATTTAATTTATAAACAAAAGTTTTGTAAATTTTCTTCAACGACGCACAGAAAACCATAGCAATATATTCGAAAAATGATTCATTATTTTCAACAGTAAGATCAATAAGAACAACACAGTATTTAAATCGATCTTACAGAATGATATCCATTTTTCTCAGCGGCGGCTGGTGAAATTTCAATTTTTTTTCTCGTCTATGGCGCATGGGACCCATACGAAATTTGGGAAATAACATCTAGAGAAGCACTTCTCTAATGACCCCTAAAAAATTTTGAAAAAGCAGTTTGCGAAAAATTTTTTTAAAATTCGTTAGCCTCCCCTGGGTCTAGGAGCTCCTGTTTATTTTTATTTTTTTTTTGTCATATGCATTTGACTTTACATAAAAATACAACAACAGATTTTGGAGTTTATGAAAATATTTTCATTACTAGCTGAGATACAACGAATTGAAATATTGTAATTTGTTAAATTGTAAATTACAAAATTTCAGTTCATTGTATTTCAGTCTCGCCATAGACGAGAAAAAAAATATTGAAATTTCACCAGCCGCCACTGATTTTTCTGAAAACAACGCCTACGCCGATTTCTTAGAAAACATCGTTTACCACTTAGGTGAATTTTTTTTGTCACCCTCTACGAATATAAGTTTACTTAGCAAGCTACCATTAATTTTCATTCTTCTGTCGTTTCTCAAAATTCAAATGAAAAAAAACTGTATAATGATCTATTTTTTATTTTTCACAATTATGATGACCGGTTTTGGAGCAGAAACTTCTCTCGGAACATGCCATGCAATAAGTTAAGTTGAGACAATATTCAAATAAATGAAAATTAAAACTAATCCTCATCCTGGTTATTATCAAAGTTCTGTTTTCAATGAAATTAAACAATAGCTATTGATTATTTATATTTACATTTGTACATACCAATTAAATCATTTGGAACAGCTTCCTTTGGACATCGAATATGTAGAAAAGAATTCCATTATCAATTTGTTTATGTTTGACAATTAAGAATCTCACCGTGTACCTAGGCTAAATAATAAGACCTTTAGTCTAAGAAATAGCGTGCAAATTCGACTTTGAAAGATTTCCATCTGCCAGTCGATAATCGAAGAAACCATAAAAGTACCAAAGTTTTTTTCTCTTTGGAAATTTTTGGTATGTGGAGGGGTAGGGAAGAAGGGGACATTTTTTTAAACGAATGATTACCGATATCTAACCGCATAGGAACAGGGGCGGCTTAAAACTGAGTGCAAACATTGTTTTTGTACCATTGTTATTAGTTTTCTTTGGAAGATAATATCAAGTAATATCAGTATCTACGTCAGTTAAAATGGTAATAATACTGAATAGTCTAATAACATTAAAACCGCCTAAATAATTCAAAAATGTAACACAAACATTTTTGTTTAGCTATGAGATAACTGATTAGGCCGGCAACATGCACTTTCATTCAGAAAAAATCAGAATACTCAGAAAATTGTTATACCAACATTAGCTGTTTGTATTTCATATCTTATGTTGGTGGTCCTCTCATTATAATAACGTTCAGATGGTGTAGACAAAAAAATTATATTACAACTTAATTAAACAGGTCTACAAAAAAAAGGTCTTGTCCTAAGGTTCTCATATAACTCTTCAGAAGTATTTTGAGGCGTTGAAGCCAATTTTGAACAAAGAAAATTTCTGTCGTGTCAGTATTCCTGTACTATCCTTTTCATCCCCTAAAATGGGCAAAAAAGGTCTCGTCCTAAGGTTTTCATCCAACTTTTTTAAGAATTTTGACACGCTGAAGCCAATTTTGAACACAACTTTTTTTTCTGTCGGGTCAGTTTCCCTATTCCACCATCCCCTTTTATCCTCTAATTTGTTTTTATATAAAATTGGTTTCAGTACGTCAAAATACTTCAGAAAATTTAGGTCAGAACCTTTGGGACAAGGTCTTTTTTTTGCTATTTTTTTAGGGGATAAAAGGGGTGGCGGAGGGAAACCGACATGACAGAAAAAATTTCTAAAAATGTTTTTCTTCAAAATTATCTTTAGTGCGTCAAAATACTTCTGAAAAGTAGATCAGAACCTTAGGATAAACAAGACCTCTTTTCGGCCTTTTTTTGGGGGGGGAGGGGATAAAAGGGGATGGTACAGGGAAACTAACACAATAGAAAAATTTGTTTGTCCAAAATTGGTTTCAGCGCGTCAAAGTACTTCAGAAAGTTAGATAAGAACCTTGGGACAAGACCTTGTTATTATTAATAAAATGTTGTAAATGCACATTGATGTGTAAACATAAATAACTTGATAATGGTTTATCCAAATGCAATAAGAAAATAATGGTCTGAAAATTATTTTTTTATAAGAACTTTTAGAAATATGTAAAAAATAAAAAAGTAGGGGTAAAATACCGACAGCCAGTCCCTAAAATTACCCCTCAAGCAGAAGAGAGGCTGATACTATATAAACTGATGTTCAGATGGGCTATATCTAACTTTAAAATATGAATTTTATATTTTAAGGCGGTCGGAAGATATTGCAGAAGAACTGATATTTATTGTTCTCCTTATTATTCATTGAGGGTACCTTTATTTTTGGATGCACTAGCAGCCACATAAATATCGGGAGACAATTTTGTGTTAACTTAAAAAGTAGTGATCAAGAGATCCGAAGGGATATCCTTAGACTTTAATCCTACGTCTGTAGTACGTTTGTGAAAATTCCGTGATTATCTCAGGGAGGGGCGCCAAAAAGTGCTCCCGCCCGGGTGGAAAATTTACCTCGAGCCGCCCCTGCATAGGTAGTTAGTATATGTACTTCACATACACTAAATTACGCTGGCAGACAAAACTTCCGGTCGGCGGGCGGTAACCGGAAATTTAAAAAAAAAATGTTTTGTTACCTAACCAAATTTGGTGCAAAATGTTTATTTTGGCGTGTTTAAAACTGTACTACACTGGCAGACATTTTTACTGCTTGGTTTTTGAGCAATTCGCCATTAAAGTGGGGAAAAATGGACCAAAACTTAAAATTTTGGCAAAAAATAGTTAAAATTGAAAAAAAACGTCTGCCCAGCCAGCTTATGGTGCACAAGGCACTAAAAAACACTAACCTTGGCTGGCAGGCATTTTTGCCAAATTTAACTTCCCCCAACCACTCTTTAAAAGATTAAAGAAAAAATCAGTTTTTCGTGTCTCTTTTTTGTTTGTTTTTTGTTATTACGAAACGCCTTTTGGATATGTTATTACAGTAGGAAATACAAAAAATTTGAGCTTTGGTTCATCTTGATCCGTTCATAATAATTAATAAATGATATTAACAAAAAACCAACTTTTTTTCAACCGTGCTTTGCTTCAAATATTACTCTAATAGGATAGTCATTTAAGCTTCCAAAAATCATTAAGGGATGGAACAATGATATGCTAGTTTCATTTTCTTTTTATTTCAATGATTTCTCAGTGTTTTTGATTTTTGAAATCAGCCATCGAGCTTTCCACTTTCAGCCTCAAGCGGTCAGTGACACTCACTGCATGGCTAGCCCCCCACCACAACTACTATCAGTCTCGCTGCGCTGTTACATTGACTTAAACATCGCGCATGTTTTCAATACCTAATAATAATAATGATAATAATAACAGTAATAGCAATAATAGCAATTGTTATTATTATCATTATTATTAAAAACATACGCGATGTTTAAATGAATGTAACAGCGTAGCGAGATTGCTGGTAGTAGTAGTGGGGGGCTAGCGGCGCAGTGAATAATTTTTTATTTTCTGAATATTTCAGGGGGTTAAGTGTTATAGTATATTAAGTATCAAGAACGGTAAGGGACGTTTACTGGACGACGGTAATTTGGCCGAAAACCTTAACGTTCGCGATGCTTATACTGTTCTTTGCATGATCGTTTTAAATTACACTTCAATTAAAATACATCATTTAAATTCTACTAAATAAACGAAAAGTCAAAAGTGACTCTTATATTTGTCAAATATGATATATTTCTTTAGACTTTTTGTTAATTTAGTAGAAATTAAATTATTTTTTCTACACCTATTTAATTATATGATAATTATTAGCATTTTTTTGGTGAAAAATTGTACTCATAATTCACTGTAGTGAATTATCGATTCATAATTCACTGCATCCGGCCAATCACAAATACAAATTAAAAAAATCATTGTTTCGCTGATTCAATGATTTGAAATCGACCGCGATCAACTCTTGCTGCTGCGGCTGACAATCAACTTGCGTGACAGTGACAAGTGTACCGCCATATTGTTTGTTTACGTTTTCGACTTATTACGAATAGGTACCGATTAATGCTATCAATTTTCAGTCTAATTTATTTATTTAAGAGGTGTAGAAAAAGCATAGTATTACATTCGCGATTATGGCCATTATTCACTCAGATGATTTGCGCCACTCGCCTACGACTCGTGGGCTCAAACGTCATCTTCGTGAATAATGGCTATCATAATCGCTCATATAATAATATACTATTATGAATTTATAAGCACATAATTTATTGAATAAAATGATAACAAAACTATTCTGTGTCTGACATTTATTTATAAAAAAAGTCCTTGTCAGAGAACTTTTTAAGTAATGTTGACTCTAGAACAACGAATTTATTTAGTTAAATGTTACGGTATTGGTGAAATATCGTACAAATTGCATATTTGAACTTTTCAATAGAAAATATTCCGAGGTGTACGTTTCAGTGAACTGTGTTCGAAAGTTTATTTTAAACTTCGATAACACTGGGAATGTAAATGATATAAAAAAAACAGAAACGGATTCATGATGAAAATGATGCTGATACATTGCTTGCTATTGATTCAGTAACAAATGAACCCAATAAATCTTTAAGAAGGTCATTAGATTTAAATGTTAGTAAGAGCAATTTGAAAAGAATTCTGTCAAATAATAAAATACATCCATAAAAACCAGTAAGAGAAGAAGGGGATGCCGCCTTTCGTTTAGAATTTTGTTTGTTAATGTGGGAAAAAATTATGTTAGATAGATTTTTCAACAGAAGGATTTTATTTTCCGAAGGGGCAACATTTACTACGAATGGAGTTGTTAGTTACCAAAATTGTGGGCACTGGTCGGAATAAACTCTAAATTTCCGTATTATTACTAAAAGTCAACGATATAAAAAAGTAAATGTTTGGTGTGCGATACGTTATAAAAAAATTATTGGACCATATTTTTTCGGCACAACCGTAAATCGGAACACTTACATAGAGATGTTGGAAAACTTTTTAATGCCTGCTCTGGATGATACAAATTTACAAGACAGAAGAAAACTGTATTATCAACATGATGGTTGTCCTACACACAGTGCAATTAGTGTAAGAAACTGGTTAGATCAGCATTGCCACAATAAATGGATAGGACAGTTTGGTCCTATAAGATGGAATGCACGCTCTCCAGACATAAGCCCTCTTGATTTCTTTTTATGGATACCTGAAGCAAAAACTGTATGCCCATGATTTAAAAGATAATTTAAACATTTTAAAGGAGAAAATATCAGAAGCAACAGCCGACATAAACGAGGATACAATTCATTTAGTTTATGAAAAATTTAGAAAAAATATTGAAAAATGTGTAGCAGTAGGAGGACAACACACAGAATAGTTTTGTTATCATTTTACTCAATAAATTAGGTTCTTTCGTTAAATTCATAAAATTATTTTAATCATAATTTTCGCAAAAATATCAACTTTGAGATACGACGTTCAAATTTCATATCTGGACTACTATTGACATTAGAAACAACTTCTTTCAGTAACATTTTTATATTTCTCTCAAAAAACTAATACTTTACTCTTGGCACAAATTCACGTTTCCTTATTTGCTAACCACCCTGTATGTTATTTTGAAAGACTGAGTATGGCTAATGACTTTTCACGATAAGCAAAACTTTTTATGAAGAATGATTTTTTCTCTTAAAATGCGAAATAAGGAAAATAACAAGTATAGTTAGGTCCATCCGGGGACACACTATAATATGTTCTATATGTGTCAATTTTGCTATATAATGCCATATATTATTCCCACATGGATTAATGATGTGGGAATAATGATTCCCTTTAGTAGAACAATCAAAAACAGTACATACTTAAATCATAATGTCTATTAAATATTTTTGATTAAATTGTTTACTGAAGAAATTAATTAATGAATTAACTATATTATTCTTTTTGAGTAATATGTAAAATTGTTGTAAATAACGTTGACGTTTAAATTTAATTTGACAAGCCGTTCTTTTGACGCATAACGTCCTACCTTACCCTATCCCCATTAACATTCCATCATAAGTTCAATTTATCAATTGTAGCAACATTAATATATATTTTTCTGCAAAGTAAAAAAAATTGTACCATTTTTTGTTTCTAAAAATTAGTCGTAGATAAAGTATAGTATACAACTGGCTGTAACGAATTCCCTCCTTACAAGTACGAGCGAGCGAAGCGAGAGATACTCGAGAATAACAGTATTCATTATAGCATCGTTGTATAATATACTATTAATTGAAGTGTAATTCAATACGATCGTGTAAGGAATAATACACTGGAAAAAGGAATACTACAAAATTCCGGTATTTAAAATGGGTTACTTGTTGCCACCAATATAGGTTGTGAAGTTACAAGTGAAATTGAAAATTACTAAAAAAATACCACGATTATTTAATGTAAAATTAGCTGTAAATTTAAGGAATTACGTCAATTTTATAAGTACAATCACAGTTATTTCTGTAATACGTTTGTAAAAATACACATTCTAGTGTTTTTACACTATTTTTCCAAAATTATTATATTTACAGATTTAATGTAAAAATTCCCGTCTTTACATCAATATTTAATGTAAATGCATTGTGAATTTACTCTGACTTTCTACAGTGCATGATGGTTCCTTAAATAAATAGAAATTTCCTTATTTTGTGTCCTTATTCTTGTGAAATAACATATATTATATTGATTGTACTTACCGTTCAGAAGTTGGTAAGTAAATTACTTCCTGAGGCGTTAGACCTAGCAATCAGTAAACATAACCTACCGTCTTGGCAACATATATTGTAAATAAATAAAAAAGCTCGATCGTGCAGAAAAAAATTAAAAACTTACATTTTGAGTTAAACGATGTGTAATGTATGAGTTAGGCATTTATAATGTGCATTATATCTTTCTTTTAACCAGACTTTATTGTAAATCAGAAATGTTGATAGTATACATCTCTTAGTTTGTCGTAAGTTTTTTTTCAAAAGCCTTGCTTAAAGAAACTACTAAATTTGTTTTTGCACGATCGAGCTTTTTTGTTTATTTACAAAATCTGTTTCCAAGACGGTAAGTTATGTTTACTGGTTGCTAGGCATAACATATCGGTAAGTGATTTACTTACCGACGTCTGAACAGTAAGTAAAATTAATATAATACATATGTTATTTCACAAAAATAAGAACAAAAATTAAGGAAATTTCTATTTATTTAAAGAACGAACATTATTTAAATAATAAATATATAAAAAACACACAAACATTATTTAGAGACATTAAAATTGAATGTACAATTGGTACAATTATTAATTGTAATACCGATCGTACTTGCCGTGTTGGTTTTCAGCGTATTCAGCGAAACTTAAGTACTGGAAAACGAGGCACCATCGTGTAGAATTTTCTCGGCAAATTCGATTTTATTCTGAAGAGAATCTTCCACATAGCTCTCTGCTACCGAAGAAGAACTCCACCCCCCGTGTCTTTTAAAATGTCAACACCTTTATTGGCCAACAGTGTTGCCGAGGTCCTTCTAAAATAATGACCAGTATAACTTTCAAGGTGCTCTAATTTCAGATATTTGGCAATTTTTGATGGCCAACTTCCAATAGTCCCCTTTCCCACCACCTGCGTACTGCAGTTTTCCAGTCGATAATTTAAAAATAATTGTTTTTCACATGAGTTGGTCGGAGCTCACTGTATTTTCTCAAAAAATCTACGTGGTGGATTTCTTCATCTATTTTATTTTTACGGTAAAAGACCGTTGTATATTGGTTTTCGTATTTGGAATTTTTACAATGACATATTCTTGATGATCTTCTATGTCATCTGTCGTCATACTATATAATTCGTCCCTTCTGCATTCCCCTGTTATTACTAGGATCAGTCCTACCTAAAATACAAATATATTTAACTTTTGCTTTCATATAATTCTAGTATAACCATAAATACCTTAAAGGATTAGAAATTCATCATCGGATGCTTCATTTAAAAACTGTTTAACGTCTTTTTTGGTAAATACACTAACTTTCTTAGGTCTGTGTCCAATATTTTTCCTTTTCAGATAAGCAATCAAGGTAGAAAATTTTGAAATATCAATAGCATCTTTAAGGAAAGTTGTGCTTTTTAACATTGAATAATCCGCCCAGAGACTGCCAGGCGATTTTAATGCATTATTCCAATGAACAAAATACGCCAACCACCCTTCTCCTCACACCATTTTTTGAACATTTTATAGACTTTTTCATAGCGATCCTTGGATTTTTCTGGAATTATTGTTGCACATCCGATCTCCCATGCATTTTCTATTTCACTATTGCCTTCGGAATCACTCATTGTAAAGAAATAAAAGAATAAAGTAATACAATAAAAATTTATTATCAAATTAAATGTGTTTGCTTGTTTGTAAATAACACCAAATATTGTCGTAATCAGGAGGTCATAATACATAAAAATCAACAATAAAATTGCAGGTGGAATGTTGTCGCCGAAAAAAATCAATTCAACTGCACTATTAGGGATGAGCCAAATTGCAAATTTAATTTGGATGGATTTTATTAGCTTTAACCAAATATATCTGGAACGGATATTTCTTTCCAACGAGAGTATATTCACTTTATTGAAGTTAGTCGGCTGCACTGTCGGTATTGGGATGATGATAACCCCCATTGGTTGCGGGAAAGCCATACTGAGCGCTTACAAATAACCAGTGATCGAGCAATATGGCCAATATTTTTCAACAATAATCGTAATGGACCAACATATCCTATTTTTCTCCAAGAAGATCTAGTTCCACGTTTGGCGGCTCTATTTTCAAATCAGCTATACCAAAACTTACCTAACGAAAGACTCTTGTATCAACAAACCGGAGTTCCAATGCACTATACTTTGCTCGATCGTGAGTATTTAGATGAAATTTTTGCAAATAGGAGAACTGAAAAGAGAGGCTCAATTGAGTGATCGCCAAAATCTCCGGAACTTACTCCACTTGATTCTTTTATGGGAATATAATTGACTGACTTTTCGTGAAGCAAGATATAGTTTACATTTTAAACATGTTATGCATTAAACAATGTTTAACTCAAAATACAATTTTTTATCTCTTTTTTGGATAATAAAAAATACATTGTATTCATCTCGAAATGATCTTTCAAATGATGTGTTACTTGCTATGTCTTTACGTTTTGGAAAAATAGCTACCAATAGTTGCGCCCCTCCGGGTGGAGGTATACTTATGGAATTTATTTCAGTTAAATTTTTTAAAGTGTATGTTTCAAATTTAAAATAAAAAGGTTAAGGGTGGCTATGCATTCCTAAGAAAATAATTTCTTAATTCGGCATTTTCTCCTACATTCCTCAACAGACTGAAAAAATATTTTGATAGGCTTTTGGGGAGAACTTTATAGAATGATACCAGAATATTGAAGCCAACAAAAAAAAATTATTTACGCACAAGAAAAATTTGTTTTCCCTTTTTTAGTTTTCAATAGCTTAGTACCATTCTATAAATTTATCTCTAGAAGCCTATCAAAAAAATTTTTGAATCGGTTCAGGGATGCAGGAGAAATTGTCGAATTGCATTCATAGCCGCTCACACCTTAAGTCTAACATTATCCTGTCAAGAAACGGCTTACATATATACACATTTTTTATTCGGTATTAGAGATCAAAACGTTCTGAAACAGGTTACTATAAAATAAAAAGTTGCTACAATTATAATAACATTACAAATTTGCTGCGTAAAATTAATTAAAAAATGTACGTAATTGCTCTTCTGTACCAAATAATCTGACAGTACCTTATATCATATTTTTGAAAGTATTGTAACATATGCATTCGAATTAATTTGATTTTAAAATATTTTCTTTCAGGTGCTCCTCAAACGCCCAAAGATGGCGATATTGTTCCCCACCTGGATGGAAGAATCGTTGGTGGATCCAGTACTAGCATCGCCAATTACCCGTACACAATATCCCTGCAGAGAAGCGGCAGTCACATATGTGGTGGCGCTATCTTCTCCGCTAACCGTATTGTAACTGCTGCTCATTGTGTTGTCGGTGGAACTGTTTCCGGCTTCTCTATCCGTGCCGGTTCCTCCACTCGTAATTCTGGAGGTCAAGTATACGCTGTCTCAAGAGTTCTTGTCCATGCCAGCTACAATAGCCGAACAATTGATTACGATGTTGCCGTTTTACATCTTGCCAGTTCCATTAACGTTGCTAACGCAGCCTCCATCTCCTTACCTGCTTCCGGAACTACTCCAACTGCTGGAGCCACAGTTACCTTAACTGGATGGGGTGCCACCTCAGAAGGAGGAGCGGCAGCAACAACTCTTCAAGTCGTACAAGTTCCAGTGGTTAGCACAGCCAACTGCCGATCTGCCTACGGCACCTCTTCGGTCACGGATAGAATGTTCTGTGTGGGACTTTTGGGTGTAGGAGGTAGGGATGCTTGCCAAGGAGACTCCGGTGGTCCGGCCGTTGTTGGTGGTAATCTTGCTGGTGTTGTATCCTGGGGTACTGGCTGTGCCCGTCCTAACTACCCTGGAGTCAAGGCTAACTTACACAATCTTCGAGCTTGGGTTAACAGCGCCGTTGCCAGCACCACTAGAACGTTTGCCCACGATGATGAAGCTATTGAATATTTTGCTTAAACTCTATGCGTTTTCATGATTATATACTTAAATAAATTATTGTTATCGCATATTTAATTGTTATGCCGATAATTTCCTACAACCTATTCTATAAAATGATACACCGATTTTGATATGTTATTAAACACTTACTGACTCAGTGAACGACATTTTGGAGCAATTTTTTTATGAAGTTAACCAAAAGAACTCGGTTTTGTGAAATAGGCTTTACATTTTAATCTCTTCGCCAACCAGTCATCAGGAAATTCACTTGCTGATGCAACATAATCTGAGAAAGTTGTCTTCTTTGGAAAAATAATTCGACTTCCAAAAGATTACCGTCGCCTTCAAGTATTTTTTCCAGTCCGAACATTCACATTTCTGTTATGATTTAAATTTTTTATAAATCTGACCAAATATTTTCTTGTGCAACTATTTTATTATTTGGACAAATATCGAGAATTGACTGAGAATTATGTACATACTGCATTATATTAGAATATTGAACTTCGTCATTCATATCTTCGGCGTATTCGCGTCTGAAATTAAGATTGCAGCGCCTGTGCGGTTGACATCGGAACCAATTCCTGTGTGATAAGCGTTTTGTTTACATTCAAATCTTTGTATTTTCGGTGATTTGAAAGGTATTTTATAAATAAATTTCAATGAAAATATGTGTATAGCAATTGATTTTATTATGTATTAAAGCGATATTTTAGGACTTGGGTGTATTTACCGTAATTCTTCAGCGTAAATCCACGAAAACAAGGTACGTATTATGTTAGGTTAAGACATACAATAAATACCTCCTTGACAAAACTAATCATCGTCTGTGAAATAAAGTGAACAAACCTTCATGTACTTTGTCACTGGCTTTCCAATTTTTTATTTTATTAAGGCTTTTAGCCTGTCCACAAAATCCTTCCCCCCAAAAACTGTTATCCATCTTCACGCGGTGTTTGCCGGCTTCGGGAAACAAATAGAAGCTTAAGTTGGGGTTTTTTTGCCCAAGACGAACACTGAGGAACTGAACAATATTGATTCATATTGTTTTCAATTTTAATTGAATCCAATCGACAACAAAAACAACGCAAAACAATTATGACAAAAGCAAACAATGAAAGTTTTCACTTGTCAACTCACACAAAGTAGTTCGTAATCGGCACCGTAAGTGGCGTAAGTATCGCTTATTTTGATTCGCGTATATTAAAAATAACAGGAATAATAAAATGGACCCTTGAAGTACGCCTTAATATAATGGAGCATATTTCGATTTAATAGTCTATTATCTATAGACCGGCGGTACATGACCAGTCAGGTGCAACGTTTTTAAAATTCATACCAATCATATATATGAATGTAATTACCATGGATATGCCAGAAATGCCAATTTAGGCAGTCGTCGCGTGCAAATCGATTTTTTTTTGTTTTTTTTTTTTTATTTTAAAATGGATGCCAATAGTGCCAAATGAAAAGTCGTGAAAAAAAATCTAGCGGAAATTCATTGGCATGCAGTTTCCGCGCGCAAAACAAATTTTGGTGCGCACATTAAATCGTAAAATTTTTTGGTATTTTTGATTTTGGATGATTTTGATTTTGGATTTTTTTTACGGCTTTTCGTTTGGCACTATTGACACCCTTCTGCACGCGACGACTGCCTAAAATTTGCGTTTCTGGCATATTCATGGTAATTACATTCATATATATGAATGGCATGAATTTTAAAAACGTTGCACCTGATTGGTCATGTACCGCTGGTATACTATTGCCACAGCTACACATTGATCATTGCTAGTTAAATACGATTTTAAAAATTATGTGAAATATTATTTTCCTCTGACGTTTCTTAATTGGTTATTTTTCAGCGTGAACACCCTGTATACTTATCTTACTAAAAGTATGTCAGCTTTCATTCTCGGTAATTTTGTCAACTATAATCCAAATATTTTTTCCGCCATAATTGTTTTTTATAGTCCATATACACATCATATCACATTTTTTTTAAATTTTTTTAGGGTGACCACCTTGTATATTTTTTAAAATATTTTTCTTCGGCACTTGTGTTAACTAGATGCGAAATATTATCGTCCTCTATCACATTTTTTTATTATTTTTCATATTTATCTTCCTTGACAGTTGCGTTATCTGTATGCGAAATATTACCGTTATTCGTCATAGTTTTTCATTATTTTTGGGGTAACCCCCTGTATATTTTTTCATATTTTGCTTTGACAGTTGCACCAACTATTATCGTCCTCCATCACATTTTGATATTATTTTTTAAAATAGAAATTCAGAAATTCATCCACAGAATAAAATGCATTTGAAATAAGAAATACTTTTAACTTTGCCAAGAATGTTTTTATGCTAGCAATATTTTTTAAATTTAGACTAAGTTTATTATAGAGCACAGGGCCCATATAATATGGATTAGATTTGTATAATTCAAGCCTGTGTATTTCATGTTGCATCAGAACCATGACGAGTTTGATAACTGTGGTGTGTATTTAAAGAATTAAAGTTGTATAAATTCCTTTTTACTAATTTCAAAATTTCAAAAATATATAAATATATATAGAATGAAGTAAAAATATAAGTTATAAATAAATAGAACTAGAACTCTTTTGTTGCCTGAGTTTTGACAAAAAATACCATTAGTTACTTTTATGAGTGCAGTGGAAATGCTATGATTTTTCAAAAGCTCGATTATGTTGAGAAGGTCAAATAATTTTCATAGAAATAAGGGAAAATTTGGTTATTAATATGTTTTTCTAAAATTTTAGAAGTTGTAGATAAGATACCAGTAGGTCTGTTATCTAAAATTCCTAAAATTTTTAATATGTAAATATGTCCATTGATCTCTCCATTCAAATAAAATCCACATTCTTGTGAAGGGGCGACAGGATACAATCATTGGTTAAAATTCGAATAATCGATCAGTGAAGTAAAGAAACAGTGATTGCGTCCGACATTTGGATGGATGACCAAGTATCTCATCTAACAGTCGGCAGGATGTCAAGTGAGTCAGTCCAGGGATGCCCATTAATCTACTAGCAAGACTGTGAGATGATCCTAGAAGTAGATTAAGTTAGTATGGGAGGACCGTAATCTATAAATTCTTATGTACAAAAGACCATTTGTGACCTAGTTGTTAAGTGGTTAAGGCGTGTTGTGTGGCGGGTATAGCAGCGTCGGTTTCGAATTTGGGGGAGCAGGGGTGAGTTTGCTTATGTTTTTATTATTTAATACCTCAATAAAATCCTAATAAAATTCATTGATTATTATCATCTTCTCTCAATTCATGTACCGGATTAAATTTTAAATTCAAATTAAAACTTAATTTAAAATTCAATAAATTCTATTCCGAAAACCTCAATAAGATTTCACTCATTGTTTTATTTCTAATCAGATTCTTTCTTTTAACAAATTAACAAATTCACTACATCAGGATGGTACTCTGTGTGATTATTATATTGCAATCCTGGACTGCACATCTAGCATGGTTAGTATTTTTGGAACAGAGTCCTAGAATAACTAGAATTAATATAAACCACTTAATCAGACATTCACAAAACGAATATTTTTTTCTGTTAAATTTATTGATGATTTAAAAACTGAAATGCTTGTCGCACCCACGAGAACGACAGAATGTCAAAGTCGAATCAATGAAAATTGCTATATATAGAAGAAGCAGATCATACACGGTAATAACAGGACGAGTAGAGCATCCCGGTTAAAAAAATTAAAGCACTCGTTTGGACAAAGGACAGGATCACTTTTAGAAATTATATTACTAGGAGTTTAATTACCAATATATTCATCAAGAAGATCGCGAACATATTTTTTTAGGATTTGCGACTGTAGCAGAGACTAATTTAAATTTTAAATCATCTTTTACTCTGCTAAATATTAAAAATCATGTTAAAATGAAACAAGAATTCGTTATTTTTTTTATTGTAATTATATTCTGCACACACATTTTTCAGTACATAAACTATCTTGAAAAGTAAATATCGAGACAATTTGATTAACAGCTTCATACCATAAATAAATTGAAGGATTATATGGATGCAAAGAAATCGATGCCGAAATTCTTGATAACAATTGATTATTGTTTTTAAAAAGTATATAAACGTTAGATCGGGTGTGTATTTATAGTATTTCCAGGATGTTGAAATTGGTAGCATTGTTAGCAGTTGTCTTCAGCGTAGCTTTGGGTAAGTGACTTAATTTTTCTTTTTTGTGCATTAATTACAATTTTAGTTTTCACAAGTAAAAAAATAATTATACCAGTTATACTTCAGAGTATAGTTTAGTTAAATACATATAATGCAACAGTCATAATTACTTTATTAAATTTTTAATAACTGTCGTCAAAATTCAAATTCTTCTATTAAATTCGCCTTAAAAAAATTATAAAATTGCACAACTTGAGCAGTTTTAAAAATTATATTCTGCGTTGAATTATTTACAGAAGTTGACACTCTTCTTATTGTTTACCTAAAATACACTTCTCCAAGAGAAATTAACTCAATACTAAAAAATAACCAAAAGTTTAACGTTTATCTAAACCTCTTGTCTGATTTCTATGATTTTTGATAGCCTTTTTAATCAAGAATGTGAATGTTCTATTGTTTTTTCAAAGAACTTTTGTTTTATTTGTTTTATTCATTGCAGGGTGTAACAATTGCGACTTGTTTTTTCCATTAAATTTTGTAACACCCTGTGGAGTTCAACGGTTACACCAGCAAGTTAGAATTTAAATCTAGCCTTATCTTTTCTTAACATTCCCTTTTTTGATTCAGTTTATTATCTTCATTAATACCAGAAATACACAATTTTAGAGCATTCTAAAATAATAAATTAATTACCTAAAATAAACAAGGAAATTTTCACAAAACAAATAATGTAGACAATTCTCCATATAATTGATTTAGCTTTTGCTTCTCTTTAAATTCATGGAGACACCACTGCAGACTCTGATTTTGTTATGAGTATATCTGTGCAAGGAGGCGTGGGTAAGTGGCAGACCTGTTAAGTGTTGCCCTCAAGGTTAATTCTCTTAAATTTATCAATTTCATCATTTTGCAAAAAGTAAACTAATTAACCAAACGAATATTCTCTGCCACTACTGAGTTCCTTGTATCTATTCGATAACAAACTTTAACTTAAAATCGATTTGGGGCTCTCAATCTCGAGTATACAAAAAATTTTCTGCCTAGCCTTCGGCTACACTCTACATTTCTGCCCCTGGGGGCATTTAGATTCGCCCAACATACTATCAAGCTCTTGGATTGGTATGAATTGCTCTTATGTTCTTGCACGCCATTTGAGAGTCTCAATCTTAAAGTCATGTCTGTCACTTACCTCATGGCCTCTTCCACAAATAGACTCATAATAAAATCAGGGCCTTCAGTGGTAAGAAATACCTGTATATGGCAAAAGTTTACTACTTATATTCAGCTATCTTTCAGAATTATCAGACATGATTTAATATAAATGATTTACTGCAAGTACCATTTCGTAAGAGTTGTGTTTCTCGAAGGTTTGTAAGTCTTTATGCATCAAAATTTTGCAATTTTATGTTTATTAAATAACTGTACAAAATTGAAACAAAAACCCATATTCTGAGAAACTCTTATAAATCCATGCTACTGTTGAGAAGCTAAAGCCTTTGTTATTACGACCGATATGACAGAAATGCAAAGAAAATTGCGTGTCACCAGTAATATTTTTTTTAGTAGTTGGTGATACGAAATTTGTTGAAAATACTCGATAGAGAAAACTTTTTTGTTTTTAAAGACAGATGTATAGAGTAAGCTACAGAGTTGTAGCCAAAGAACCAAAGAAACTTTTTTATTTCAGTGATTTTTTTGATAACTGGCTTGGTTTTTAACATAACTGTGCCGCAATATAGAAAAGAACTATGCCGGCCGCCCGCGGCCGGTCACGTACTGCACAAGCGGTAACGCCATGCTTACCTTAAGAGCGCCAGGATTTGTATTGTACTAATAATAACCTATTTAATAATCGTTTATTCAGTACATTTTAATTTGGAAAATGAGCAAAATATAAAAATTAAAGTTTTAAATTTTTATAAAGGCAATTTAGACATACTCATTTTATTTCCACATTTAACTTCTACTCGTATAATTAAGCAGCAATATTTAAGAGATAGTTAACACATTTGTATTTTTTTATGGCAAATTATACAACGTTTTGGGCTTTCAACGGTCTTCCTTTTTTGATAACTAGTATTCGCCACATCTGTGCTTTCTGCTTTTTGTTTAGAAGCTTTTCGGGTGTAATTTCTTCTGCATCTTGCATGATAGACAGGACATTTTGACAAAAATAAATCCCTTTTTTTTGGTGTAATATTTCAACTTAAGAGAGATATCAACCGACTTTATAGAAACTGCTTTAAATGCTTAGTCCAGTGCTTCTTCTATAACACCCTGCACAGTTTCTTCACTATTTTGTTGACAAAATATGCATTTCATAAAGTTTAACTCTGGGTTTAACTGGGAAATCATTGTTAAAAAAAGTTGAAAACGCGCACAAAATTGCTGACATTAAAAAAATTGC
This sequence comes from Rutpela maculata, assembly GCA_936432065.2. Classification (NCBI taxonomy): domain Eukaryota; kingdom Metazoa; phylum Arthropoda; class Insecta; order Coleoptera; family Cerambycidae; genus Rutpela; species Rutpela maculata. The sequence goes on from OW386293.2 coordinate 83,955,016, forward strand.
TTAAAAGTTGTTCTTTGTTCAAATAAATATTAAAACTAGTTGTAAATGTCTGGAAAAGAAATGCTGTTGCTTTAATATGCACTTTACCCTCTATAGCACTTTCTTAACGCAATAATAATTATTATTATAGCTGCAACTCATCAATTATCAATAAGAACAAACATCATAAACCACACAGAGGACAACTACTCCCGTCCATCGGTTAAAAACAACTAACTAAACTAAACGTTTTCTAATAGTATTTACGTAACCAGTTACGAAAGACGTTATTTTGTGTAACGAGTGGAATTTGCGGGACGAGCGAAGAGACAGCTCGCAAAATAACACGAGTTACACAAGATTGTTTTTCGAAATGTGTTACATAATGATTTTTTCTAATTTTAAAATTTTAAAAACAATTTGAACATAATAAATGAAATAGATTTATTTAAAGATCTTAAAAATTAAGTAGTCTTTTTCATAGTTGCCTTTGCTGCTATCATACATTATAATTTTAATATCAAAATTGACAGACGTTATTTAGCCAATATTATTTGAAATCCTAATTTGATAACATAATTTAAGGTAAATCGTATTAATGAAAAAGTTTTGTTAGCGTATTTTGTTTGAAGGAAAGAAGAATTTAGAAGTTTCCACTTTATGGACTTAGTATTCCATTTTGTGTTGAATAAACATTGTTTCTTTATCTTTTTGAGAGTTGTTTATCTTTCCTAATTGAAGACATAACGAATTTTTTCTCACCAGTTACGTAAAATGTTACTTTTCATAACTAGTTAGTTTAAAGTAGGACGTTTTGACACTTACGTCAGTTTTGAAAACTGTCACTTTATATGTCAAAATTAGAAAAACCAATATTCACAGCTACGCATTATTTTATTCACATCGGGCGGGGCATCCTGAAAGACGAGAAACAAAGCCGCGGTATAAGCCAACCCAATTTTTATCTTGCGACGCGACGCGGCGGTCAAATACTGCAGCACCGTTTTCTTGAAAACTAAGTAAGTTATCAAAAAAATCACCGAAATAAAAAAGTTGCTTTAGTTCTTTGGCTACAACTTTGTAGCTTACTATATACATCTATCTTTAAAAACAAACAAGTTTTCTCGGTCGAGTATTTGTTGCTGCATTTTTAACAAATTTCGTGTCACCAACTTTTAAAAAAAATATTACTGGTGACACGTAACCTTTTTTGCATTTCTGTTAGATCAGTCATGATAACAAAGGTCTAAATTGGCTCTCCTAAAAATTTCAATTTAACCGGACTTAAACTAAAAGAGATATAGGGTGATAAGTAAAAATTAAAAAACTTCCATAAAATTTGAGATTTTTCGGAAATTTATGATTTTGACCAGTTTCGCAATTCCGGATTGTCCGGCGAACTCCAGAATCGAATCCGCCAGGTTGATTTACATAAGAATCAATTTTTTTTAGGTGGTTGTTCGCGAGTATTATAGAGGGTCCTTAAAATGCATCGTAGAGATCCCTCGTTCTCCGACTATTTGAAATACCTTTGTAACGTAAAAACAAAACTGAATTTGAGCTACAGTTGTACCTGAAGAATAAACGAAACGATAAGTTTCGATCAAAGCACTTCTATCTATAGTTGTGTTGAAAATCAATTTAAGTTTAACAGATTTACCATTTCTTAATCGCTAGTAAATTTCTCGCATTTCGACCAATTTAAACATTTTTAGATTCAAACATTAGACACGTTATATTTTTATCTCTTCCAAGATGAACTATTTCTGAATTATAATTACACAGGTTTACAAACACAAAAAAATGTCCGACCAATGGGATCCCATTACCGTACCCCGAAGGTTTTTGACGTGCTGAACACAATGCCGTACTCCGTTTTACGCCACACGTCAGGATTTTGAGAAAACTTAACCTAAAAGTGCTAAAAATACATTTTTCCTTCAAGCACAAATTAATTCACTCAATATATTGGGCTGAATTTTGTTACTCGGGGGTTTTCGGGGTCGCTGATCACGAATCTGAAGTCAGAATTTAATAATTTCTAGATGCTAAAATCCAGAAATTCATCAAAATTTGAAGATGGTGGCCCCAAACTTATTAGTCGAGGGTTTTAGGGGTCGCTTGAGTGAATTAATTTGTGCTTGAACGAAGGCGAAAAGGGTATTTTTAACAAATTTCGGTTAAGTTTTCTCGAAATCCTGACGTGATGGCGCAAAACGCACTACGGCATCGTGTTCAGCGCGTCAAAAACCTTCGGGGTACGGTAATGGAATGCCATTGGTCGCATATATTTTTTTTCTTTTTTGTAAACCTGTGTTATCTATTTAGGTATGTTTGGTTAAGTTAGGTTAGGTCAATTTGAACTACAGTTATAACTGAAGAATAAAGAAATAATAATAATAATAATAAATAATAGATTTTCTGTGGAAGACCAACACAAACAAATATCATTTACTCCTATCCTCTTTGCTGCGCGAATACATTAAAATTAATTTAATTTAAAAATATTTTCTTTTAGGTGCTCCTCAAACGCTCAAAGGAGATGGAGAAACTGTTCTCCAGCTGGATGGAAGGATCGTTGGTGGATCCAGTACTAGCATCGCCAATTATCCGTACACAATATCCCTGCAAAGAAGCAACAGTCACATATGTGGTGGCGCTATATTCTCCGCTAACCGTGTTGTAACTGCTGCTCATTGTGTTGTCGGTGGAACTGTTTCTGCCTTCTCCATCCGTGCTGGTTCCACCACCCGTAATTCTGGAGGTCAAGTAGTCGCTGCTTCAAGAATCCTTGTCCATGCCAACTATAATAGCCAAACAACTGATTACGATGTTGCCGTTATACATCTTGCCAATTCTATTTCCGTTGCCAACGCAGCCTCCATTTCCCTGCCTGCTTCCGGAACTACTCCAACTGCTGGATCCACAGTTACCATAACAGGATGGGGTACTACTTCAGAAGGAGGAGCAGCAGCAACGACACTTCAAGTTGTGCAAGTTCCAGTGGTTAGTATAGCCAATTGTCGATCTGCTTATGGCACCTCTTCCATCACAGAGAGAATGTTCTGCGTTGGATTTTTGGGTGTAGGAGGTAGAGATGCTTGCCAGGGAGACTCCGGTGGTCCTGCCGTTATAGGCGGTACACTTGCTGGTGTTGTATCTTGGGGTATTGGCTGTGCCCGTCCAAACTATCCTGGAGTCAAAGCTAACTTACACAATCTCAGAGCTTGGGTTAACAGCGCCGTTGCCAGCACCACTAGAACGTTTGCCCACGATGATGAAGCCATTGAATATTTTGCTTAAACTCTATGCGTTTTCTGATTATGTACCTAAGTAAATTACTGTTATTGCATGTCTCATTTTATTTTCCCTAAAGTATCTAAATTTTATACTTCACCATTCACGTATTCTCAAATGTCCGCTATCAGATGTCTCCGAGGTCCATTTGAAGTTAATTATAACCTCCAAAACTATTTTCAATCAATAAATATGAAGAAAAAGTGAATACTATATATTTCTGGAAGACATAAATATAGAACTTGTGCAAATGAATGATTATACTGTTGAGTATACAAACGTATTAAATGAATTTGGTTTGGTTTCTACAATTAATTGCCCTACTAGAAAATCATCAATCTTGTATTGACCTCATATTTATTAAAACGAAAAATAATAATACAGATCTTTTATTACCTATAATTATACAATCCTATATCACAGATATACATTATACAACACTATTGCAAGTTTTACATAAATCTCAGAAAAATAATATCAGGGACACCTACGTTAAAATTTTTGATAAAAAAAAAAATTGACCACCAAATTATGTAGCGTCTTCTGAGAACCAGTGTAATCAGCAACACATATTGAACTGCAACAAAAATAAATGTAGTTATTATTACCACCGCGGTTAATGATTGTAATATAACTAAAAAATCTGCAGAGAAGAATTCAAAAAAACCCATTGAATTACAAATGGAATATCAACATCAATAAATACAAAAAATGAACTATCTAAAAAAATTACAAAAAATCCAAATAATATGGAAATAAAATTAAAATATAAAAACTACAAAAATTAACCACACTTATTAGGGAAAACGAAATAGAATTATTATAAAGATTTAATAAGCAATAATAGTATACTGAGTATCAAGAACGGTAAGGGACGTTTACCGGTCGACGGCAATGTTTCAATTTTTTCGTAGACCGGTACAACCCTTAATAGTTAGGGAGCTGTAATGGTAAAAAGTCCGAGATGCCGTAGACGTCCGTCGGCTCGACAGATGGTGCGGAAGGTCCCCCTGAATCACTCCGTACCCTTAGCTTAGATATTGGTAGTGATCTGTAGAATTTATAACCCCGAGAAGGTCACTCCGAATGGACGAAATATGAAACCTGTCTGTCGACTAAAAAATTACATTCTAGGGCTCATCAGAAACCCAGTGCTAATTTTTTTTTGCATTCGGTCTACGAGGTCTAAAACTATGGGCAAATAACCGAATTTTTTTTTTTAATTTTTCTGTCCGAGACGTGAAGACCTTTCAAAACCTTCTCCCAGATGGAAAAAGTACCAAAATCCAATCGACAGACAAAACTATTCACCAGAATTTTTTTGGGGCGACTTTGAAAATTGGGAAAATTCCATAATTTGATGTTTTTCCACCTAATTTTCGGAATTATGGGGGAAAATGTCTGTCAATCAGTTTTCCTGCTAATTGGGCCCATAAACAATGGTGAAAAGCAATCAACAGACAATTTCATCCCTTACACAATTTTTGGCCACCCTTCAAAAATTTCCAAAATGTGCCAATTTATAGAAAAGCGAAATAAAGTGTCTATTTATCTACAGTGTCCTTTGTGCTGGTGCAATTTTTATTAATATGTTGACCGGAAACTAAGAAAACCAGAAAAACCTAAAAAAAAAACAAATTCTGCACCCCCAACCCTCTCAGGGATTGCAAATTCGCGAAATGGCTAATTTGTAAATGTAACGTAGAAAAAGTATTATTTTGTAGATAAACAGACATTTTATTCCGCTTTTTTATAAATGGGCACATTCTGGAAATTTTTGAAAGGTGGCCAAAAATTGCGTAAGGGATGAAATTGTCTGTCGATTATTTTTCACCAATGTTTAGGTCCAATTAGCAGGAAAAATGGTTGACAGACATTTCCCTCAAAATTCCGAGAATTATGGGGGAAAACACCAAATTTTAGAATTTTCCCAATTTTCAAAGTCGCCCAAAAAAAATTCTGGTAAATAGTTTTGTCTGTCGATTGGATTTTGGTACTTTTTTCATCTGGGAAAACAGGTCGTACAGAAAAATTTCAAAAAAAATTCGGTTATTTGCCCATAATTTTGGACCTCGTGGACAGAATGCAAAAAAAAATTAACACTGGGTTTCTGATGAGTCCTAAAATGTAATTTTTTAGTCGACGGACAGGTTTCACATTTCGTCCATTCGGAGTGACCTTCTCGGGGTGATAAATTCTACAGAACACGACCAATAGCTAAACTAAGAGTACGGAGTGGTTCAGGGGGGCCTTCCGCACCATCTATCAAGCCGACGGACGTCCACGGCATTTCGGACATTTCACCATTGCAGCTCCCTAGCTATAACGTTCGTGGCTCATACTGTTTTTTGCACGATCGTATTGAATTACACTTCAATTAAAATGATTTAATTTCTAAGAAATAAACAAAAAGTCAAAAGTGACGTTTATATTTCGAGGCAAGTCCAATTTGTCAAATGTGATATTTTTATTTTGTTATAAAATTAGACGGCTGTGCTATATGTTTCCAAGACAATATTTGGTGTTATTTACAAACAAGCAATATATTAATTTTACTTACCGTTCAGACGTCGGTAAGTAAATCACTTACCGACGTGTTAGGCCTAGCAACCAGTAAACATAATCGACCGTCTTGGAAACAGATCTTGTAAATAAACAAAAAAGCTCGATAGTACAAAAAGAAACATAATAGAGAATATTTATGGAAAGTCCAAGATTTGACAAAGTCAAAAATAGAAAACTGAGGTAATATGTTAAAAGTGAAGATGATAAACTGATAGTAGATCTAAAAGATGAATTTAACCAAACTTTAAGGGCCGGTTGTACAATCCAAGTTCACATCCGGTTCAAGATTGAACTAAGCTCAAATTTAAGGTTGAGTTGTACAAGTCAAGTTCAGCTTTAAACCTAGTTCGTTTCCCGTCATTTTCGAAGGTTCATGTAAGCTGTCGATTTCCTGGGTTTAAATCTGGTTCATGATAATTAAAATATATAATATTTTCTATTTTGATTTTTCTATACACCTATTTTGTTTCCTTTCTGGTTCTGTTAAAAATTAACAAGAAATGGCTGAACAATTTCACGAAAACATGAAGGAATTAACGGATGATGATGATGATTTTGTTGGATAGTCTAATTTAGTGAGAATTTCATCTTCATTTGCCTCGAGATTTTCCTCAACAATTATGTCATCATCAAAATCGTTTACAAATTTTTTAAAACAGTTTGGTCGTTAATTTTGTCCTCTAGCTGGTTCGTCAGCTGGTTCATTTACAATGGTGATAATTTCTAAAAATAATTTTAAAAACTCGTTTCATAGTCCAATCATTATAAAAATTTCCATCACAAAAAATGTTATCTGAGATTTTCCTTCAGTAACTGTTAGTGGAGGTTATACATCACAAAACCACAAAAATCCGTTCTGGGGTTACGCGGCACCCCCCCCCCCCAAAAAAAAAACACCCCTTCCGTAAAAAAGGCTTATTTTACTGATAACTCGTTAACCGTTGAAGATATAAAAAAATTGCTCATCATAAGAAAGATATCTTGACTAGTTTCCTAAAAAATTGAATTGCTCGAAAACCATACAAGCTAGGAAGAAAAATCAAAATGGGTTTTAAAGGGGATATAAAATACTCTCTTGTGTTGCCATTTTTGATGGCTATTGATATTTATTAGTATATAAAAATAACAATATAATATAGTTATTTTTGCGTCTCTAACTATTCACAGACCCATAAAAAATAACAGACTTTAATATAAGTTATAAATGCATTATCTTTTAGTTCAAGGTAGTACTTCAATGCAGAAAAAGTTAGGAATAAAAATATTCACAATTACAAATTTACCAGCATATTGAAGTTAGCCAAATTTTGGCCAATTTTTTATTGCTTCCTAAAAATAAAAAAAAGACTCAAACATCTTGAAAATTTAGCTCAAAAAATTATTCAATAAAATGGAGGAAATTGAAAAGAGAGGGAAAACGGCCAAACTTTGGATTACCTATATGAAAATGGTTATATTGGCAAAATCAAAATAAAAAATTGACCAAAATATGGCTAATTTCAACATGCTGGTAAATTTTTAAATGTAAATATTTTTATTCCTAACTTTTTCTGCACTGAAGTACTACCTTGAACTAAAATTATAACTTATATTAAAGTCAGTTATTTTTTATGGGCCTCTGAATAGTTGGAGACGCAAAAAATTAAGAGATAACTATATTATATTATTTTTATATACTTATAATAAATAACAATACCATCAGAAATGGCAACACAAGAGAGTATTTTATATCCCCTTTAAAACCCATTTTGATTTTTCTTCCTAGCTTGTATGGTTTTTGAGCAATTCAATTTTTTCTATAGGCCGCGCGTAATAAATTTCAAATAAACGAAAATTCGCGTGAATTAAAAATACAAATTTTGGAATTTTTTTCAATATCGATTTTCTCGAAAACCATATGGCATATACAACAAAATTACAATAGGACTTTTTTTTGGAAATTAGCCAAGCTTTCTTTTTATATCTTCAACGGTTAACGAGTTATCAGTAAAATAAGGCTTTTTTCACCGAAGGGGTGTTTTTTTGGGGGGGTTGCGCGGCACCCCCAGAACGGTTACTGAAGGAAAATCTCAGATAACATTTTTTGCAAGCTTCTGGTGTATTTTTTACTTTATCGACTGGACTATCATTCTATGCAGTTATAAAATTGTAAATTAAAAATGAAAAACTTATGTGGAAAATGATTTTATTGCGTATAGATACTACTTGTACCGCTAAAAGAAAATTCTAATGTAAACGTCAAATATAGTGGCTGTACCTAGTTTAATACGAATTTGGCACAAACAGCGACAGTGTAATGCATGTTCCAATGTTCCATGTATGAAATTATTAAAATAAAAAATATCAAAGTAAACAAACTATTTGGGGTTAAATCGATCCGTCAAACTTCAAAACATACCATTTGACAGAACTAACCAGTTTGCGCATGTGCGAACGCTACCAACCTAACAACTTTTTCATTGATCTCAATTCTACTGAACAGAGTTCAAATATTGTGTATACAACGGAATATCAGATTTGAACCGAGTTCACCTTTGAACGTGGTTTTGTTGAACTCGGCTTTGAACCGTGTTTGTACAACCGGGCCTAACAGAAATGGGTAGAAAAGTTGGCGAAAAAATTTAAGTTAGTAAAAATTTAAAAATTACAAGCATCTATGAGGTTAAACTTATAATAAATAAACTAAAAAATAGCAAAACGCCAGGATTAGACCATTTAAAGGGCAAGGCAGTAAAATCAACTTCAGAATGTCTGTCAGATCACAAAAAAAAGTATATTTGGTTTGAATAAATGTTTCCAAATAAACGGTAAGTAAGTAAGTATAATGAATAATATCAATATTTCAAATGAAGCGTACCATTTAAGATTATTCTTAATTAGATAAGTAAGTACGTAATATTAAAATGAACATTTCATTTATTTAAAATGAAAAATCCTAGTAATGTTGTTTCTGCACTATTCCTTGTTTTAAAATGAACACCTCAATATATTTCCTTTAATCTTTGTAAATAAATTGTATGTTACATTTATTTAAAATAATATTATTGAATTTCTTAAATCAAAATATAAATCAAAAAAAATCAAATTAAACTAAGAATACATATAATTACTTTACTATTACTATTACTATTACGGGGGGATGTGATGCTTCTTAGGATAGCTCCCTAAGCTGCAAATCTACAAAACTGGTAAACCTTTCGGGCGGTTAAGAAAACAAACTTCCACGTCCAGTGGAAGTATAGTAACGACAAATTTTTTTTTTAAAATTATCATTGTCCAAATAGGCTTAAAATGTCATGATTTTAAGTTTGAGCGAAAAAAAATTTTCTGTCTGTCGGTCTGCCTGTCTGTCGGTCTGTCGGTCTGTCGGTCTGTCGGTCTGTCGGTCTGTCGGTCTGTCGGTCTGTCGATCTGTCGGTCTGTCGGTCTGTCGGTCTGTCGGTCTGTCTGTCTGTCTGTCTGTAACTTTTTTTGTGTGCACGTTTACTCTGGAACCGTTTAAGATATTGACTTGAAATTTGGTACACATATGTACTTTTACGACATCTAGAACTAGATTATATTTTCATCTTGTTCCGTCGAAGGGTCTGGGGGTAAATTACGGTAAATTTGGGGTAAATGGGTAAATCAAGCAGGTAAGAGTCCATGAAATTGGTATTTAGTATATACAAGAAAAACTAAGGTCTCAAAAAAATTTTTTGCATTAGCCACCCCCATTACCACCCCCACCTCCTTATTAAAGAGGATTAAAAAAATTGTGATTTAGTGTATATACAGGAACCAGAAACCTCAAAATATTTTTTTACTACATCCACCCCCCACTACCACCACCCCGATCACCTACCCCACTACCGATGTGGGGTATCATTTTATGGGTTTTTGAGGTAGAGGATTTCAAATATTATATTATTAAAGTTCCATAAACAATTATTTTCCCATACAAAGTTTTTTCGTTGTGAGTGACTTGGATAGAGAATCTGGATGTGGAAGTAGTGATTCCTTGGGCAGCGGTTTTTTAAATTAAATATAATATATTCAATCCAAAAAATAGTTGTCACAATTTAAGGCAAAATTATTTTTAAATCAATATTATGATTTATTTGTGTATAAGCTCTTGTAGTTTCAAACCAAAAATAATATTTTTCGAGTCAAATTCGTGTCGAAAGCAAGAATTTAATTTTCGTCCATCATCTAACCTGATGATTCAAGAAAGTCTGATGATATCGCGGTGGAGCATTAATATTTCGATTCCCTATTACTGGAGCAAAACTAAGAGTCTAAATCAATTTAATCAATTTTCCTGAGATTTCCTCTTTGATAAAAAGAATGTTTGAAGAGAGGGGGGAGAAATCCGGAAAAAAAAAGATTTCCTGCGATTTCTTCCGGATTTCCTCGGATTTCCTGAGAGTTCTGAGTGTGTGCACCATATTTCCTTCGCGGTTTGTCCCTCGATGGGGTCTAAATCCCATAGCTTTGGAGAAAAAAAAACAAAAATTTCGAAAATCTTTAAAAATATTGTTTGAGAACTGCTGAAATATTGAGATATGCTTTATATCGTCGCGTCTGCTAGCGCATGATACTTTGACATTTACGTAGATAGGTATAAAATGTTGACGTCTTTGGCGGTGCGGTAATAATCAAACTCATTCGTAAAAGTGAACTGGTCCGCTGGAATTCCAATTATCTTCAAAGTGTACCGACAATGTTGGCTCCCTGCCGCTGGATCGTGTGTAGTGAATCTGAAGAAAAACTAACTATACTCTCCCTTGTGATATTCTCAAGCAATATTTTAGTTTATGTCGTTACTTGTTTAAGTACGTACACACGGCCTACCCGTTCGTAGTTTTGTATGTTGCTTTGTTCTTTTTGAATTTTGGGCCACTGTATTTTAATTAAGATTTAGTTTATTGACTTCCGTTCAAGTCGTCAAGTACTTGATTACGTACAAACACAACTTACTTGTCCTTTTTTTTTGTGCTGTGGATTTTTGACAAAGTTTTTCTTTTTTTTGACATTGTATGTCCTTCCTTACTTCGACGTGCCGAAATGTATATTGATGAAGATGGAAGTTATTTCGAATAATTTATGTAAATCAACGATAATTTATTGGTAAGTTCTAGATTTCTCGAATAGGCCTGTCCACAACACTGTCACATTGCTGTCACTTTCAGATCAATGTCGCTTCTGGGTTAGGTATAATAGACTAAGAGCTAGTGGACATTTCGCATCATTACTCGAAGTAGGCTAAAAATTTGCCAAAAAGTTGCCATGAGGGTAATGGAGTTGCCATCTCGAACGTTTCGACTTGGCGATGGGCAGCAGGCCCAAGGAACAATTTAAAAGTCATTTGGACTTGAGGAGGTTTTAAGAAAGGTTTGTCAGGGTTAGGAAATAGTCATGTGCTTTATTGATGTTGTAGTTAAGGCCTTTTAGGCTTCACATATACTTGCTCTTAATAGTAAGTTTTAAAGCATTCTGTAAGACCTAATTATAAAGCTAATTTGCTTCTAGGATAATATGTATTTGTAATGGATTTATCATAACCTACATAAAACTCTCCATAAAGCTAATTAGTTTTATGAACGTCTTAAATTCCATTTAGATTTAAAGAGGCTTTAAATTATTCTTTATGGTTTTAACATATTTGCAATAAATGCATTTTAAATCCTTTTTAAAACTAGACATTTTCAATGCCTTTTAGTACTTATTAAAGGCCATTACAAAACTAGGCTCTTAAAACATCCTTGATAAATGTTGTAATGAAACCGTTATGAAGAAAAAAAGGCCTCTATAAATCTAAAAGGCAAATTTTAAACCCATATAAAACACTTTCCAAAACCTCAATAAAACATTTATTATAAAAATAATAAACAATATGTCTGCCTGAAGTGTCGTTGATGCACACACACTGTGTGTTAATTAAAAGCATTTCGCGACTTACTGATGTGTAATTAAGTTTTTTTTGGAAAGGTGGAAGAAAATAAAAAAGAGTGGCCATTCTAAAAGGACTGTTAAAACACACACACATACAAATTATTTTGAGGTTAAGTTTTAAGTTTTTTGTATCAAATGTCAACGTCCAAAACATTTTATTACAGCTTTTATCAAGTCCATGTGATCGTAGCCAAGTGCATTTGCATTTTTGTAAGGAAGGGATTATTTGTGATAGTATACAAAAAGACTAAAAGGGCTTCATTTAGAGTAAATGTTCTAGGTCATTACCATTATTAGAATATACAGTTTAATGAGAGGACCAGTGTTGCCAGATCAAAATTTTAAAAGTTATCAGACGACGCTTTAAAAAGTTACTAAGTCTTACTAAAATTTCACTAGATTTGAAATTAAAGCTCTCATCTTCAATTTTCAAAAGTTGCAGTGCCTGTAGAATACGTAATTTTCTTGAGCTCTCTGAGCACAGCATAGCTTTGAGCGTCCTCTATCTGATTATTTCGTTGCCAGACTTCGTACTCTGTATTGTATTAAAGGGTTTGTAACTAGAAAGTACTGTTTGTCTACGAGACGCTAGAGGGCAACGAGCCCAGGCTATTCGATTGTAGCGATTCACGGTAAATAAATTATACGGTTACCTCAATTAGCAGCTTTTAGTCGAGAGAGACGCGCGGAGCGGGGAATCAAATGAAAGATATTCTGTTAAAGTCTACAGCCTACGTCAGCTGTAGACACTACAGGCATCTTTGTCCATGTCTTTTGCACGGAAATCAGATATGCCTGTCTCTTTTATTCGATTCCCCGCTCCGCGCGTCTCTCTCGTCTAAGAGCTGCTGATCGAGGTAACCGTAGAGTTTACTGACCGTGGTAGCGATTAACGTGAAAGTTCTGTATTAAATGGTTCGCAACTCGAATGTAATGTTTGTCTACCTACCAGTAGATGATTCAAAAATCATTAAAAATGGGCATTTTCATAAAAGTTTTCACTAAATCACTAGATTTTAAAAAAATCACCAGATCTAGTGAAATTTCACTAGACCTGGCAACACTGGAGAGGACTGTAAAATGACAATTAGGTTTTTAGTTGGCCGGCCATGTTTTTCTTGTTATATAAAAATATTTAAGGTCAATCTCACAATTATAATTATCAATAATTATCACATTTTCTTTAGCAAATTAAGGTAGAATTACAAGAAACGACTGAAAATTACCGTGGGAACCGAGAAGCAGCCCACTTTTTAAAATTTGCTGATTACGTGTGTCTATGCAAATTTTGTATGGATATTAAAATCATTATTATTTCTGAGGGGCTCTTGTTTTTTGGGCCTTTCTTATGTAGTTTTAACGATAAACTGCCGTTGGTTTTAATTTTTTTGTCATACCTGATGGCTTTTTATTACCTTTTAAATCGGCCTTAGAGAGGTTATAGTGCTCTACGCTTTATACATTTCAAATTCCATTTTATCTTCAATAAGTCTGATGGTGTGTTTGCTTAAATCAGTTTAGAAAAAATAAATGCAATAATAAAATTATTTGGATTCCTTCGTGGACATTCTTATAGCTTCTCAGTTTTAATATGGTTTTAAAAATCAGTTTGGAGGTAGCCTTCTAGGTGTTTTCTAGAAATGCAGGAAGCTAATAGAAAAGCTTCTGACAGCTTTAAAATAGGTTTTAAGAAAGGTTTTAAAACGGCCCGAACAAGGTTTTCAAGAGCAGCACTATGCCTCATTAAGGAGTTTTATGATGGAATTTAAAATAGGCCTTAACAACCTTCATAAGGGTGGGCCCTTTTAGTCTACAAGTCGCTTTATGATGGTATTAAGGACATTGTTACAGCAAAATAGATTTTTCAAGGCATTTTATAAATAGTTTTATAGCACCCTTGTATACATTTAAGAAACTAAAATTGTTCCTTGGGGGGGGCGTGTAAGAACACCCCAAAAAGAGATATCGATTTTCTGAAATGTCACAAAATGTCACTTTTGATTCGTTCGTGGCGAACTGAATTTTCGAATTTCGCTGTGCAATTTACGATCAGGTTTATCTGGAAGAATTTCTCTTTTCGCCGCGACATCGTGCGTCTGTCCCAACGGTGTTTTTCGAAAAATATGAACGTGTCAAGATTGCATGTTTTTGCAATTTTTTCGGCTCCAAAATGCAAGCTGTTTTTTGCTATTTTTCGCAGATATCTCCGAAACGGTGGGAGTTAGCTCGAAATAAAAAATAAGGTCAAACGAGTATTTTCCACCATGAGTCTTTTTGCTACCATCAGAATTTTGATTTTTTTATCTTTTCGGCCATGTGCGGCAAAAAATCACAAGTTTTGAGCTTCTACAGTTGGCAACTTTTTAATCTTGGCTCCTACGCCAAAAGACTACTCTAGCTAATTTAAATAGAATTAAATTTGCAAAAACTGTTTTTTTATTTTTTGAATTCCGACAAAAATGAAGGAATTAGAGGGACGGGATTTGGGACTTTTTTTTCCATTAAAATTTCTCCATTTTGTCAACGTAATTAATCGATAATTAACTGAAATCGATCTCATATATGACGTTCAATTAATATCATGTACTACTTTGACGCTCCGTTAATCTTGGCCCTTCGAAGCACAAGTTTCTGAGAAAAAATATTTTTTTAAGATTTACATACACTCTATGGAAAATTTGTAATTTCCTACTTTTCCTCGAATATCTGGATAATTATCGTTTTTTTCGAAAAATTTGTAGAGAGCTTAGCAGTGCATGCTTTTAAAAGTGCAAAATAAGTAAGCGCTATGTTCCAAATGATCTTTTGTAACAATGCTAAATCTTAAACTCCCCTGAGTAATCTTTGAACTACCCCTGTATACTATTAAAATTATACCATTATTTATCGCATACGCCAATAGAAGTCTCGCTTAAAAAAAGTAAATTTACTTGGATGTGTATTTTAAGTGAGAATACATTTTACAATATAAAAACGAAAATCTGGCAACATCGCAAATTACCGTAACCTCTAATGTATAATTTAAGTAAAAATTTGCGGCTTCATCAAACTTCATGGATAACTTTTTGCTTAGGAAAACAGGCGAGATATTTATTTTTTATAATTTAAAAGGCACCTATTTACAACAGCTTCAACAGCTACTGCGAATTGAGAAAATCGGTATATATATATATAACATGAAAATATTCTACTTACTTCCAGCTATAGGCTCCATATCAATTTAATTGAACAGTTCACCAAAAAAGTTCAAAAATAAATTATACAAGATATTTACTAATAACGCACACAACAATCAAAAATAACCACCTACCACAAACACCAAGTTTAGACTGAAATAATTTTAAAAGTGATACTACCCGATTTACAAAAAAGGTTGTTTATTATACGCAGTTAACAAATCAACTAATTGCACATAATAATTTTCAGAAAACTCGAGCTTTGTATGTTTGTATTTTGACCACGATTTCTTGAAAATTCGCATGTGTGCGGCGGTCAGACCACGAGGTCGTCATCTGCTCGAACGGGTTTTTTCGTTCAGTTCTGTCTTCCCGTATCAGCAACCAAAATTTTTCACAGTGCACTTGCCAACGAGTTTTAGTTTTTATTGTGCTACATCCATTAGTTTTACGCTCATGTGAGCACATTTCCTTAATCTTAGTCCAGTTTTTAAATCCACCTGCGGTGGATAGGAGCTCTGGTCAACAAACCACTGCCTCTAAGCCAAACCGGACCCACCCCGCCCATCCACACGTCCACCACGACGCTACACGTCGTAGCTGTCTGGTTGGCCCCCGGGGCGGATTCCGACTAGGCACATTTCATGTTCCAAAATGTTGAATAAAATCTTTTTGAATTGAATTGAATTGGATCCTCCGCCATTTTATAGAAAACCGAGTATGCAAATAAATATATTACACAAATACACACAAAAAAAGTGAAAAGTGAGCTGTTTCTGGGACTCCATTGAGTAAGCTCTATGTATTTCGACATGCTGAATACTAGTCAAGTGTCCGTTTAGCTCCATCACCCACCAATTTTTAGTAAAGATAACCTAAATTATGAGTTTCTTTTAGGTTATTTTTGCAATTTACAAAAAAATGGTGGGTGATGGAACTGATTGGTGTTCGGTACGTCGAAATACATGGGTACGTCCAAATACACTGGTGTTTCAGGAACAGACCACTTTATTTTGTGGAGCTGTGTTACCTTAACAAATAATTTTCATTTAATTTTCTAACTTTCTTTTATCTAACAAATTATTTGTCTATAACAATTAGCATGCCATTTAAAAAATGTTGGTTTTTTATCTACATAGACATCTATGTAACTTCAGAATAATTTACAGAATTACAAAAACCAATTTTAGGTAATTTGGGACGTTCATTTTTAAAATGTTGCCTTAGTAGTCAGGAATCAGGCGCCACTAAATCCATCATAGGGTGTGCACTCGAAGATATAGTTTTTAAAAAATGCATACATTATCCGAAATGACCTTGCGGATCTGAATCCAGAGGGCGCCATTCTGTCCGCGATTGCAAAAATGCGTAAAAAATTTTTTTCCGAAAATTTTTGTGTCACTAACTATTGATTAATTTTATATTCCCACCGCATTTACAGGCTTATTTTTTAACATTTCTTAATTATTATCCAACCAACGGAAAGCTTATTCTTTCTAGATTCAGTTGCTGCTAAATACTTCTCATAATTGTTGTTAACAAATGCTACAGAAATTGTTTAAACAAAGAGAGCCCAAAGAGTGCACGGTAAATTTCAGCATCGAGACATTTTTAAAACTATTATCGATAGATGCATACTTCTATGACACGAAATCTGCAAAATATAATGGAGTAGTTTTTAGAGAAAGAATTATCTACATTGCTTTATTGTTGTAAAAGATACGATTATTTTTGTACAGCACGCGTTGTGATCCGGCTCGTCTTTTGGTAGATATACAGTGTACATGTATGTCTCGCATTGCCTCGCTCTCTTTAGGCTTGTTGACTACCTGCTGAGGTGTAGTGTAATAACAAAAAATCTTATGAGTAGCGTATACAGTAACTGTGTTGTGTGTTGTTTATAAATTCATGTAAAATATATTTAAAATAATTTTTGTATTAGTTTAATAGCCTGTATATTTCCATTATTATTGCAAAGTATCCGATGAAATTACAAAAATAATAGTGCAATTGCATTTTTCTCATAATCATAATGAAGCCGACACTAGAATATTTGCGATCATCCTATATTTATCAAATCTGGAGTATGGTAGAATAATAATAGAAGCTACAACAGATATTTTTGTCTTATCCCTGTATTTTGTGTCTAGAATTATGGTGTCGTAGATTTGATGTATTTATACCGATTTATCATACGATCCGAGAATTAACTATAGAGAAGACAATGAGTGCTCAAATGAATTTGGGTAATTTATTTTTGTGCATTTATGCTTTGACTGACTGTGATACAGTCAGTTTTCTATTTAAAAAGGAAAAACTAACGCTGTAAAAAAATGTTTAAGACATACAGAAGATAAAGAACTACAAAGATTACTTCATTACCCTCAAAGTGGCTTCAATGATTTCATTACTTTTCAAAATCTGGCCCGGTATTTTTTTAAAAACCGCTGCCCAAGGAATCACTACTTCCACATCCAGATTTTCCATCCAAGTCTCTCAGAACGAATGCCAAAAAAACTTTTGAGACCTTATAGCTTCTCTTGTAAATACTAAATTCCAATTTTATGAACTCTTACCTACTTGATTTATCTATTTATTCCAGTTTACCCCCCATCCCTTCAACGGAATAAGATGAAAATATAATCTAGTTCTAGATCACCTTAAAATACATACGCGTACCAAATTTCAAGTCAATAACTTAAAACAGTTCCAGAGTAATCGTGCGCACAAAAAACGTTACAGACAGACAGACAGATCGACACTCAAACTTAAAACTCGACGTTTTATGACATTCTAAGCCTATTTGAACAACAAAATTGTTCAAAATTTTTTCTTGTCGTTACTATACTTCCACTAGATGTGGAAGTAAATGTTATATGGTCGAAGTCTGATATAAGGAATTTATCGCCTACCGAAGATTCTTTTTATCAACATATGTTGAGAGCTGCGTATCAAATTATTCTGTGGAAGAGTGCAACTGAGATAAACCCAGAAATTCACGATCCAATTGATTTTGGTTGGGATTTGAAAAATAGCGTACTTATTCCTAAATTAATAACTATAATACTATAAATGTTTGTCCCAATATAACTTCTCAAAATGTATTTTGTAAATGTAAATTTAAAAAATTTATCGGAAACTGCAGTTGTAGCAAAGCTGAGTTGGAATGCATAATAGATTGCTACTGAGAGGGTAAATGTATTAACTGTTAATTTAGTTTAAGTATAATGTATGTGTGTATATTATTATTTTCGTATTTCTATTTCTCAAGCACAAAAAGTAAATTTAAGTTCATTTAATTAGTTATATGAATTTCTGTCTCTAATCAATATTTTAGGTTAAAATATAATAATTTTGGTTCTCAAGTAAACTAATCTTTAAATACCTTCGTTTTTTTTCATAATGACAAATGATAATATTTACGTATAAGTAATACGCATCGTAAATTTTTTGCAATCACAGTATATTGTCAGCAAGTTACCGATCGGCCACAGCGCGCGAACGTGTCAGCCAAAACGATAGCGGAAATAACGGAGCGCTGTACAAAAATAGTCATATCTTTTACAATAATAAAACAATGCAGATAATTCTTTCACCAAAAACTGATCCATTCTATTCCGCAAATTTCATATCATAGAAGTATACATCTGTCTATAATAGTTTTTAAAATGTCTCGACACTGAAATTTACCGTGCACTCTTCGGGCATGCATTGTTTAAACAATTTCTGTAGCATTTGTTAACAATAATTTCGAAAATTATTTAGCAGTACCAGAATCTAGAAGGAATAAAGCTTTCCATTAGTTTGAAAATCATTAAGAAATATTAAAAAATAACCCTGTAAATGAGATGGGAACATAAAATTAATCAATTTTCAGTGACACACAAAATTTTCGGAAAAATTTTTTTTATGCTTTTTGCAATCGCGGACAGAATGGCGCCCTCTGGATTTAGATGCGCAAGGTCATTCCAGATATTGTACATATTTTTTAAAAAGTATATCTTTGAGTGCACACCCTGGCATTTTACGAGCGTCTTTTCAGAAGATTGATTCCCGACTATAGTGAGAACTGCTCGGCAATAAAACCTTTAAAGAATTAAAACTTAACATTTTTTACCACAATTAGATGTAATTATTATTACCAAAATAAGTAATAGTAATTTTATAGGTATTGATATAGTTTTCATAAATATTAACTATTTCCAGTCATTTTTACAATTAATTATTTTTTATTTATTTGCTTTCATTATGATTAGAGAATAATATTTAGGTACTATGCAAATCACAACTTACACACTTTTTTATTTATTATGAAAATACCTACTTTCTGTATATTGTTGCCTTAATCTGGGCACGCTAATATACTAGTTAGGTAAATACTTTAAAATACTCATTATTGGAGAACCAATCAAAACAACTACTCTTTTAGCTAATACTGACGAAGTATTGAATTATATGATAGAATTCTTAGCATTTTAAAGGAAAAAATATATGTCAAAAATGCTTGAATTATTTATTTAAATTCACACATTCACACATTTTTATTCAATATGAAATTATCTATTTTCTGTATATTGGTACCTTAATCAGGTCACGCTAATATACTACTTAGGAAAACACTTTAAAACACTCATTATTGGAAAACCAACAAAAACAACTACTCTTCTAGTTAATACTGACGAAGTATTGAATTACATGATAGGTTTCCTGGCATTTTAAGGCAGAAAAATATATTACAATTAATTATTTTTTATTTATTTATTTGCTTTCATTATGATTAGAGAATATTATTTAGGTACTATGCAAATCACAACTTACACACTTTTTTATTTATTATGAAAATACCTACTTTCTGTATATTGTTACCTTAATCTGGGCACGCTAATATACTAGTTAGGTAAATACTTTAAAATACTCATTATTGGAGAATCAATCAAAACAACTACTCTTCTAGCTAATACTGACGAAGTATTGAATTATATGATAGAATTCTTAGCATTTTAAAGGAAAAAATATATGTTAAAAATGCTTGAATTATTTATTTAAATTCACACATTCACACGTTTTTATTCAATATGAAATTATCTATTTTCTGTATATTGGTACCTTAATCAGGTCACGCTAATATACTACTTAGGAAAACACTTTAAAACACTCATTATTGGAAAACCAACAAAAACAACTACTCTTCTAGTCAATACTGACGAAGTATTGATTTACATGATAGGTTTCCTGGCATTTTAAGGCAAAAAAATATATTGAAAATACTTAAATCATTTATTGAAATTCAGTCATTCACAACAATTATTGAACCTTACATTCTATTTCAACTCTAAAAAAAGTTGTACAAGTATTTTCGAACTCGTTAGTTCTCATCAGTAGGGAATAGAAACATTCATTCATTATTTACAAGCCTATTCTTGATTTATTTTTACAATTAATTATTTTTTATTTATTTGCTTTCATTATGATTAGAGAATATTATTTAGGTATTATGCAAATCACAACTTACACACTTTTTTATTTATTATGAAAATACCTACTTTCTGTATATTGTTGCCCTAATCTGGGTACGCTAACATACTAGTTAGGTAAATACTTTAAAACACTCATTATTGGAGAACCAATCAAAACAACTACTCTTCTAGCTAATACTGACGAAGTATCGAATTACATGATAGGATTCTTAGCATTTTAAAAGAAAAAATATATATTAAAAATACTTAAATCATTTATTTAAACTCACTCATGTAATTCAATACTTCGTCAGTATTAGCTATGAGCATAGTTTTTGTTTTGTAGATATGACGAGTTCAACCTGTTACTTGACCTGTTCACGGCAAGATAAATCCAACATTCTTGGCAATCTCGTTCATTATGTTCAAGTTTCTCAAATACGCAAAGCGTATCATTTTCTATGTAGAATCTTCCATTCTTTTCGAATCTATTATTGTATTTTATCAAAAATGTTGTTCAAGTTGTACCCGACGGCCTTTGAATTAAAAAGTAAATGTATATTTCTCAGAAATATTAGGTTTGGTTATATTACTGAAATGTATTTGAATAATATGTAAGCCTCTTCACCACGTCACGATACTAATCCAGCAAGAGGTTAATGTTTTTTTTTATTTTTTTCTTGTTTTGTTGTTTTTTTTTTAATTTCTTTTATCTTTCTTTAGCCTTTTTTCAGGTAATTCACAAATAAATTAATTTCTGAAGCGAATCTTAACAGCAAGTATATTTAAGTATGCGAATCTGCTTATTTACGTATAGAAATAGATACATCACAAATATCTGGATTCGGTATATGAACTCCTTCATACTGTGCATAACCGAGATACCAAACGATTGTCATAACATGGCTACAACAACCGACGGTCCGTGAACCACTTTCACAGGTATAATAATACTCACAGATCGAATCTATTCCAGTCTTTGCCTTATCGACTAGGATAAAAATGTGATATTTCCCACTAAGTTAAAAATGGGACTGCCTGTATCTGTTGAGAATTTTAAGATAACGCAAGAGGTCACCGAGAATGTCGGATTAGCCTTGGCGTGGATGAATCAAATAACTGGTTTAACTCGTCATATCTCCAAAATAAAAACCATGCTCAACTTGAAATTTCGCCTACTTTAAAGTATCATCATAACTATCATTTAGACCACTTTTAAATTAAATTCATGAGGTCCCCAAAAGGGGGGAAAAAAATAGTGTTTTTTGGGTCACTTTCGCAGATATATAAAATTTCCTGAGTTAAGTGGACATCTTATATCCCCAGGAAAAACCCATTATAATCGTATTTTTAATATGTGCGAATACCTAATACATATTGATCTTCGTTTTTTAAACTGATACATCGAGTTTTGCAAACGACTCAGAACACGTAAATTGTCATCAAAGTAGAAATACCTGATTCACTATGTTTCACCACTCACTAATCATAAGAATATATGATAATGCAGCATATCCTATAGTTGTTGATGAAAATAGTTGTGAAAACTGAAGAACATATTTATATATATATACCTCTCATAGAAACCAGGATTTATATAATCAGGTCAGCTTGCTAGATAATTCAGATCACTGTTTCATTAACCATTTGGGCACCTGATAGAACCCCTTACACTGTTTTGATCAAATTGTACCAGGGTATAGTAAGGTTTAATTGGGAAAAGTAAAAGTTACAAATAGCTTTTATTAACAAAAACAGAAATTCAGACAAAAGTATCATTAAATCTATATTCCACTAACAGATTTAATAAAATCCCTTAGCTCAGGAATATTAGTATATACCCCAGGAAACTTAGGTCGCGCACAGCCGTAACCCCATGAAACAACCCCGACAAGCACACCATCAATAGTGAGCGGTCCACCAGAGTCCCCTTGGCAAGCATCTTTTCCTCCTGCACTTAAGCCTGCACAAAACATTCTGTCAGTTATATTCAGATTTCCATACGCTTTACGACAATTTGACTGACTCACAATTGGTACTTTTACTACTTTTAGCTTTCTGGAAGTAAGCCCATCCTCCTTAACGGTTCCCCAGCCAGTGATGACAGCAGTAGAGCCTTCCTTAATTACTGTTTCGTTAGAGGCTAAAGGTATAGGTTTTGCATGCTCGTGAGAAATAGGCTTTTCGAGTTCGAGAATCGATATGTCATAGTCGATGACACTAGGAGTGAATTTTTTATGCTGATATATTTTTTTCACTCTAACCACTTGACCTCCTATTCCGTGAGTCGAAGAACCAGCTCTAACGTATAAAAATGTAGCAGGTATGCTATGGGTGCAGTGGGCCGCCGTCACTGCCCACTTATCCCCTATTAAAGAAGCTCCACAAGAATGTTGCCCTCTGAAGAGAAGAGACAGTTGATACGGGTAATTGACGATGTTGGCGTCCTCCCCACCAACTATTCTCTGATCTTCTGCGTTTATTTCTGGCTCCTGTGGACTGCCTGTAACGCAACATATTTTTGTAAAGAACAAAATATTTTGCAATAAAATATTCTAATATTACGCCTAGAACGAATTAGCTCGTAACCTACTAGTCAACCATCCTATGATATGGCAAGTAGCCGCGCGGAAAAAGAGGAAATATCGTCAGTGTTGAACAGAGACAAACAAGCTTCTTAAGCTATGAAAGTACAGTCGGAAAAAGAAGTATCAGTAAAACGCGCGCTCTATTCACCAAGAATCCCGGTGTGTCACAGGCCAATTGGTGTTTTCGAATGAACACTTGAGAAGTCCTGTGTTTTTGTATTTGACATATTTAATTGTTTTCGTTTCAAGTAAACAATATGATATTGCAAATATAACAAATACACATTAAATTAAATAGAACGAAAGTAAAATTATAAAGATTGAGATAAGCACTTGCAATATACTTGATTTACCGCCCAACCCAACTTCCGAGGATTAATTCGTTTTTTCTTAATTTGTGATAAAACAATAAAATTTCTAATATAAATATAAATGGGATTTAACCCGTTTCAAAATAAAATACAAACACGAATATCAGAATACAAAATTTTAAACTGATAATAGATTTGTACATTTACTTTTGAAAATGGTATAATAGGGGCTCCAGCTATAGATTTCTGCTTCATAAATTTTAAGATAGAACTAATAATTTCTCGGCTTTAACCAGACAAAGCCTTATGTTTTACTCAAACACCATGATATTTTCTTATACTACTAGTGGTAATAAACGTAACAAAATGCTTATAAATGGATACTATTAATAGGTACCTAAGTATGTGTTTTTAAGTTATATACTGTGAGCACTTTTCTCGAGACTGTACCGATCATTACACAGAAAGGAGAAGATAAACAAATGAGCTCCGTAGCGGCCGACTAGTCTCGACCACTGCGCATCCTGCCATTGTAGACTAGTACTTGAATTTTAAGTCTGGTTTTCTTCTTTAATGCAAAGTTAGCCTAACCTTGCATTAAAGAATAAAACTAACTTAGTTAGGTATTTAATTTCAATTATGCGGCTTTTGTTTGGTTTGACATTTGACAATGACCTGATTGGTGTTATTAAGCGGAAAATTACGTCAACAATATGATATAGCAATTAAAGATGGACATACTACATAGAGTAAACAAATCCAAACCCAAGGCTGGCCTTGCATGCCATAGCATTCACAAAATTGTGTTAGTATAGTTTGTACCATCGCTAATACAACGATATAAAAAAGTTCGCAAAAAAACGTAAAAGGTACCGACCATGTATCGATTTCAGTCTATTTACATAAAAGGCCATAAAGTTGTTCGTCTTCTTTTATTATCATCACAAAAAATGGTCATGCATATTTCGTAAAAGAATGTAGGCCAATCCCACTGAATATATAATTGGTTGAAATTTGCTCTATGAGATTTCTGATAGGTGGATAATTATGTAGTCAACGTGGACTGTCAAGGGTGGACTAACTTTCTTGGTCACAAAAGTTTAAGGAAAAGTTTTATTAAATCTTTCTGTTGAATTAAATAGATTATCTTGTTTAACAGTAAAACTAAAATAAAAATGAAGGTTTTTAATTAATCCGGAAAAGAACGCTTGAGACTCTAAACCACGCGGGAGACCTTGCCATTTCGGTCGGCTTTTGCGCAGATAAATCTGGCCGTTATATCACGTGTTCACTTCACTACCCATGAAGTTTAAATACTTTAAATACATAAGAAGACTCAAGATGCGCACTGGGAGATATACGGAAAACTTGTAAATCTAATAAGTGTAAAGTGAAAAGTGAATGCATTAATTTTAACGCGCTGTAAGTATTGTGTATGTGATATATTTAAATAATTTTGTTTTTTGGTGATTCGTGAATTATCATTTGTGCTTTGTGAATAATTAATTGTGATAATGTTTCGACCTTGGGAAGATCAACAAACAATATTTCGTCCGTGGGATGGCCCGAGTTTTAGTAAGGAAAATGAGAACGGGAATTGCAATATTATTTGTACCAGTAGTGACGAAGACAGTGATACCGGTGTTTTGAAAAATATAAGAATTAACAACAAACCTCGTTCTAATTCTACAAGAAAACGAATTTTTTGGACGTGCAAGCGAAACGGATTTGTTTGAACGTATAGAGAAGTCTCATGGAGGATCCCGAAAATAATGGTAAAGGAAATATGGTAAAGAAGGCAGCATCATTAACGAAAATTCCATATTCGAACATGAGCCAGCTTGTAAGGCAAGGTATTAGAAGAAAAAAAAGTCAGACAGTTGGATTCATCAACCACAAAACTTTTGAGGGATGTGGTCTATGAGAAATATAAAAATGGTGAAATACCCACTCTTGACATAATACGCACACACTTTGCTAGAATGGAAATAACTTGTCCCAAAACAACCTTACACAGATGGCTTCAAAAAATAGGATTCAAATTTACAATCGTCGACAAACGGGCAGCAATAATGGAAAGCAGAAGAATAGTTGACTGGCGCCATGAATATTTGGAAAAGATACAAGGATACAGAAACGAAAATCGACAGATTTATTATTTAGATGAGACATGGTACGATACACATGACACTGCAAAGAGGGGGTGGACTGATAAATCGAGAAAATGCCAACTGAAAGGTATACCGGCGAATAAAGGATCTCGCCTAATTATAATTCATTGCGGATCTACTGACGGATGGGTTGAAAATTGATTGAAATTAAGTGGAACAAAAATGGAAGAATGCAACGTTGATTATCATAAAAATATGGAATCTGATATATTTGAGGAATGGTTTGAGCATACGCTAATTTCGAATTTGAAACCTAACAGCGTGATTGTTATGGATAATGCACCTTATCATTCAAGACAAATTGAAAAAATTCCAAATACTTCATCAAATAAGGAAGAAATAAAAAATTTTCTGATGAATCACGATCTCTACTTTGAAGAATGGTATACGAAGGACCAATTATTGGAAGTATTGCATACCAAAACATTTGAAAAAAAATATGTTGTCGAGAACATCGCGAGGCAATATGGACACTCTCTTTTAAGACTACCTCCCTTTTTTGTATTTTTAATCCGATAGAGCTGATCTGGGGCCAATTAAAAAGGCGGATTCGTCGAAAAACACATTTCCAAAATTTGACAAAAAGTCGTCGAATTAATTCACAGTGAAATTTTCACAACATACGAGAAGACGACTGGAGAAAATGAATTCTCAAAGTGATCAAAGATGAAGATGGTTATAGAAAACTAGGCCAAATCTTTACAAATAGCGGAGATAAATTCATCATCGACGTGGGAGGGGACAGTGACAATGGAGAAGAATTTGAATAACTGAAACGATTTCTATATTTTATTTAATTTACTATTTATATTTAACGTTCCGTGACGCGGGTATATTTATGACAGTGACAGTGGCAGTGATAGTGAGTGAGTGGTATTCTGTGATAGTGTTAGTGACTGTGATAAGGATCATTATTTTTGTTTTGGAAAAGTTATCATTCCTGGTAAGTTTAAAACATGTTTTATTTGCAACATTTTAAGAAATGTTTTTATTTTATTTATTTTTCTGTAGGAAAATGCTATTAATATTTTTTTACTCATTGAATGTTTTTTTATACCGTGTTGTTGTTGAGTTTAGCTATTTATTTATTTTTATTCAGTTATTTTAATAAGAAAGTTCATTACGTTTTATTTTGTAGAACAGTCAGTTATTTTTAACTGAAAAATGCTGGTTTATTTATTATTTATTTATTTTTTAACCTCTTATTCCCTAATTAACAATCCTGTCACCATCTTATCCTCGTTGGTCCTTGCTGGGCAATAAGAAAGACTGGTATCGTTGATTTTTGTAAACATACTTATTTTACAGTTCTGATGTCAGATATCGTATTGTTCACTGTTAAATTATGTCATTAAAAGTTTTCTTAAACGAACACCAGTTTTTGTTTTCGGCTAAGATGAGCATAAAAACGTGGATTTAATTGTATTTTATGTAATTACTCTATTTATTATTAGTATAGTTCACTACACTATTCTTAAGCGTGTAAAAATGTCGTTGGCATTTTTTAACGAGAATTCAAATCTTTTAATTCATTGTTTGAAACGGAAGATACATTTTAAGTCCGGTCCTGTGTACTACTTAACCACACTTAACTTAACGCCGCCGGCGCGGTACAATAACAAAAGCGGTCGGTGTCCTTTAGGCTTTTTGCCAGCTTTTTTATATCGCTGAATTATTTGTGGAACATACTATACCTTTCGATAAATGATAAACGATTGATATCCGTAATAAGCATTCTTTACGGTTCTACGACAATTACAGTACTTGCCACCGTTTTAATGGCCGTTTCAAGGACTTTTAACATTTTATAGTGGCAGATCTAACCGGGCGGCCAATGAGCAAATGCCACCTGGGCCCCTATGCAAAAGGGCCCTCAGGTAGGATCGAAGACAATGTATCCGTCCCTTGCGTGGTTATCATCCGAAAAAATGGGCCCTTCAAAGCGTTTGCCACCTAGGCCTTTTACCTTAGATCCGCCACTGACATTTGATATAATAAAAAAAAAGTAAAAACGAACTAGCCTGAACAACAAATCCGTAAATTCATGTACTCAACTTTTTAAAACTTGAAGGCCTGGTACTTTCTTCTCGCGTTAATTCTATTCTATCTAGATACATTCCATGGAAATAATTTTTAATACAATTTGATCCAAGGAAATTATCTGGAGAATGAATTTAACTGGAAGTGAAAGTACCGGACCTTAATATAATTAAAAAACTAGGAAAATAGGTACACCCCATTGCAATCGGATCACCAACTTATCAAAATAGTTATCGACGGAGTTAAAAAATTTATCAAGAGCACAACCCAGCTTTTCAGTAATTAATTCCAATGTTTTAATCAATAAAATTAACAAGATAGAATTGAAAGAAGATACAATTTTGGTCTCTTTTGATGTTTGTTCATTGTTTCCAAGTGTACCAATCCCACAAATCTTGGAGTACCTTAGTGATTTACTCAAATTATAAAAATTAGTTAAGGAGTATATTGATCTCTCACTAAACTATGCATAATATTACGTGATGCAGTGAAGAGGCGCTAAGTCGAAAAGTCCATAACAAGATGGACCGACACTTAGAACCAGAAAAATTCAGTTCACGCTAGGATCCACAACAGAGGAGGTGTCCGTGACCAGAGGTTATCCGCAGGGGGCGTGGGGGGGGGGGGGTTCTCTCCCCTGTGGTTGCGGATGAGCTCTTATCTCGATTGGAACAGCGGGGAATATATACGCAAGATTATGCAGACGATATCGCCATCCTGGTAACATGAAAACACGAGAGCACTGCATCGGAAAAGATGCAGCTAGCCCTCGTTATGGTAGACGGAAGGTCTTTCCGTGAGTCCAGAGAAGACCACTGGGTCGCCTTCACAAGAAAGAGGAACCTCAACCTGGGAAGATTATATCTCCGGAGAAATGAATTGCAGGTGAGCAATTAAGTCAAATACTTGGAATTAATTCTAGACGCCAAATTGAACTTCAATGCACACCTAGATATAGTGACTACCAAATCTACGCGGGCCTTATGGGCCCGCAGAAGCATGATAGATAAAAACTGGGGACTACAACCAAGAAAGGTGCACTGGCTGTAGCAAAAGGTTGTAGTACCAATAATAACCTATGCCTCCCTGATCTGGTGGCATAAATCCAGAAAAGGAGAGGCAATGAGAAAACTATTAAAAGCACAGAGACGGGCATGTCTAGGCATAACGGGAGCAATGTCAATAACGCCTACCGCAGCCATGGAAGCACTACCTTGCCTGTCTCCACTATATGTAGTTGTGGAGAGTGAGGCACTACTAGCGGTGTACAGGCTGAAAACAAACGGACATGGGACGATTCCAAGAATACCATACCGAAATATTCCAACAAATAGGAAAAAATCGACTACTAGATATGCAGTCAGATAGAATAGAGTATACATACCCGATAGGGAAGAGGAAGGAACGAGGCAACCGCGAAGTCATCCAAATGATACCATATGGCATACTGACGAATCAAAAATATCAAGAAGTACTGGAGCAGGTGTACAAACAAGGGACATATGTTAGCCTGAACCTGGGCAATACCACAAAAGTGTTCTAAGCAGAAGTCACAGCTATAGAAATATGTGCACAAGAAATGATACGGAGGTCATATACTGACAAAAGAATCCGCATCATCACTGACAGTCAAGCAGCTCTCAAAGGTAAAAGACTGCCTTGAATTCCTGGCGAAACTGGCGGAATACAACAGTATACAACTGGAGTGGACGAGAGGACACCAGGGCAATGAAAACAACGAAAAAGCAGATAAGAAGGCGCAAGCTTTGATGCAATCCGAGCCATCTTGCGGGATATCATACAATACTGCAAGAGGAATGGTAAAGGAACTATTGAGTCAGAAACATAACTTATATTAAACCTGGGCGCCGGGGATGAGACAGTCACGTATGTTCATCACTGGCAGGCCATCCATGACAAAGACTAACGAATTGCTAAAGCTGAGCAGAAAACAGCTAATATGTGCAGTGCGAATCCTAACAGGACACTGCACACTGAATAGACACCTAACCAACATAGGTGTGAAGGATAATCCAGAATGCGGGATGTGTGGTGAGGACGGGGAAACTCCTCACCGCATACTATGTGAATGCCCAGCCTTGGTGGCTAGGAGATTTTCATACTTCAGGGAACCAACCGTGATTCCGGAAGAAATAGCCAGAGGTCCCATCGACTGTACACTCTTCTTTTGGAGAGGAACGACATTAATGGAACTATGGTGTACAATATACTTAAGCTTCAGTACGGTGGGGTTTCTAAGAAAAAAAACTATGCATAAATCAAAATTACTTTTAATTAAATAATAAGTTCTTTGAACAACATGAGGGGACTTCAATGAAAAACTATCTGTCGTCTTTCATTGCAAATCTTTTTATGAGCAAGTTCGAAATAGAGATAAATGAAGAATTTGAGTATTTCCCTCGGGTGGTTGAGATAACATGAGGATGATATATTCATAGTGTGTGATACAAAGGTTGGATATGTAGACAACTTTCTTTTGAAGTTAAATAGTCGTTTCACTTTAGTAAAATTTACATATGATATGGACAACTACGATTATTAGAGACATTAGTAATTGCGAATAGTGATAATAAGTTGGAATTTGATGTATAGAGAAAAACACCAGCACTCTAAGGTATATCCCCAACAACTCACACCATTGTCCCCCCGCACAATATGGCCCAACTTTTTGATTCATCACCTATCAAATTTTCCTCTGACTGAAGAGAGATTTGCAAAAAAAGCATTATTTGAGGATATTAACATCATCAAATACATGCAACAAAACTTCTACTATGCTTCTCAGGGTACTCACAACTATATTATAAGTGTAATTAATCCACACATGATATAGACGTAGGTAAATTACATAAATTTCTTATCTTAATAGTAGCAGTAATCTTTTAAGTTATCATGATAGTAAGGTTAAACAGCTTATCATATTATCAAATAAAAATGCGTTTTCAAGGACTATTTGCAGTGTCTGTTTTGTCGATGGAGTGATTAAAGTTTTTAATCTTTAAACTGCTCATTTTTATCCATAACTTAGTTTCTTCTTCAGAAGACCGAAAAACGGTTTATCGAATTTTTTTAAAATTATGATATGTAATAAAGATGAATTTACTGACTTGTAAATAAAAACGGTAATTTGACAGGACAAATTAATTCTGTAAAATTGTACAGTATTACAAGGTTGCCATTTTCTTTAATTACATAGTAAGTACCCTTCTGAAAAAAAAATTGCGGGAAAAATGTAACGTATTTTTTTTAATTGAGGTAGATTTAAATTTTCTCGGATACTGCATTCACATCGGATCTTTAATTGTATTAATTAAAGGAGCATTTCTGAAAGTTTGTTTACTTTGAGTTACAGTATTCTGTTATGTTCGGGGAGAGAAAATTTAAAAATAAGGTGGTGAATACTTTTATTAACAAGACATCAGTGACAGAAAGTAAAATAATTGAAATCGAGGAAGATACATAGAATCGGTTTAGTTATCATTTTTTCATTCCTCTGTTCTTGAGATCTTCGCGGTTAATGTCAGGGTTGAATATTATATTAGCATTTAACGAGTTAACAAGTTTGTGTTACATTTTCTTGACTTCTATTTGTAGTCAGCTTGTGTCTCACTGACAAAAAGTGAAAAAAATACCGAGGAGAACAGAGAGATGCTGGATGCCGGTATTTTACAGTGTTTTGTTTTTGCATCCACCAGTCAGGGTCTACACAGCGTACAGTTTCGGTTCGTTGTTGGTGGTAAATTACTAAATAACTCTCTTTTGTCCTATTATAAATTATCAACATAATTAAATCATAAAGACAATATTTTACAGTCATCACAGTCTCGATATTTCAAAAAATTTTAGGTTAAATGACACACTGATTAATTTCGAAATGGGCTAGAATTCAACCATCCACTACAACAATAATGATAGTGAACACAGGAGCAAAATATCTACAGAGCCAACGACAAACTGCCAAATGTTCAGTTTGTAACATGGCTGTTATGTCCAAAGGTGGGTTCATCAAAGAAATACGCAAATACATAACATAATTCATCAAGATTATATAAAAAAAACAGAATTATCCAAGCCAAGTACAACTACCATCAGTAATAGAAGTCACCTTCTAAAATGAAAATATGACAGTGATAATGGTGAAATACATCATACTTCATTCAAACTACAAGAACTGACGGATTTTTTAATAACAGAAGTAATTATGAAGACGACTCCCTCGATGCTGTCATCACTCGAATTACTCGGGATAGAATGCCATTCAGTATTTTTACCACTTAGCCATTCTGCCCAGATCTCCGTCTGCAGTTCAGAGAAGAGCTGTATCATATTGCGATGAAGTTTTTAATCCGTTCACCTAGAAAGTTGGTTCCTTGCTTCGAGATGGTAGATATTTGAGTTTGATTACATAGGGGCACACAAAAAAAAATATTTTCCAAATCCTTATGTTTTGCCACTGATTCCAAATATCGCGACAAAAATATATGTTTCACTGCTCAATTTTTCGAAAATGGACATTTCATCGGGGTTAAATGGCTATTAAATCTAATAGAACCACACACGTTGAAATGAAACTTCTGATTCGTTTAAAATGGCTCTAGTCACATACTTCCAACGTTCTCTCGTACCACGGAAATGATGGTGGTGTATTTTTGCCCCCAAAAAACTACTACTTATTCTGAATTTTCCATAATACCCTTGTGAGGGCTTGACAGATCGGGGTTATTACAAGGAATATTGATAAGTCGAGTATATTTTGAACAGGAGGCGCCAAAACAACTCCCGGGGAATGGAACCACCCCCCTCCATGAATGACAGAACATTCCGAAATTACTGCGAAAGGGCTGAAGAATGGTTTCCTAATGTTTTCGAGGGCGAGGAACACGATGATTACAATACTTTGGGGACTCTTCTGAAACTAGCCCAAAATTAAAAAACTATCCCTTGTTCTGATTTTTCCGTACTACGCTTGTGAAGGCTTAACAGATCGGGGTTATTAATAGGAATATTGATAAATCAAATAATTTTTGACCATGAGACGCCAAAACAACCCCAGGGGTTGTAACCACTCCCTAACCGAATGACAAAACATTCGGAAAATACTGCGAAAGGGCCGAAGAACGGTTTCCCCTATTATCGAAGCGAGGAACACGACGGTTGCAATATTTTTCCTCCACCCTTCTGAAACTACCCCTAAATGGAAAAAAACTACCACATGTTCTGATTTATCCGTACTACTCTTGTGAGGGCTTGACAGATCGGGGTTTTTACAGGGAATATTGATGAATCGACTATCTATTGACCAGGAGATGCCAAAACAACTCCCGGAGGTTGAAACCACCCCCTCCCTGAATGACAAAACGTTCCGAAGTTACTGAGAAATGGCTGAAGAACGGTCTCCTCTCACTTTCGAGGGCGAAGGACACGATGGTTTCATTATTTTTTCTGGAACTATCCCCAAATGGGAAAAAACTACCCCTTGTTCTGATTTTTCCGTACTATACGTGTGAGGGCTTGACAGATCGGGGTTATTAGAGGGAACATTGATAAACCGAGTATCTTTTGACCAAGAGACGCCAAAACAACACCTGGGGGTTGGATCCACCCTCTCCCTGATTGACAAATTATTCTGAAGATACTATGAAAGGGCCGAAGAACGGTTTCCCTCCGTTATCGAGGACGAGGATGTATTGCAACCATTGTGTTCTTCGTCCTTGAAAACGAGGGGAAACCATTCTTCAGCCCTTTCGCAGTATTTCCGGAATGTTTTGTCATTCAGGGAAGGGTGTTTAGGCGTCTCCTGGTCAGAAGAAACTCGATTTATCAATATTTCCTATAATAACCCCGATCTGTCAAGCCTCCACTAGCGTATTATGGAGTAATCATAACAAGAAGAATAGTTTCCTCCGGTTTTAGATAGTAGTAGTTTTTTTGGGGTTCCCCCAAGAAACTTCCCGTACACCACCATCATTTCCGTGGTACGATATAACGTTGGGAGTATGTGGCTAGAGCCATTTTAAACGATTCAGAAGTTTCATTTGAACGTGTGTCGTTATATTAGATTTAATAGCCATTTAACCTAGGGATGAAATGTCAATTTGCGAAAAATAGAGCAGTGAAAGATATATTTTTGAAGTGATATTTGTAATCAGCGGCCCCCAAAAACGTAAGGATAGGTGTCTTTCACAATGAAATTATTTTTTTGGGTGCCTGTGATCGATAAGTGGTCATCCACTGCAAATAGATGCTAAATAAATATTAATATTCGTGTCATTTTAACATCTGCGGCTAAAATTTGGAATATTGGATTTGCACCTATAATTAGCTCTATTCCCACTGAGACTTGTGGGAGTATTTACCTACCCAAATGTCCTCAACTAGCGTAAAAAATAAAGACTCCCTCTACGGATTCTGACCATAGTTAAATATATGAGCACCTGAAATTAATGCGGAGCTTGGAGAAAACTTAGAATACGAAGTTCCATCGCCCAATTGAGAAATAGGTTGAATGGAGAAACGAAAAGAAAGACTTAAAACTGTAATTAAGACTGCTTTACAGTCGAATTAGTTGTCGACAGCATCCTCTTCGTCACCAACAGGATGAATGGTATCCTCGTCCGTAAAGTTACGCAATGTGATAAAAAGCGAGATGACTTTTTTGAAAACGTAGACGCTTCCTCGACCTAATCTATCAATAAATACTTATCAACGATTTCACCAACGAGTGTAGAATCTGAACGAGCATTTTGTGCATAGGGTTTTTTTCATAGAAAGCACCCTGATAATTGGAATATGATTCTATGAAATTAGTGGGCTTTTCCTTTCATTTTACAAGAAAGAAAGTTCGAGAAAGTTCTTAGAATAACTTAGTCTTAGTCTTAGTCTTATTCTTCTTGGCTCTTGACTGAATATAATAACTATGTATTTGGTTTTGTCTTTTAAAGTTTCAATGTATTTAATACATTCAAGTTAAAACTTAGTTAGTGAACAGTGAAAGTGAACAACTCTTTTATATACCTATCTTATTTCTCCTTTATTTAAAATTACAGACAAGTTCCGGAAGCATTTTAAGTCGCAGAACTTGGTATCTCTAGGGTGGAGGTCTTTCTGCTACACGATCTTTGTATTCAGAAAATTAAAAAATATATGTACTTTACCGTGTAAAAATAGACAGTTTAAGCCCCATTTCTCAATGAAGTTATTGTTACTTAGCGTTTGGTCTACGAGGAGCAAAACTGAATTTTCAGAAATATTATGGCTTGGTGGTCAGTATTTTAAAAAAGGCATATCATTTCGTTCACTGTATACATCTTACAACTTACGATTCTATCTATCCTATAATATGAGATCAAATAAGATATTCGAATGATTGCTGTTCAAACAGTCTAATTACACAATTTTCAATATTAAACATTAATAATTAAAAAATTATATATAAAGACAAATACATGAACTTGATAACTTTGCTAGTTATATCTTCAAGAAATTTATCTTTTTCAATTTGACAGTAATAGTGCAGGAAAAATAAATTTTGACCTCGAAAAAATTAGTACAAGTAAGGAATTTGGTAGAGATGTTCCACTTGCCATCCTAATGAATATACTAAAAGTTCACTAAAATCGAAGCTGTGCTTCGCCCGCCATATTGAAAAATGGCGGCTCATTTTCAGATTCTTGTATATAAATCCTTTACCGTTGCAGAGAGTAAAAAAGTTTCAAGTAAAAAATGTAGGCAATAATAAAACAAACAATTTTTGATATCAACATTTTTTTCCCTAAATCGAACGGTTTTTGAATTATGAGCTGCAGAATGTATGTTTATAAGTTGTAAGTAAAACAAAAACCATTTTTTTAGGTATTACCATTACAGAAAAAAAATATACTGTAGTTATGAAGCCTATAACAAATAGAATAAAATACGAAAATATATTAGTTTGTCATTATCAATGTCGTCGTCAGGTGACATATCTTTTGAGTTGCTGCAAGATAATCCCTGGCAATATCCACACATGGCAGAAACACTGATGAGCACAAACAACGTTTTGTGCATGCGGATTTGCAACCACAGGATATGAGCTTCAGTAAATCAGTAGGAGCTGGATCTAAACATGTAAAAACTGGTTTCAAAGACCTATGGCTTAACTATCAACCCCAGGCAGTCGGCTCTAAATTATTACCCATCCACTGCTGGACTTGGAGGTATGTGTGATATCAGTGATTGACAGCTGCTGCACTTGTAGGAGGCAACACTGCCAAATTTGGAATGTAATTGCTGTTTACTGATCAGATGATTGTATGAAAATTATCTATAGTCACCAAGCGTCTGGGACTTTGTTGCCCCATAAAAGGCAAGCAGAATTGTTTCCCCTACAGCTGCAATATCATCTTGGGATACAAGGCGTAAGCCTGTAATCTTGCTCTTTCTAAAGGGCGTGGAGGTATATGTATGTATAAACATCAGCATGTAAGAACATCAGACAGTGTAATGTATTCCTGTGCGAATTTCGTTGCTTTGGAATGTAAAAACTTGACCTTTTTTATTCCCTGAGCCTGGTCGAAGGAACCAAATATGCATCTCATCTGTTGACAAAGTAATTAGGAGGACTAATAAGTCGGTGTCCTGGCCAACAACAACTACTCGAGAACCATGCCTTGCTTTCACAATAGCTGCTACGATCAACACATCAGCATTAGCTTCGGCCTCTTTTACCTGGACACCCCGGCTTCTTAACTGGACGGCTAGATATTTTACAAGAAGTTTTTTATTTGCACTGTTTGCAATAAATCCCACTTGCATTGTTGTGGTGACAGTATTCAAAGTATTTTCACTTATGTTTATATCTGCTGATGTCCTTCTTGTCGCTCTTCTTTCTTGTTCGTTCCCCTTCGTTGTTGGGTATCAAATACCACAACGCAATTACCGCCATACCAGCTAATTGTGTGAGATGTAATTGTTAATGATGTCTTGATAGGTTGCGGGCCTGAGCGAGACAATACTGTGAAGAATATGTCCCCCATCTAGGATGTAAATACAGTTGTCTATTTCCGGTGATTCCTCCATTTTAAAAGCTCATAATTCAAAAACCGTTCAATTTAGAGAAAAAAATGTTAATATCAAAGATTGCTTGTTTTATTATTGCCTACATTTTTTATTTGAAACTGTTTTCCTATCTGCAACGGTAAAAGATTTAAATACAAAAATCGGAAAATGGCCCACCATTTTTCAATATGGCGGGCGTAGCACAGCTTAGATTTTAGAGGACTTTTAGTATATTAAATAAGATGATATCTGTAACATCTCCACCAAGTTTCATGCCTGTACTAATTCTTTCAAGATTCGCATACTTTTAGGCTTATTTTTCTTGCACTATAAGTATCCATAAAAGGTACTGTATTTTGTACAGCACAGCACTCTTGTGGTGACAAATAGCCTTTTACCAAGTTTCCGCTGCGCTCGTAATTTTAATCGTTAATTTAAAAATATATTTCCCAAACATCTAAATTAAATAATAAATATATATACATTATTCATATGCTAAATTTCCTCTTCAACCGAGTGGTGAAGTTTGTCTTTCAAACAAAAAGAACGAACTAATAAAGTTTTCTACAGGAAAACACTATTTCGCTCCTAATCTGTTAAATAAGAAAAATGTCACAAAGCCAATCGCGTTAAACTTTTTAGGTTAATTACTCCTTTCAAGAGAATCTTCGCAAATATTCAACGAGGAAGGAACTTTTCCGGAGTTAAAACTTACTTGCAGTGAACTAATATCAATTTCATAAATTTTTCGTAGCCTTATATCAAATGGTATTTTTTCTGTCCCCTTAAATGATCCAGTTTTGTTGATATGATACCAATATTATGTTTTTTTATAATAAGTTTTTAGTTTTAGTTCCACGTTAACACAATATTTTTTTCAGATATACCAAAATTATCAAAACTTCAATTTTAAATTTTAACTCACATATTCTTACACAGTTGTTTAGCAACTTGTAGATAAAGAGGTTGATAAAGAGCCAAGATTGATTATTATAATTTTATATTTAAAGATTATTTCCCGTAAGGTTAACAAACACACCCGCTTGTCACAGTTAAAAGAAACTTTAATTACTTACCAAACGCCAGGTTAACAGTCACCACTAACATTAATATTCTATTCATGGTGCAACGAGTATTGGATGTCCATTATGCGTTGAATATATATGTAGTTTTGATGAAATATATCATATTTCTTAATGACCAATTTTAGAGTCGTATCGTTCAATGACTTTTATAATTTTCCGAAATGATAACAGAAACAATTTGTACCTATGAAGAGTGTTAATGCGAGGTAATTAGGAAATCAAGTATATCAGTTGACAGTCCATTGACTCAATAACCCAGACATTACACATTCAAGATATTTTTAAAATATTTTTTATATAAATTAGCCATGGACAAATGATTGACTTATGTGTATTAAGTTGGAATACGTCTACTTATATATTTTTTTAACGAACTAGCTTGATCTCAGAGAACGGTTATAAACAGGCCCCCCGCATCAAATCTTGGGCCCCGGTACCAAATTCATTGGCGTACCGCGCCTAATAATTGATGAGCGGGAGGGGGGGAGAAATGTGAAGAAAAATTCTGGCAGGCCCCCGCACTTAATAATTGATGAGGGGGGGGCGGGAGAAATTTGAAAAAAAAAATTTTCAAGATCTCTGGTGGGCCCCTTGGAAGTCAACATCTCTAGCGGGCCTCCACGCTTAATAATTGATGAGCATGGAGGGGAAGTTTGAAGAGAAATTTTTTGTCAAGGTCTCTGGCGGGCCCCCACTGCGGGGCCCTCTGAAGCCCGGGCCCCTAAACTCATTACCCAATAGCCCCCCCCATACTGGGGGGCCTGGTTATATAAACATTTTATCTGGCCTTTTCACATTTTTTTTGTTGACTCCTTTCACAAAGTCATCAAGTAGGCACTATAAATTTTTTTGTCACTTTTATTGAAAATCTTTCTTCTTTAGCAATAGCATCAACTTTAAATAAAGCATTATGACATGTTGTTCAAGCTTTGAAACAGTTTCCCATCTGAATCTCAAGACTGGTTTTGCCTTTTCTGATATTAGCTAAAGTCAGAAAACTTTTATTTTCACAGTTTAATTTTAAACTAACAAAGCTGATTATATGGTAATTAGAAAATTGTTTTTCGACCAAAATAAGGAGTACATACCTTAAATTTACTCATTCGTCAATTTTGCTTCTCAATATTGCAGTGGAACCATTTACTAGAAGACGAAATTATACTGATATTGAACTGATGACGTCAATTATACTATGTACCAATACTGACGTAATATGTACTGTTCGACAACTATTAATTTACTTGCTTTCACCTCTATACAAACAATAACTCCTGATTTCGATCATGTGAAGGATCATCGCAAAAAAATGTTTTTGATTTTGGCCATTGGTCAATGCGCTTATAGCAGCCGCAGAACGAAAGCATGCAATGCATTGTTCACGATAACGAGCCCAGTTATTAATTAAATTATCGAATTTTCATACACATTTATTAGGGAACATCCAACCGTTTCCAGTAGCTTGTCGTAGTCCCTTTTTTTTACTTTTGTTTTACTACGTAGTATGTATAAGAATTAGAAGAAATATGGAAGCAGTTTGCAAATAAAATATATTTAATGATCTAAAGTAAAATAAGCAATCAACTAAGATAATAGAAAATTCGGGGAATTACAAGAAGATTAGTTATTCTAATTAAAAATCACTTCTTATTCAAACAGTGACCCAAGAAACCCCCATTTTTCGCCCCTTTTGGGGACCTCATGAATTTTATTTAAAAGTGGTCTAAATGATAGTTTATGACGATACTTTAAAGTAGGCGAAATTCCAAGTTGAACATAGTTTTTGTTTTGGAGATATGACGAGTAAATAGTAGTTTGTGCAACAAGAGTGGATATGATATCCATAAATTTACATAAGGGAGTAGAAAAACTCGTTATTTGATTCATCCTCGCCAAGGCGAATCCGACATTCTCGGTGACCTCTTGCGTTATCTTAAAATTCTCAACAGATACAAGCAGTACCACTTTTAACGTAGTGGGAAATATATTTTTATCTTAGTCAATAAGGCAAATACTAAAATAAATTCGATCTGTGAGTATTACTGTACCTCTGAAAGTGGTTCACGGACCGTCGGTTGTTGTAGCCATGTTATGAAATCGTTTGGTATCTCAGTTATACACAGCATGATGGGCCCAAGTAACACACATGGTACCAAATCCTTTCGGTTTCGGTTTTGCTACGAAGCCTTAGTTCCTGGGATACACCCTGGTACTAATATTGCTACTTTATTGGCTAAGGCTACTTACATGGTTCTTTTAAAGTAACTGTTACCACGCCGAGACCATTTATTGGAACTGTAAACACCCAAAGTCAAAGTAACATTTGGGTAATTACTGGAACTAGGCAGTATTATTTTATTGTTACTCTATAGTGGCAAAAACAATACAGTACCAGTGAATCAGTTACTGCCACCCACCAGTGCCACTAAGATGCCTAAATAAAGTAACTGAGTACATAGAGAGCCAATCTAGGTTCCAGAATACTTCCAGTGACCATCACTTGGAACTTTAAAGTATCGTGGCATTTTAGTGGCAACATGGGTAGCGAAATAGTTCCTGTTGGTACCTTACAGTTCCAAAATAGAATCTGATACTAGAGTCACATCAGGATAGTTGCTATTGGGTCACAGACCTTTTAGTGGTAAAATGGGGTAGTCTCCTATACTTTATAGTGGAGGTCCTAACTTTATAGTACCTTTGTTAAAATCGGTCATTATTAGTTGTTAAAATTTTCAGAAAAGAAAAATTGGTTTTAGTCAAAAATAGACAATGGTTATGTAATATCTTATCATAAACTTTTACTAAAAATAATTTTGAAACTATTCCATATGTTTCCCTATTAAATATTTAAATTTTTTACTCTTGCCTTTTTAAATTCTTTTGTCAAAAAATTACAAAAAAAGGTTATTTTGAGGGCGCATTGAAATTTTACCATTTAATATGTCAACTTATATCAAAAAAGTAACTTGCGTTTGAAAAAACCGTTGCCCAAGGAATCACTACTTCCACATCCAGATTCTCTATCCAAGTCACTCACAACGAAAAAACTTTGGATGTGAAAATAATTGTTTATAGAACTTCAGTAGTGGGGTGGGGGTGGTGATAGGGGGGTGGATGAAGTAAAAAAATATTTTGAGGTTTCTGCTTCTTGTGCATACACTAAATCACAATTTTTTTTCATTCCCTTTAATAAGGGGGTGGGGGTGGTAATGGGGGTGGCTAATGCCAAAAAATTTTTTCAAACCCTAGCTTCTCTTGTATATACTAAATACCAATTTTATCGACTCTTACCTGCTTGATTTACACATTTACGCCAAATTGTCGAAACAACATGAAAATATAATCTAGTTCCAGATCTCGTTAAAGTACATACTTGTACCAAATTTCAAGTCAATATCTTAAACGGTTCCAGAGTAAACGTACGCACAAAAAAAGTTACAGACAGACCGACAGACAGACAGACAGAATTTTTTTTTCGCTCAAACTTAAAATCTCGACGTTTCATGACATATTAAGCCTATTTGAACAATAAAAATTTTTAAAAATTTTTTTGTTATACTTCCACTGAATGTGGAAGTAAAATGGCTAAAGAGGTACTTTAAACACGCGCCTAAAGTATACATCTTTTTGGTATAATATTATTTCACTGCACCATTATTATAAAGAAAAAAAGAACAAATAGGTCGCTAAAAGATAAACACCATTTTAAAAAGTGATAGTGGCAGTTACTAGGCCGCCGAGTCGCGGAGTAGTACTCGCTACTACCCCGATCCTTTATAGTAACTAAACATAGTCACAGGCCGGGACTACCCGAAACACTACCCGGCGACTAAAAATTTTTCCCAATTTAAGTGGTGGCTACGTAGCTGCCACGTAGTACGGAAGTGGCAGCCTATGGTAGCGGTCCACTTTATCGTGGCTTTTATAGTCGCCGATACGTTCCCGCGACTTTAGTGTTACTTGGGGGAGTTCATATACCGAATCCAAATATTTGTGATGTATCTATTTCTATACGTAAAGAAGCAGATTCGCGTACTTAAATATGCGTACTATTAAGATTCGCTTCAGAAATTAATTTATTTGTGAATAATAAAAAAGGCTAAAAAATATAAAAAGTCAAAAAAAAAATAAAAATAAAACAACAAAACAAAAAAAATAAGAAAAACATAAACATCTTCCTGGATTAGTACCTCGACGTGAAGAGGCTTCCATATTATTGAAATAGATTTCAGTAATATACATTTACTTTTTAATTCAAAAGTCGTCCGATATAATGTTTGGAGTATCTATCGAGATTTCCAGATTTTTTCCAGTATAAAAATGCCGATTAATCCAATATTATCATAAAAAATTCTCATTTTTTTCCTGTAAAATGGGCTATACCTCACTTGAACAACGTTTTTGTTAAATACAATGGTAGATTCGAAAAGAACGAAAGATTTTATACAGAAAATGATACACTTTGCGTATTTGACAATCTTGAATATAACGAACGAGATTGCCAAGAATGTTGCCGTGAACAAGTCAACTAACAGGTTCGACTCGTCATATCTCCAAAACAAAAACTATGCTCAACTTGAAATTTTGTGTCTACTTTAAATTATCACCATAAACAATCATTTAGACCACTTTTGAATCGAATTCATGAGGTCCCCAAAAGGGGCGAAATTTTGGATCACTCTTTTGACTTTGTTATGTTGGAGCACAATTTGTTTGTGATGACCCCACCTATTTTGTAACCACACATATCTAGTGAAACTTCGGTGACGATCTTCTCTCCGGTGTGTCATCAGAATAGCCTTTAATATAGAAAAATACCGATAACTCTGAATTCTGTGTGATTTCTCTCAACCGATCATTCAGTTGTAAATTGAGTAGTTATTGGCGGTTCGGTCCAAGTCACACTTTCACAATCAACTAATTCATGATAATCTTCGGCTTTAAAATTTAAAATCCTAAATTGTGAAAATAGGAACATTAGGGTTCGAAATGACTTTTAGTCTTTAATATTAGCGTGAACCGGTGTGTATGTGCTACTTGAT
Source organism: Rutpela maculata (assembly GCA_936432065.2). Taxonomy (NCBI): domain Eukaryota; kingdom Metazoa; phylum Arthropoda; class Insecta; order Coleoptera; family Cerambycidae; genus Rutpela; species Rutpela maculata. Next base: position 83,997,714 of record OW386293.2, read on the forward strand.
GAAACAAGTTTGCGGTATTGTTATTTTATTTTATAGGCATATAACAATGCAAAAACTATTGTCGGCCACTACGGAATTGATGCTGACTAACCAGTATATGTGTTCAAAGGGAGTAAAATATGGATATTTTCGACCCGTTTTTCAATTTCCAACACGTGTGTCGGGTATTTGTATTTGTACCTAGGGTGGCCTGGGAGGAGTTAATTTGTATTGCTAAAGATTACATTGGACTAGACGCACAATTTATAGTTATATTTATTTTATACCCGATAAATAAACAACTAATATAATTTTCAAGTTTTTAAACACATTTCACCCCCTGAGATGGGGATTAGTGCTTTAAAACCCCAAATATTCATTTTAATAACTTTTTTGAGAATGTTTTATAGTCGACCAAATATTTAAGTATGGCATTTCTAACTAAAAACTTGTTCGAATGTAATTCTTTCACATCATTTTATTATGAAGAATCCATGTCGTCCCTCATCAGACGTGTAGTCGTGTTTTGCAAAAAGTCGTTTACTCAGTTACGCCGTCATTAGGTATAGTTCGGGTATGTCTTTGATCACACCAAGTGTCGTAAGTCTAACTTTATGAGTAAAGGCTAGATCGAGAGTAGACGTATCTGACAATCTACTAAACATAGTACCGTTACGATGGATGCTATTTCTGTAAAATGCCTCAACGTCTATTTGGAAATTTGAAGCATTCATCATTGAATAGATAAACAAATGAAATAGTAATTAAGAAGTATGTGGACTAGATATCATCTTGCAGATGAGATACGCCTATTATGTACAATCCCGAAATTCAAGGATTTTTCGAATCACTACCTCACGAAGAAGGAAAATGATATTAAAAACTTGCAGATGTCACTTTTGTGTTATAAATTTTTTTTCAAAATGCAATAATTATGCAATATTCTGTTAATTTTTTATTATTTCTATTTCTCTTTATTAACTAATATAAACAAAAACCTTCTAAGACAAAGGTGTGCATTTTTTTACGAATACTTAAGTAATTTTAATGCTACTTTTTTAAAAATACTTGCATTTAATAGGAACGTATCTATTATTATTATTAAGCTGTTCGTATAAAGAGTAGTAAGTGAACTTCTTTTTAAACCAATGAGTTTGATGTCTTAGAAGCTTTAATTTCTTATGTTTGAATTATAAATAATATTTAGAAGATTTAATATTCGCAAATCTATTTCCAAGAAATTATATCATTGGTCCTCTCATTAACGTATTTGTATCAATTTGAATACCATGGAATTTCATTTTCTTGCTCCACTGGAAAGCTATGAATTTTCAGTCATAACTTTGCATCTGATTAGTGACGATATTTTCAATCCTCTTAAAACTTACTTTCTGGTTTTGAATGGGCTGACATGAAACATGTATGTTCTTGGATATTCAAGTAACCTTTTTGTGCGATAAAAATTAAAATATTGACGAATTAAAGCCTATTGGGAGAGTCTAGCACTTTTTACCGTTAAATCTGGCAAAGATGACTATCTTTCCCTAGAATGTTTCTAATTTTAAAGTGGGTCTTGTGCAATAGGCCCCATTAGTCGGTGACGTAAGCAAGAAAAACTTTTGCGGAGGACACCAAACTTGCCATGCATCATGTCCAGGTCCATTGTCAACGTTTAGGAAGGAGAGCCAGCTGAAACCTATCCCCCTAACAAAATGACAGCCATATTTCCCAAACTGCCCCCATAAGATTTATTTTCTTTGAATTATTTTAATATAACAAACTTTGGTGTCCAATTATATGTTTTTAAGGACGCTGAATTCAAGGAAAAACCCTAAAACTTTGTCAGAAGTCCATCGGATGAAATAACCAACATGACCACAGTGTAATATTGTAATGTGATTTTTTTTTCCTTTTCAGCTGATATACTATTTAATGTTTTTCTATAAATTTTAAGTTGTGTGATGAAGGTAATAGTGCCAATGACAGGGTGCAGTAAATGAAAGACGAATATTTTTAAAGAAACGCCACACAAGTTTTGTAAATGCAGTGTTAATTGAAATAGCAAAGAGAATTGTAAAATACTTGTATTTGACTTAAAATTGCAGTAACAGTATAAGTAGCTTTATCATGGAACTTCCCTATGTTCCAGGTACTGAGTTTTCTATGGTATGCAAATGCTGAGATAATGTCACATCCTGTGGACGCACCCAAGCTCTCAAAGTGACCGATTTCTCTGAACTAAGCGCCAGAGTGAGCAAGAATGCATCTCTGTTTCTAACCAACGTTTAACGAAATATATAGTTCTTCAAGGCCCAAAGTTCTCAAGAAGAAAGATATAGCAGGAACCGGGACATCAGATGGGACGGTAGCTCAGTGGTTTAGCGCGTCTAGCTTGCATACTGGCGTACCTAGCGAAGCAGGTTCAATCCCTGCTCATCGCGAAATAATTTTAATTATAAAATTATCCCCAAGAAGTGGTTCGGACTCCACTATAAGCTGTAGGGCCTCATTTCTCTTTACCTAACACAAAATCATTCTGGATTTTCAAGGAGTTACTTCGGTGACTTGAGAAGCGGTTAAGAAAACATTTCAAAACATCATTATCCACGATTCTTATGGCAACGGTTTTAGCCCTATGGGTGACTGCATCTCTTTTATGCACTATAATCCTTCCATCTGCCTCATCGAAAGAAGTGCAAATAAGTCCAAGAAGAAATGTTGAAGCAGTCTCAGAACTGACATATTTATCTCCAATGTTAGTGACGATCTTTACTGTTCGCACATTCTCAACTAGATGTCTTCCTAGGAGAGAAAAAAAGATCTTTTTTATGGCTATTGTTTTTAAGAAATTCACGCAAATTTCGAGGAGCTGGTGAATTTGCTGTTTTGGCAGAGACTGTACCTATCCTAAACCAGATCAAGCAGGAACGTTCTGGATACATCTCACAATGCTCTGATGCGCTGATTTTTTTCCAATTGCATGACGTAGGTGACCAGCAGAAGACAGACTTGGAGGATAGGTACTGTTTTCATACTTGAAGAAACTTTCCACGTAAGTTTTCTATTCATACTAACAGTAAAATATCCCTGGTGGAGGTGTACGTTATTCTGCAGATTCTGGATAGTGCTATTCCCTTTCGGCAAACGTAGAAATAAAGATAAAATATGAATTATCTAAAAATATCCGTATTTCTCAGTGAATATCGCAGTTTTTGAAACAGTGTATAAAGGTTTAGAAAAATTAAACAAAGAAACATACGTTATAACCATTGGTTATACAGACCAAAAAACAATTCTTGGACATAAAAATTGACCTTTGCTACTGACCATTGATCAAAATGACGACGTTGATTGGAGAAATCAAAACATTATTTACCTAACGTACGTCAGGAGATTACTAGCATCAATTGGCAATTGCTGTTGGTTAGTTTTGTTGTGAGGTAAGACTAACAGTTGGCCACGGCCTAGTTGAGATGATCATATTAAGACTACCGCCATTTTTCAAAATTGTGTTTGCTTTACGAAGTATTCTAGAGTTAATAAAATATAAAGCTTAAATTTTGTGGCAACCATTTTGGTCGCCATGTTGGATATTTCATCCTATGGACTTTTGAGCATATTTTAGAGGCTCTGTTTGAATTCAGCTTTCCAAAAAACATATATAATTAGACGCCTAATATAAGTCTATTATATTAAAATAATTTAAATTTTAAGGGGGCCATTTTGGGAAACATGACCGCAATTTTGTTAGAGGGATAGGTTTCAGGTGGCCCTCTCTTCCTAAACGTTGACATGATGCATGGCAAGTTTGGTATCCTCTACAAAAAGTGCAGTTTTTTTGTAAAATATGTTGCTTAAATAGTCAACTACATCGCCGAGCCTACAGCTTGCACCCACGTTACTGCTATAAGAGGGACTGAAAGAAAATCTATGTTTCATATAACAACTAATCCCGGTACTAATTTATGGATTTGCTCTTAGACTACAGCTTCCAAAATGAATAAATACGCCAAGAATGTTTTTATTCTCTCTTCCTTCTTGGCTTTGGATGAATCATCAGCCGGTAGCCCTTGATTTATGATGTGGTCATGACACATTCAAACAAAGCTAATCTAGACTACAGGTCTACAAAGACTACAGGTCTACAAAGACTACAGGTTCGTGTAAATAATGTATTATTACAATAACTAATGAGCATAATTCTCATTAATCTTAATTATACACATGTACTAGCTGATGCCCGCAACTTCGTTCGCTTGGAAGACTTCGTCCTCGTGGAATCAAGAACATTGACATATTAACTTATGCCTATAAGGCAGTACTACATACTCACTGAGTACTCCTATAGTAGTTAGGAAGTATACTCGAGGGAAACCACTGCGCATCCATAGTACTCGGAAAAACCCACTGCAAATCCATTGCATTAAGGGAAACCCACTGCGCATCCATTGAACTTTAGGAAACCCACTGCGCGACAATATAGCACATGGGTATGTGTCAAATTTCAAAACATTCCTCCCTATGTTTACCCGTTCGGGGGGGGTGTGCCTTTTTGAAAATCGTCGAATAAGTGTCTCCTTATTTCCTCAGAAGAGTCCATCGCTGAAATATCGCATTTCTGACTTACGCGATTTCAGACCATCTACCACCCCCCTTTGCAATCCTCCAAAAAGTGAAAATCGAAATTTCGTCTCACTCGTGTCTAATAGATTCCAATGAAGAGTATTTCTGCTAAATTTCATGCTTCTAGATCTAACCGTTTCCGAAAAGCTTAAAAGCCTCCCCCTCCCCTTTCACGCTTTCGGGGTCTCATTTTGAAAACCGTCTTCTTATTTACTTAGAAGACTCTATCGCTCTTTAAACCACCCACGTTTTCACCCCTTCAAAAAGTGAAAATCGCAATTTCATCTTACACGTATCTAATATAAGGAAGTAAAAATAATAATTTTTTAAATTATCACAGAGAAATAGACACATTATTATTGGTTTTGACTGTGAAAAGAGTAGAATTAATTAGGTGCACTCACGCACAACTTCCTCATTTTATTTACGATGCTATAAATCATATCTGTAATGTTTTCGAAATAGTCAACAATCGCGCTTTAATGAAATAATGATTATAGAGTAGATTTGTACAACTTTCCATCTTCATTCAGGAGCAGGACCTAATTGTATACCCAGTTTCACTTAGCTTCATGATATTAAATGCCTAGGTGCTCAGCAAGCTTCGACATGTAGACGAGGAATATAGTATCTAATTTGCACTAATCTAGTTTAAAAGTAGATAATATAAGAAAACGCACACTCTTACTACAACTTTTTTATTAAAAAATACTAAAGCGAACGTTTCGATCATATTCCAGTTATTTCGGTGATAAACTCTCTCATCGACGCGACATTAGAGTAAACTCCAGGAAACTCGGGCTCGGCACAACCGTATCCCCAAGAAACAATTCCGGCAAGCTTCCCATTCATCACAAAAGGCCCTCCTGAATCTCCTTGGCAAGCGTCTTTTCCGCCTTCCATAAACCCAGCACAGATCATTCTATCTGTTATTTGCCACTCACCGTATTCCTTGCCGCACACTTCGTTACTAACTAGAGGTACCTTGACAACTTGAAGCTGTTTGGGCAGAAAGGTGTCGTATTGATCTACTGTGCCCCAACCGGTGACAGTAGCTTCGGTTCCTGGAGCGAACTTCATATTTGCATCAACCAGTTGAATTATAGAGGACGAGTTGGTTAATTCAATGCTGTCCTCTAGTTCTAAAATTGACATGTCGTAGTCGATCTTGAAGGAGTTGAAGTGGGGATGCTGATAAAATTTTTTCACGTTGATCACTTGGCCACCGGACTCTAGTATGGAGGAACCAGTTCGAACTGATAAAGCAGAAGCTGACATTCTGAAAAAATATATTTTGTAATAAATGATATCAAAAATGTAGAAGGATAGCATAATTTGTCTCAGGTTTTGTTCAATAAAATTAAGCTAGATAAAGAATACAGATGTGACTTAAGGCAAATTCTAGAAAAATAGAATGTAGTTCTTTGTACTAATGGTTTTTTAGCAACAAACATCCATTATCACAACTAATCAAACGCACTTATAAATATTATAAATTAATTATATTTATTTTCATTTAAGCAAATAAATATACATAACACAAATATACATATAGTGTAAAATCTTTATTTATTGTGCGATTTAAATCAAATTTTACTCAAGTATAGAACAAATTAGGATCTAATTACATTTGCCTCCTACAAATGCAAAGCCACCTGCGGTACCAAAATATGCGGAAAAAATAAAAAAATCGTATTAGGCATTTTTTGTCGGAAAATTTTGTTAATGAAAATTGTTCAGAATTGTCCAAAAAACTTAAGTCCAAAGTTTAATTGAAATTAAAAAAAGGATAAATTGAAATTTTAAAAATTTTAAAAATAATTATTTAAAACAAAACTGCAAATTGATTGACAACTACCTAGTAGTTTGGATTTAATTTCAAACAAAATGTCATAGTACAGTTTTGAAAACAAAAAAAAAACATTAAAATGATATTTTCGAACTTGGACATTATTTTAATCAAAATTTCAACATTTTTTTATTTTGATTAAATTTTGGACTTAAGCTTTTTGGACAATTCTGAACAAGTTCCATTAACAAAATTTTCCGATAAAAAAATGCCTAATAAGATTTTTTTACTTTTCCCGCATATTTTGTTACCGCAGGTGGCTTTGCATTTGTAGGAGGCACATGTTTTTCTGGTAAAAGTTAGGTCTTATATTGTTCTATACTTGAGTAAAATTTGATTCAAATCGCACAATAAATAAAGATCTCACAGGGTGACTCCAAAACAAATGGGTCATACTGTATATATTGTTTATTTATATTTATACTAATTAACATATGCCTCTGTTACATAGTTATACATTACATATAATCTACATATTTCTTTTTCACAGGGGCGAGCGTAGAGGCGACTTCAATGTGAATATCAGTCGATATTCCGTTGAAGCTACGTCGAGCGCGGTTAGTACTTGGATGGGTGACCTATCTTGCTAAATACAGCGTTCTCGTCCCACCTTCTAGCGGCTTGTATATCCGTGTATACGCGGAAGCTACATAATTTCAGACGAGGATTACGTAGTGGATATACCATCCTTCGGAGGGGATGTAAAGCAGGCGGTCCTTTGTCTATTAAATGTTAGGCAAGTAAAAAATCCCTACTCTTCTTAAGGGAAGAGGTTCGGCAAAATTTCCAGGTTGGAGGTAGCTCGTCTCCTGGCATCGGTGATAGGCCCTGGTAGCGGAAATAGGCCGACGTTAAATAAATAGATAAAAAAAAAGAAATTCTTTTTCACAATAGTGATTAATGGGTATAACATATTACTTTTACAACATACTTGCTATATAATCTACAATAGCGTAATGGACCAGAGCATAAAAAAATAAATCCTTTAATTGCCAAATAGAATCTGTCAATTGCCAGATTTACTGTGACAATTGACGGATTATATCTGGCAATTGACAGATTTAATCTGGCAATTAAGGATTTACTTTTTATTAAAAAATCATATTATAGTCTGGAAGCCACGGAGAATACCCAACAATTTCGTATTAGGTTTTTTCAAAACGGATTTGAGGTCTAAGGGTCTCCTAGTTTTGATATCCAAGTGATGACAAAGCGTCATCCTTGAGCAACTCCAGTTACGAGGTGTCCGATAAGTAAGTAGGTGAAATATCACTCTTTTTAATTTTTTTGTAAATTTTACGTAAATAAACGAGTTTTTACAAAAGGTTTGCTTCTCATAATAAGGTTTATATAAAATTTAAACAATAAATTTTAAATACAGTGTGTTCCAAAAGTATATTATATTTATATATATTTTATATATATATTAGACTTCATTATTTTCTGAATCGATTTCATCATTGGAAAGTGAACATTCGTCTTCTTCGCCTTCATTGTCGTTCACAGTTCATTGCAGCAGTGTTCATGTGCTCTGCAAACACAGAATATTGTACAGGGTAACCTTAGAGCTTTTACAGCTACATCTGTTTGTACTGCATGGTTTATTACTGTTACAGGAGCACCTAATTAATTTTAAAACATCAGAAGCTGCCACTTCTACTTTCTCTGGTAAAGTGATCGGAAACAAACACTTGGCATTCACATCTTTATAAAAACCCTAATTGGTTGGCTGTAGACTTGGAAGGTCTGATTGCAACGCATTTTACCAAATGCAGGTCTGTAAGTAGGAACGTTACACATTTTCAATAAATGCTGCATTTGTTGGCGGAAGAGATCGTAAAAGAGGTAATCGCACGCTGTTCTGTCAGCCCACAGACGTAGGCGACCCTCAGATGTTGATTCGCAATTAAGTTTTCCATAGCATGCAGATACAAATTTGGCAGCCTGATTTGTAATGTCACTAATATCTTGATTTACTTCGCCCATGTTGACAAAGAGTATACTTTTTTTAAAACTTTAGAAACTTTGTTCTTACCAATTCCAAAATAAATTGCAGTGGTGTCACGACCACTAAGGGCATGTGCTGCTAAAACATCCGGTATTATGTCCTGATGCCTTAACACCGCCGCTTTTATATCAACTATCGCACGGCCAGCTAGAACGGACTCCATAAAAACGTGATTGATAATTTAAACCAAATTACAAAAATACAAAAGTAACAGAAACACATCAGTATCATCTGACATAACTACTATTTCGGCTCGTGGATTGGTCTTGGCTTCAATTATAGCTTGTTGTACAATCATAGTATCAGCTTCTTCGTGCGTTGCTCTGTTCTGTGAGATACCATACCATTATGAATTTTGTAGGGTTCAGGTTCTTCGCCAGTTATAACTAATTTATGCTTAAATGTATGCTTTACGTTGTATTGTAGGCGTAGGCCTCTATAAAGCTAAGACAAATAAGGTTAATAAATTGTTTTTTGTTTTTAGTTTCACCCATTATTGCTTTTCGGGCAGGTAGTTGTGTTAAATTGGTCAGCTTATATTTTCTATTAGCGGTTTTGCCCTTCTCAGAACTAGTGCAGTTTTTGGTGCTGTATTCAATATAACGATCAAATACTAAGTGGACGTTCCCGCGGTCCAAATGCTATCCCACAACTGTTTTAATTTCTATAATGTAATCTTGTACAGTTCCTTTTTCGGGCCAGCGGACGCATCATAAAAGCGCTGATCCGTCAATTACTATTATGGTGTCATATTTAACTGAATCGGTCATTTGAGAAACAGCAATTTTGTACGTTTAAAATTTCAATTTTCGGTGATATACCAAATTGTAACATTTTTTCAATTTCCTATAAAACTTTGTAAAATCAATAAATTCAATAAGTTAACGCACAATTAACCATACAATAATGAGAAAAAATTAAGAACTAAGTAGTATTCAAGGTTAAAGCCAAAAACATATAATCATTTTATTAATAAGATTTTTTATTTTTTCAGCATATTTTGGCACCACAGGTGGCTTTGCCTTTGTAGGAGGCGAATGTATTTCTGGTCAAAACTAGATCCTAATTTGTTCTATACTTGAGTAGAATTTGATTCAAATCGAAAACAAAATAAAAAACATAAGGGCGTCTTCATTTTAAGTGAGTCACACTGTATATTTAAGGAAATGTATAGATTTCGACAAAATATTACGTTAGTAAATGCGTCGAGTGTTGTAAAATAAAGGTTGTTTTGTGACTGTGATTTATTAACAGACCACGGTAAACCGCTTTGATAGAAATATTCAAGATACCTAATATGTACTTTTTTTTAATTATCTATTTTGGCTGGCGAATATCTCGTAAACTATAACACATAGGAAGAAAATGAATATAAACATTCTTGTAGGAAATTTAATTATGTTTTATTTTGCATAGATTACCTTTTTCCGTACGACGCATCGTAAAGCCAAAAACATATACAATCATCTGATTGTTTTGAAACACTCTCAAGTTGCTCAAAGATGCTTGTCATCAGTCGGATATGGTAAATAGATATATAAATCTACGAGAATCTAATACTTTGTTAATGTAGGTGTCAAGAGTTGTCAAGTAAATACTTTCTTATGTTATTTGCATTTTGCGAATTTAACCATTGTTCCAAACACATTTTTTAATTAAGTAAACCATATTTTGGATTCAAGCTATTTAGATAATTCCGAACAACTTTTGCTAACAACAATTTATTCATATGATATCAATTCTTCTCATTAAGTCTTGCATTGATGGTATGATGGTGGCTTTGCATTTAAAAAGAGTTGATAATTTTGTGGTGGTAAGTGGAACTACTTCTTCTTCTTCTTATTCCTTTAGCGGAGCGACAAAAGGTTGTCGCACTCAGGCCTTCCGGTCCATTTTGTGCGTCCGCAACAAATTAAGGGAATTCCCCTGTCAAGGTTGAATTCAAACTCAAAGACCAAAATCCTTATGGGGGCATCGCTTATTTCCTCCAGCACCGGGAAACCAATGCCGAAGTGTTTGTGCCTCTAGTTCTTGAGACCAAGTCAGGAAGTTAGGTAGTGGATGGAAGTTTCTTCCTCATCCTCACAGAACCTGTAGGTTATCAACCACCCTTAGAGTGTGCAGGTGAAAGAGTTGCGTCGAATTAAAAGACCTACCACGATTCTGATATGTTTCCTATTTAGTCGCAGAGTTTGTTTTGCACGCTTCGGCGAGGGCCCTGGGATAGGGAGCTTCGCTTGCCGGGTTCCTGGGTGGAACGCTCAGATGTCAGAGAATTGGGAACAAGTCCTGTTCTCTATTGCTTCTTGGCATTTGATTTAGGATAGCCGAGAGCCGATTCCGGACCCAGTAGGGGCCGCTGAGAGCCTCCTCTGGCCAAAACATCTGCCCTACATACAATATTACTGTGACCATACACCCAAGGAAGTTTAACCCAGTTGTATGAGCCAAATCACAGAGAATCTGTTTACAGTTTTGAACCAATATTAAATAGAACCCAATAATGGTTTATACCGAATAAAAACTAAACAAGTTATCGTTCTGTGCGTATAATACTGAAAAAAAAAATTGCCGTATTGAATCTGCCAATTTTTATACCCAGGTCAATATACGCCGCTGTAATAATCTAAAACATGCATACGTGAGCTAAAAATATTGATATAGATTTATTGAAGTAGTGAGGACTTATATGGTACAAATTACTTTTAAAGATTTATACAATATGTCCACGGCAAAGCGGTATTATTGGTGTAAATGACAATTTTTTTGGATTACAAACACAATTTACAAAATTTGCAGAAGATCGTTTTTTTTCATCGACATAATTTTCTCTGATAAAGCAACTCACCAATGGTGTTGTGTCTAGTCAGAATAGCCGCTCCTGGAACGATACAAACTCAAATTTTAGAATTGTTACACGTAGTCAATATTTTAAAAGAGATAATGTTTGGTGTGTAATATCCTACAATGGTATAATCGGACCATACTTCATTGACGGTCAATTGAATCAGTGTAACTCTTTAAATTTACTGGAAACATTTTTTCATGAACATTTACATACCTTGCCACTGGACGAAAGAGCACGTTTGTATTTTCAGCAAGATGATTGTTCAGCCCACAGCATACAAATAGTCTGAATAATAATTTTGCAGAGAAGTGGATTGGATGATTTGGATCCTTCCCGTATTCACCCAGATCGTCTGATTTGACTATTTGCGATTTTTATTTATGGAAACATCTGAAGCAAATTTTTTATTCCTATGATTTAACAACGGATGTAAATGTATTGAAAGCTATAAATGCTATAAATTCAATTGACTTCCAAGCCATTCAAAATAGCTACAAAGAATTTAAGAACAGAGTTGAGATATGTGCTGAAAATGGAGGAACATGGGTAGAATAAATGAATTTAAATTATCATTACCTTTATAATATTAAAAAAAAAATAAAATTTTATAAATTAGAAAAAAATGTTTTTAGTTCTGTAATTTGGTACAACGTCATATTTTTTAATTCTGAGCAAGTTTTTCTAATAAAATTTTTCAATATTTCGCACAAAAAAGGCACTTTGCCTCATGCGATTTTTATTTTTAAGCTGTTACCAGCGCCCTTTATAAATTTTTTAAAGTCCAAGATATTAAAAATAGGTTTTGGGTGAAGCAAGAGCAGAATACAAAAATCTGTGTTTCTAATCCAAAAAAAATTGTTATTTACAGCTATAATACCGCTTTGCCGTGGACACATTGTATAAGTGACATGATAATATTAATATATTTTTCATAGATATGGTTTACGTAGTCTTTATATTTTTTTTAATGTAATTTTTATATTATATTAGTCAGGGCCGGATATATGTAGAGGGGGGTTTGGAGGGGTGGTGTCACAACTCCCCAACTTTGAAGCCGATTCGGCAAATTGGTCACCATTCGGCACTTTCGGCATTTGGCAATTATGTACATAAAATCACAAAAATACTCAAAACAATGAAAACTCAATACCGTAAATAATTATTAGTTTTCGAGCAACCTCTGTCTTGTATTTAACTTAAATCATGCTGGCTGCTACGAAAGCGTAGAAAGGCCATACCATTAATAATATTTTTTAACTCAGAATTCACAGTTGTTAAGTCGGAATTTATAATTGTATCTAGGAATTCACAATTATTGTACCTCGGAATTCACAATTGTATCTCAGAATTCACAATTGTTAAGTCGGAATTACTAAAGAAGTAATAATGTAGAGGAATTGGCTCTGAATGATATTACCATCATTACTAGAAACGCTTGTAACAAATGCGGGTAAAAGGAACTTTGTGTAAATCAAAGGATGCCCGCCGCTTTGGCAGGTGTTCAGAGTCATTTGCGTACCAGTTTCGAGCTTTTGGATCTCGTCAGCCCAAAGCAGACTCGGACACCTTTGACGCTGCGGGCTCCTTTTACTCTTAATAAAGTCGAGCAACACAAAGTCAGTGACTTGTAAATAATGTGAGCGGGTCCCTCCAACTGAATTAGTTCTACAAATGATTAAAAACTAATGAAAATTAACTTGGTTATATTTTTTTCTAACTCGGAATTCACAGTTGTAGGAAGGAATTCATATAGATGAAATAGTCCTATAAATACTCGAATACTATACTCGATACACGTTTCACGTTTCACAACCATGTTAGCACCATTTGGAAATGATTAAAACTGAAGAATGTATTTTCCAAACTAATGTCATGGTTCAACGAATTCAACCAATCCCGTCAAACCTATCTACACTCTGTATCGAATCGACAAACCACCACCTGCCTACCAATAAAGAGGGATATGTTTAATAGAAGCACAACCTAAACTTCTAGTTAGTTTATCTGTATGATAAAGTGCTTAACCTCGCATTGAGAAACCGGCCCTTAGAGCATAGAATTGAATCAAACGAAAAGTAAGGAATTTACGAAATCAATTGTAATTTGAAGAATGTTGGACTAGCGAAACGTCCTAGTATAACTAGATTCAAGGAGGGTAATATGGCCCATCTCAAAAATTGAAAAATTTGAAAATTTAGTGTTGCCCATCATGGAATAGATATTAACGGTTAATTAAGAATATGAGAAATAATAGCCAACTGGATGCATTTGAAAGCTTATAAAAACTGCAAAATGTAAAGGCAGTATGAATAGCGATAAAGGTCTTATTTCAAAAAGCCTGCTTTATTGGTTAGTAGGTCATGTACTGAATAGTGGGTTGCGTTGAACCCTGACATTAATTTAGTACAAATACATCATATATTGCTTAATTTCCATTAGTTTATAATCGTCTGCAGATGATGCCAATATAGTTGGCGAAATTTGTAGGACTAATTCCGTTGGAGGAACCCACTCACATTTTTTATAAGTCACTGTCTTTGTCTTGCACGACTTTATTAAGAGCAAAATGAGCCCACAGCGTCCAAGATGTCCGAGTCTGCTTTGGACTGGCGAGAGCCAATAGCTCGAAAATGGTACGCAGATGACTCTAGACACTTGCCGAAGCGGCGAGACTCCTTTAATTTAGACAAAGTTCCCTTTACCATTTGTTGCAAGCACACTGCGTTTCTAGTAATCTATTAATGATGGTAATATCATTAAGTCAAGAGGAATGTGACAAAATTGGATATTTTATCTACCATTCATCTATATTATTACTTCTTTAGTAATTCCGACATAACAATTGTGAATTCCGACTTAGCAATCGTGAATTCCGACTTAACAATTGTGAATTCTGAGATACAATTGTGAATTCCGAGATACGATTGTGATTCCGACTTACAATTGTGAATTCTGTGATACAATTGTGAATTCCGAGATACAATTATGAATTCCGACTTAACAATTGTGAATTCTGAGACAACAATTGTGAATTCTGAGTTAAAAAAATATTATTAATTATTATTATTATTAATCTGCTTGTTCTAGTATCTAGCCCTAAGCGCTGTATGTATATGAATGTATGTATATCTACAGTGGCATGTCATAATTTCTGGAAACGTAAACAGGACACTTCGATTCATCAAAAGTCTTCAGTCAGATTTACATTTTTTTTGTATTCCAAAATTTAAATGACCATCTAGTCGCGTCAATGTAGAAAAGTTAAAAATTGAAATGGTTCGTGGCAAAGGACCAATCAACCAATCGGAATAATTTGTTAATTTGTTATCTCGAAAAGTATTTGAGAAAACCGACTGAAAACGTATACTCGGGGGTTTTCGAGGTCGCTGATTACGATTTTGAAGTGAAAATTGGAAAATTCAAGTTTGTCGGCTATAGCGTATAAAAACACGATATATTTTTGAATATATTATATTATTTATTTCTACACACTTATAAAAATTGTTTACTTAAAAAATATATGAAAATATAAATTTAATTAAAATTCTTTAAAAATTTTTTTTTTTCATTTCAGTTATTTATAAATAAAAATATTGCTCCTCTTGTTCTTCAACTTCATTTCTTTCTTCTTCTTGAACATTGTCGATTTTATTATCGTAAAATAATGTATTCACCATATTATATTGAGATAAATTTCATCTCTTTCTATTGAAAAGTTTCCCAAGTAGCACAGTGTGGACTATAGAGTTTTCGCAACTAAATATTGGCTGCTAAAACGTTAGGATGACCGTCGTTTGGCTGTAATTTGGTCTTCAAATCTCAAAGCCTTTTATTACAAATATTTTTGTTGCTATAGCGTTGTCGCAACATAATTGAACAAACAAATAGTTACAATTGCCATTTGGATGACCGAATCAGCAGAAATATGCCTTCCACAACTATCGCAACAGCTCAATAGCAGCTGTAACAAATAGTTGTAATTTTTGATAGTTGGCGAAATTTGTAGAACTAATTCCGTTGGAGGAACCCACTCACATTTTTTATAAGTCACTGTCTTTGTCTTGCTCGACTTTATTAAGAGCAAAATGAGCCCACAGCGTCCAAGATGTCCGAGTCTGCTTTGGACTGGCGAGAGCCAATAGCTCGAAAATGGTACGCAGATGACTCTAGACACTTGCCGAAGCGGCGAGACTCCCTTAATTTAGAGAAAGTTCCCTTTACCATTTGTTGCAAGCACACTGCGTTTCTAGTAATCTATTAATGATGGTAATATCATTCAGTCAAGAGGAATGCGACAATATTGGATATTTTATCTACCATTCCTCTATATTATTACTTCTTTAGTAATTCCGACATAACAATTGTGAATTCCGACTTAGCAATCGTGAATTCCGACTTAACAATTGTGAATTCTGAGATACAATTGTGAATTCCGAGATACGGTTGTGATTCCGACTTACAATTGTGAATTCTGTGATACAATTGTGAATTCCGACTTAACAATTGTGAATTCTGAGATAACAATTGTGAATTCTGAGTTAAAAAAATATTATTAATGCCAACAGCATGGCCAAATCTGCTTGTTCTAGCCTCTAGCCCTAAGCGCTGTATGTACATGAGTATATGTATATCTACAGTGGCATGTCATAATTTCTGGAAACGTAAACAGGACACTTCGATTCATCAAAAGTCTTCAGTCAGATTTACATTTTTTTTGTATCCCAAAATTTAAATGACCATCTAGTCGCGTCAATGTAGAAAAGTTAAAAATTGAGATGGTTTCTGGCAACGGACCAATCGACCAATCGGAATAATTTATGTTTATTGAGGTCTGGGGAACATTGGTAAAAAGAAAAAAACAGGCCGCTGGCGCTGGGACTTTTCTATTAATAAACTATCAACCACTAAACAAATTAAGTAAATTTGTTAATTTGTTTCTATACTCTACTGATGAGAATTAACGAGTTCGAAAAAAGTTGTACAACTTTTCTAGAGTTGAAATAGAATGTATGTTTCAATAATTGTTGTGAATGACTGAATTTCAATAAATAATTTAAGTATTTTCAATATATTTTTTTGCCTTAAAATGCTAGAAATCCTATCATGTAATTCAATACTTCGTCAGTATTAGCTAGAAGAGTAGTTGTTTTGATTAGTTTTCCAATAATGAGTGTTTTAAAGTGTTTTCCTACGTAGTATATTAGCGTGACCCGATTGAGGCACCAATATACAGAAAGTAGATAATTTCATATTAAATAATAAAGTGTGAATGATTAAATTTGAATAAATGTTTTAAGTATTTTCAATATATTTTTTTCCTTTAAAATGCTAAGAATCCTATCATGTAATTCAATACTTCAATACGTCAGTATTAGCTAGAAGAGTAGTTGTTTTGATTGATTCTCCAATAATGGGTGTTTTAAAGTATTTACCTGACTAGTATATTAGCGTGCCCAGATTAGGGCAACAATATACAGAAAGTAGGTATTTTCATAATAAAAAGTGTGTAAGTTGTGATTTGCATAATACCTAAATAATATTCTCTAATCTCGAAAAGTATTTGAGAAAACCGACTGAAAACGTATACTCGGGGATATATATTTCGAGGTCGCTGATTACGATTTTAAAGTGAAAATTGGAAAATTCAAGATTGTCGGCTATAGCGTATAAAAACACGATATATTTTTGATTATATTATATTATTTATTTCTACACAATTATAAAAATTGTTTACTTAAAAAATATATGAAAATATAAATTTAATTAAAATTCTTTAAAAAATTTTTTTTTTCATTTCAGTTGTTTATAAATAAAAATATTGCTCCTCTTGTTCTTCAACTTCATTTCTTTCTTCTTCTTGAACATTGTCGATTTTATTATCGTAAAATAATGTATTCAACATATTATATTGAGATACATTTCATCTCTTTCTATTGAAAAGTTTGGTACTAATATTAAAGAGGTACTAGTCGACGAAATATCGTCACTGTTGGACAGAGACAAAGAAGCTTTTTTAAGCTAGCTAGCTAGCAAGCTTAAGAAGTTTAAGAAGCTTAAAAAGCTTGTTTGTCTCTGTCCAACAGTCAGGCCTGTAGCTGGAAAGTGCTTTCAGGGCGGGCCCGTAAAAAAGTCCGAAAAAAAATGTTTGATGAGCGGGGGGGGGGGAGAAATCCAAAAAATTTTTAATAAGAGAAATCCAAAAAAAACTTTTTAGTCCGAAAAAATCAAAAAATTTTACCCAATCTCTTTCAAAAAGTTAAAATTGTCCCCATTACGATCACCGTAGGTCGGGCGAAACTTATTCCAGGACGGGCATCGCCCGTCCTGCCCCCCCCCCCCCCCCCCTAGCTACAGGCCTGCCAACAGTGACAATATATATATCTTCTTTCTGTGCGCGGCTGAGTACCAACTTAGGATGGTTGACTATGTAAATTCCGGAATCAAGAAAGTGCACTGTATTTAAAATGTGTATGCCCTTTGAACTAATTCACAGTAAAATTAATTCAGTAATAGGTAATTAAATTACATCTATTTAAAACATTTTTATTAAAAAAAAAAATAGTGATTTACCCGAATATTTTAAAAAATAGTTACAATTCCGGTGATGGAGAGATACTCATGAATCATACATTTCGGTGCAAAATGGCATTCTAAACACTTTTTTATTCTTGTAATTTTTCTAAAAAATGTACACTTAAGCCAGAAAATCTTATTTTTTTACTTTATAGCCATTTTGGGTCAACCATCTTGAATTTTCCAATTTTCAAAATTGTAATCAGCGACCTCAAGATCCCCCGAGTATACATTTTCAGTCGATTTTCTCAAATAGTTTTCGAGATAACAATTAACAAATTTAATTAATTTGCTTACAATTGTTTGTTTATTAATAAGAAGGTCCCGTTTTTTCTTTTTACCAATGTTCCTTAGACTTCAATAAACAATTTGCGAAAAAAAATAGGACGATTAATATTTTGCCAGAAAACTTCTCAGATAATATCTATTTTGATGCGACTAATCATATATAAAGATAATAAAGGAGCAAAGGAAAAGAAGTGATTCGGAATTATAACAATTTCGCACCCTTCCATAAAAACTGCTTAAAACCGGCCCTGATATTAGTGTGTTAGTGTTCTCGGTCAGTGATTTACTATTTGCTGCAATTTGGAGTTTGGTCGGGTGCCGTTTTATTTGAATCTAGATAATTTAGAGGGTCATAATTTGTGTGAAAGCCTAAAGTATTAGGTAAGTCATAATTTTGTTTGTAAATTTATTGTCTAATACAAAATTAACCTGGAATAGCTACTACGACTAAAAAACGATCCTAAATGTGTTGAAACCCCAGGAAAACATAATTGAAGAGCTAAGTGGATAAAGGTGTTATGTGACATATTTGAAAATTTTGAGATTTCTACACAGACAACCATTTTGACTTATAATCTATCATTTCAATAAGTTTTTGGGATAATAAACCTTTCCTAAATGCGTTTTAATGTTTGATAAAGGTGTTATGTACATATGGTTTTTATATAATTTAATGGAAAAAGGTGTCATGATCACATACCACCTTTATCCATTACTGTGCGATATTAAATTGTTTAATGTCCTACAAGTCTGTTATTTTACAATACCCACCCTATTTTGAGATACATTAAATGAAAAATAACGCCCTAGGGCGTTATGAATATCTATAACGCCTTAGGGCATTATAAAATTATAATACAACCCAAAACAAGCAAATTATGATAGCGTTATTGACAAACAAAATGCGTTGCTATGCAACGGCGGCGTTTACAAACAATTTTGATTTTTACTCTCTTTTAAATCAAATCGTTCTGAACATAAAAGATGTCAAATTAATAATTCGTAAATGTAAAAAAAAAAATCGAATTAAATAACAGACTTGCAGGACATTAAACGTTGAAGGCACCACGGGTGTTATAGGATAATGACGCCCTCGGTCGACGTACCCTCCCTCGGGCCAGAGGCCCTCGGGATTGTACACTGCCGACCTCGGTGCGTTATTATCCTTATAACACCCTTGGTACCTTAATAACTATTAATCCAAAACACTTTGCTTTTAAAGTTATGTTATATTGACAGTAATGTGACAAGTTGTCTTAAGTGTTTCTTACAATTATAGTGAAAATGGCCAGTCGTAGTAAACTGATATTACAAATGGCAATGAATAAACGATTTCATGAATCATGTAAGATGTTTATAAATTGGCTGATATTTGGAAATAGTGTTTATAGTGTTTTAATCCATATATTCATTTCGTTCAATTTCGAAATGGTATGAGATGGTACAAGAGTCGAGATGGTATTTGAGTATCTAATTGCTGTAAACACATTTATACCTTTTGGCAATTCAGCAGAAATCAGTCACATAGTGGCAATTTCAAAGTGATGCTTTGCGGTGTTGATTTTTGTACAAACATTTTTATGCTGACAAGTAGAAGAGGGCTGGACCGTAGAATTTTTTATGATAAGAGCAAAACTGATATCTGGTATGGCTTCTGCCCACCCAATATTTTGAAAGAGCATTAAATTGTTTAAGGCAAATCTGGCGAATTCCGAAATTCTTGCGGAAAAAATAATAAGTATGATAATTACGCCAATCAAGTCAAAGGTCATTTGGGTTTGTAAGGTTATCGTTTAAGAATTACAGGGTTCGCTATGCTTACATCTATTGGGTTAAAAAAAATAATAATAAATAATACTAAAGAATACGGAGAAAATTACTAACTAGCTTTCGAACAACAAAAGCGTGACGGAGCAAAAGTTACAGAAGATAGAACGATTCGCTTTCTTACTTTAGATCTTCAGCAAACCATGCCGCTGCCAAAATTAAGTACATCGAAAGCATTTTACCTTCGTCAAATGTGGTGTTACAACCTTGGCATACATACATTGAGGAATACTGAAAAAAAAACGTTCTTTTTCACATGGACTGAAGATATGGCCAGCCGTGAAAGCCTAGAAATTGCTAGTTGCTTACATACCTTTTCAAAAATGTACAATGAATATTTCCAAGAAAAGATCGATCACATTATAATATGGCCCGACTCCTGTGGTGGACAAAATAAAAACTTCAATATCATTACACTTTACCAGTTGTTGATTTTAAAGAGAGAATTCAAAGTTATCGACCATACATTTTCGGAGGTGGGACATTCATATTTAGATTCAGACAGAGACTTTGGCAGAGTCGAGAAAATTTTAAGGAAACATCAAAACATCTACGTTCCGGACCAGTATCGAGAAATTTTAAGAACTCCCAAAGACGCCGTTGTCATAGATATGAAGAATAGTTTCAAGGATGTTGATGGAATTGCCTCAAAACTCAATTTGTACAAGAGGAAGAAAAACTTGAACAATGAAAAGGTTTATTTTCACGACGGTATAAAATGGCACCTGGGTGTTACTATTACATCACTAGATGAAATGACTCTATTTTACAAAGTCGATATTTTAAAGAAAAGGAATATGCATAAGATAAATTCCGAGTGTATTGCTCTAACGGTGTTTAATGAAAACAAGGGCAGCCTAAGTGTAGGAAAACTGGTCAATCTTAAAGAACAATTACCATTCATAAATGAATGGTAAGGCCGTATTATCCAACATACTTGGAAATGACCAAACTGTGGCTCAAAACCGTAGAACTGTCCGACTACCTAAAAACTGTAGAATGTTTTAATAATAATAAAATATGTTTAATTTCTTAACACTTTTATTCACTAATTCCTTATTCATTTCAGAGAAACTTATGAACGGATAAAGGTGTTATGTACATTAATTTTTTTAAATTTTCGAAAATAATGACAACTGAGAACTTTAGTTATTTGTCTCTGAAAAGTACATCAAATGTCAATATCATCGCAAAATGCTAGCAAGCTATATAGTCGTTATAACAAAAAAGTTCTCGCCTAAAAACTTTCGAGTTAAATTACTCAATAACGTGTTTTTGTGACATAACACCTTTATCCACTTAGCTCTTCAATTATTGTAGGATTAAGAACGTATTAGTTCTGTTAATTGTTATTTAACTAGATCCTACATTTATAGTTTTGTATCATCTTTCGTAGATAATAACATTTATCATTAAATGCAATAAAGATTAAAGTGAGGTTACTTATATTTCTTTTCTTTCAATCTTTTGAAATTTCATAAAATTTTTATTTGAACAATTTTCTTGCATTATCAATTGTTTACAAGTTACAGGAAGTCGAAAATTTCATTATTTTTTAAATTTCAAGCTGCTGTAATTTCAAAACAGTTCACTGTAGAAGAAATAAATTGTTTAAACATAAGTTTTGGAAAATTTTATGGTCTACAATATTAACAATAACTAATTATTACAAAGGAGCAACAGAGACACAGGTAATTGTGAAAATCTGCAGAGAAGCACGAAGAACAATGTTAAAGATTATCGAATTTTCGTTCCTTTGATAAAAGTAAATCGATAGCATAAAATAGTTGTTTTGGTCCTAAAATAACCCCTTACCGCATGATTTTTGCAATTTTGATGAAAATTTTAATTTCAATGTATTTAGACATACTATTTACGGGAAAAATATTTAAAAAAATCAATTTTGGAATTTCACACATATATTTGAAAAAAATGGTTTGTGCCACATATGGCACACCATACAACAAGGACATTATATAATATTTATTCTGTGTGACACATCATATAATAAATTTGGCACTTTCTACAGAACACAAAAAATTTTCCAGGAAAATTAAGATATTTGCAATGCGTGCCGTGCCTTTCACTGCTAACTCCCATATTCAATTTTATTAAGTTTTCATCGGTAAAGAAATATTTGAAAAACTGGTCCACAATTTCTTGAGGTAGTTTCTCATTTCCAAGGAATTTTATATCTTTCTCATGCATTAAGAGATCTGATTATGTCCAAATCGGAGGTTCCGGCTTGTTTAGGTGCCTTTACAAAATAAATTAGAGGAATGTCATCCTCATTATCCGGTCGTTTTCTCGGTCCTCTCATTCAACATAATAAGTTTCCTCAATAACACCGTATTGAACTGTCGGATGATCATAGTAGGACAGATCATCTCTTTTACTAACATTTACTATTCAGTATATCTACTACGTGCTCATAAAATTTTCTTACATCCATTATTGTGCCATATATGGCACATACCTTATTTCCTACAAATAATGATGTCTAAGAAACATAACTGCTTTATTTCACTTGTACACTACTTGATTATAGTCAAACTTTGGTCCAGTCAAAGGAGCGCTAAAATGACCAAAATCTCTAACTTGAGTGCTACTGAATAGATTTTGATGAAACCTTGTGCATTGTGTTTGTAATGACGTTAATAAAAAAGTTGAAAACATATTATAGTAGGAAATGATCGGAAGGGGTAGAAAACACTCCTTTTATTACGGGTTCCGTAACTTGTAGAATTAGGTCAAAAATGAAAAGAAAACAATGTATTTACCTTTTTTTGAATCAAAATAAAATGTTTTTACTCCTGTGAATTTTTTCGAAAAATGCTTATTTTTCGAGTTATGGCAACTCGAATATTCCTAAAAATGGGGGAGGGAAAAAGTAAAAGTTGAAAAAAAAAGTTATTTGAACTGGACTGGACTGGACGTCTGAATATACTCTTTTTTAGTATTTCTCCCGCTGATTACGAATCTGAAGTCAGAATGGGGGGGTTGATGCGCATATTACAGAGAAAAACCCGAAAAACTGTCAAAAAATGCGTTTTTTATGGTTTTTTGGGTGGTAAAATATGCATGTGGCGTGTTCGACTAGGCTGCATGTATTTTTTTTATATTTCTTTGCCCCACTGACCTCGAATCTATTTTAGAACCCAGGGCTAATTGTCAAAATGTTGAGGAAAATAAAAAAAAACCGTAAAGAGTCGCGTTTTTCACAGATACTATGTTTTATATGAATATCACGTTTTTTTCATGAATACATAGCATGTTACGATGGCCTGCGTACACTTTTTTTTTATTAATTTTTCCCGCTGATCACAAATGTTGAGGCAAATTTGAAGGTCAGTGATGAAAATACTAAGAAAATCAAAAAAACTCTCAGAAATTGGGTTTTTTCATGGATGTCGAGTTTTTTCATGAACGCATAGCGTGTTCCAATGCTCTGCATATACCTTTATCGAGTAATTCTTTCCGCTGATCACGAATCTGGAGTCAAATTTTGGGGTCAGGGATGAAAACACTGAGAAAAATCAAAAAAACTGTCAAAAATCTGTTTTTTTTTTTCAGGATACCCAATCATTGTGCGTGATATATAGTATTTCAATTTTATATTAGTTTTCGTTTTCGAACCCGCTTGTCTTCAAATGCTCTGTATAAGGTGTTTCTTCGTCGTTTCGTTCCTTGGTTTCACTTCTCTTTGTAGCATCCAGCAGTAATCTACTAACATGTTGACATCCCATTTACCCTGAAATCGATGTTCACAGTCTTTTAAATCTTGATGGAATCTTTCTCCTTGCTCTTTGCTGAAGTCGCCGTTATTTTCTGGAAACTCATATAGGTGTGAATCGAGAAAGTTCAATTTCAGATGTTTCTGTAGTGTGGATCTTTGGTATTACCGAGAAATTTTGTGGACACGTCTTTAAAACTTAACCATGCCGCCTTTTCTACTTCATTCATAGAATTAACGAATTCTTGGTCCGGAAATAAAGTTCGAAACACGCAGAGTAAGAGATGATTCGTGTGGTGAGGATGAGGAAACTTCTCACCACATACTATGTGAATGACCAGCCTTGGTGGCTGGGATGTTTTCATACTTCGGAGACCAACCGTGACCCCGGAAGAAATAGCAAATTGACCGTATACTCTCCTTTTGGAGAAGAACGGGATTAATGGGATAACGATACTATTGGGTAAAATAAGCTTAAGCTTCAGTAGGGCGGAGCCCCTGCGACCGCAACCCATAAGAAAAAAAAATAAAATAAAATAAAAGGAGACGACTCCATTTAATATTGTACAACATTGCAACACGGAAAATGTCCGTTTGAAGTTTTTTTAGAATGTATAGATCTCGGTCAACCTTCTAAACAAGGTTTTAGCCATGTCGTTGTAACTCGGTCCAGCCATTTTTTTTTAACAACTAACACTACATTTATCAGGTTTCTGCAAGGCTAAACACCGTTCTTAACGGATTGGTGTTTGTTTTTATATTTTGAATGGGATTCCATTAAAAACGGACTAGTACGTCGGATGGCAGGCTCTAGCGTTCACTAACCCAATACCGAGGTATAACCAAACAAAACCTATTTCATTTTATTCAGCAGGTTTTTTTACATAGGAAATCACTTTTGACGACACTCTCCATTGGTCGAGACTGAAGTTACAAGAAAAAAACAAAAAAAAATAAAAATAACAAAATTCAGATTCAACCACGAATAACTTTCAAACGAAAAAAGATAGGATTATATATATTTTTTAGTTTTATAGTATAAACGATTCTCTTTAATTTGATGTATAATTTATTGCAAAAATAATAACTTTAACACTAGAAAATTTACGTTAATTTAGATGTTACACAAATTGTCAATTTTTTTAAAAGCTCGTTGTAACTCGCTTATGTATTGAGCTATTCGAATGTTTTTTTCACCAAAAACTGCCAAATTTCATAGACTTCATTTTGTCTCAATTAATGCTGGGTCTAGCTCTGTAAATAAAAGAGGTACAGCCTTTTAAACACAATGAAGCGCACTTCGGCGACGGAGTCGCAAGGCTTCCCCTCTCGTTCCCGGTACATCCCGCGTTCGCCATAAACCGCGCAAGGCTATAATCAGCGGCCGTAACAAAAGCTTTACAATAATCTTCCTTTATTGTAAGATGATAATATTAATAAATCAAATTCAATAATATGATATTAATTGTAATAATCCGCTATATATGGAGTCGTACAACGCGGGTGGTGCATTAATAAATGGAAAATAATAAGTATCAGACAGAGATAACTGATTTTCAGATATATCATTATTAAACTCATGCCAGCTAGTAAAGTTTCTACTTTGCTTCGTAAATTTTAATATTTTCCATAAAGTGTCAGAGGTAACCACATAATGAAAACAGTTATTTGGCATGCTTTCACTAACTCGTAGAGGATCTGAACGATTAGTTGGATTTTTGTACATCTATATTTTTGTTTTCATGTAAACTGGAAGGGTTAAGATCAGGTAAAATTTATTGGATAGATATTCTTGTGTAAATAGGCCGATCTTTTTTTAAATAATACCATTCCAAGCAGTAATGGGAGTAGGATTTTCACCATCCAGCCTGTCTTAGTTTTGATCAAAATTGTCGATGTCGATGAATGTAATTGTTTTCTTCAGAACTTACTGGAGGAACTCCAGGTGGAATAAAAATTTCGTAGTTTTTACTAATACGTGACTAGCTAAAGATGTTAAATATCCGTATTTCATCGTAGGAATAACCATAGCCAAAAGAATAAAGCATATCAATAAGTTTTTTTCTTCTGACGGCACGATACACATGTAATTATATGTAAAGGATTAAAAAAGTGGTCTATGCTGGTTGTTTTTTTTTTTCATAATTATTAATATAAATTGCATTACTATAGAAATAACGTTTAAATCAAATTTGTCTGTTCCGATATATTTAGTATCCACGACATGAATGTTTATAAGAAATCTGAAGCTTCTTATTTACATTGATGATTATTCTGAATAGTAGTCGTGTTTTTTACAGTTTTAAAATGTCCACCTATAGCTTCATTTAAGATACTGGCAGCACTTGTGTCTGACAACAAAAATTCGTTAGTCTTTTTAGCTTTATTATCACTTGAATGAACTGTTGTATTTCCTTTGTGTTCCCAAAACACTTTGTTTGTTTAAATGCTTTCTAGTCTCTTTCTTATATTTCCGCTGCTATAATAATCTAATTCTTCTTCCGTGATTTCTTCAAATATATCATTAAGGAGTGTTTTTAGAAATACTAAAGGATTCTTTTTTGCAAAACAGCAAGTTCAACCTCCCTAAATAAAATGTTTAACGCTACCTTAAATTCATGTTTTCTTTCAGTGGTTTAGTTTGTACACATTTAATTTTTTTTGCTAATATATTTTGCATAACAAATTTTATGATAATTTCCGTCATCCCCAAATAAATCTGAATAAAAGTAAAACCTGCCTTTTATTTCTATATCACAATGCGTCACTGCAGCTTTAAAATATATTTTTTTCTAGTTTCCGCACCCGTTCCTGTACAAATTGCTTCTTAAAAATGTTTTTAATTTATTCTTATTTTTTCTGGATTTTCCACAGATCAGACAATGCTAAGAATTTTTTCTTTCATTTGCACAAAGTATAATAGACCTGATGCCAGTAACAGTTGGTTTTTTACCATTAGATTTTCTTTGCTTTCAGGAGTTTCGCAAAAGTAACATGCAGTTTTTTTCATTGATAATGTATCTACAATATACATAAACTGTAATAGCCTAAATGTAAATAAAATAATATATACTTATATTAATACTTATCCAGACAATAATGAGGCCAGCAGCCGATACGTTTCTTGATTGGCCGAGAGCGTAGCGGGGCGAGAGTGGAAGCCTCGTGTCTTCGTCGTCGTAGTGTGCTTCGTTGTGTTTCAAGGGCTGTAGCGCTTTTAGTTAAAAAATTAGATCTGGCATGAATCGAGACAAAATGAAGCCTATTAAATTTGTCAGTTTTTGGTGAAAGAAATGGTGAATAGCTCGTTATATAAGCGAGTTATGGCGAGTTAAGAATTTGAAAAATGTTGCTGATTTGTGTATCCTTTTGAATTTTGCCAGTTTTTTTATGTTAATGTTTTAATTATTGCAATAAATTATACTTCAAATTAAACAGCAATGTTTACTTGTCAAAACCAGACAAAAATTTTATTTTTAGCTGTTTTAGTTCTAAAGTTATATTTGATTAAATATTAAATTTCTAAATTTCTTTTTTTTTTTTAGTTTTTTTCTTATATCTTCGGTCTCGACCAATGGAGAGTGTCGTCAATTTTGATTTCCTATGTAAAATAACATGCTTTAATAAGTAGTGAAGGTCCCATCTGGTTATACTTCAGTATTGGGTAGGTCAAGAAAGAGAAGGCTTTTCGCGCTCTGCCCCACGGGCTAGACGGGGTGCTATAAAAACATTACGCGATTTTTTTTTACCGACGGAAAATGTTTTTCTACCACATTCGCAACGCGCTAGAGCTTTGCTTTACATAACAAAATTTTCTATTTTCTCTTAAACTAAACAGTTTTTATGGATTTGTCCATGTCGCGATGACGAAAAATTTTGGTCGATCGATCCCGTCCTATTAGGATCAGCTGTTACTGAGGCAGCCATTGAACAAAATTGATCATATTAGTTCATATAATATATTTAGTTGATAGTAATGTTTACAGATGTCAGTAATAACTTCTTTATTAATGGGGGCAGGATATTCTAATGTTATTTTAATAGATGGCACCAAATACAGTGAAAATAATTCATTGTGCCATATATGGGACGGTATACGGTAAAGGGTTTTAAAAAATTACTTATTTAACGGAAAACAGTCGGGAACATTATGCAAATGCGTCAATATCGGGTGGATGTATCGAGAAAAGTTTTGCATAATAGTATATTATATTACTAGGAGTAGAACGCACTCTTTTTTTGTGTTGAGCCCAGCCGCAAACTGGGCGAAACACAAAAAAGGCGTTCTACTCCGTGTAATATATACTATTTTTTCTTCAAGCGTATTAAAATGCAAAAATTTATTTATTTATCATAAATATACAAATATTCAAACTACAGTCTTACATGTTGACACAATATGACAAGTGGCTAGTGGATAGCGCGCCACCGGTGGCTTTCGGTATTAACATTATGTTACTAGTAAAACAATACCCACTACGGCGGCGCTTTCGGAACTAACATTATGTTACTAGTAAAACAATGTCCACTACGGTGGCGTTCGGTACTAACATTTTGTTACTAATAAAACAATGTCCTACTTCTACTTCTGTTTTTGGTGACATAATTTAAACATTTTATACGCTTGAAGAAAAAAATACTTTAAAATGTTCGAAAACTAACTATTTTTATTTACCTAAATTGAAAATCAGCCGTCAGGATCGTGAATGACGTCAAGGTACAATACAAAGATTTGTAGACTATGAGGTTCCTTAATATACAGCTTTTAAGCGAAGAAATCAGTGCGGGGGTAAAAAGTCAGACTTTGTTCTACGAACGCGCGGTAGCGGCGCAGTTATCTCAGTCTAGAAGAACTGTCTGTACTGGCACGAAATATAGTCTGACATTACTATGATCTGTATTGTTACAGTTTACAACTTATCCTCATTACCAGTATGCAGAACAGTGTCTCAAAATGCGGGGATAATTACCACCGACCTCAAAAGCGGGTCATTGCGAGCCCGTTCCAGTTACGAGTTCTTTGTTTAATTAACATTACACAAATTCTAACAATATTTTGAATAAGGCCCTGCATCTGGTGTGATTTCACACCAGCTGTTCATTGGCTAATGTCATTTTTTGGTGGGGATTGTGAGTTATTAGGCCACCTTAAAGTATACCAACCTTGGTACAATACAACCTCGAGAAGAGTACCGTCATGGCGCTCCTCGATATTGAGAAAGCTTTCGATACCGTGCGGATCTCGGCGCTGCTCCACAAACTAAACGCCCTGGACTTTCTCATGCACATAACAAAACTTATTCACTCTTTTCTGACAGATAGATCGCTGCAGGTCAGGGTGAATAATAAACTATCAACTCGGCAGGACATTCGCACGGGCGTCCCCCAGGGGTCGTGCATGTCACCGAAACTGTATAACTTGTACGTCTCCGACTTCCCGGAGTTTCCAAATACGAATCTTGCCAAGTACGCCGGTGATGCAGCCATGTACGCGCATTCGCACAACGCACAAGCAGCTCCGTCCGTCACGTTTCTTGTAAGCACAATAATTTAAGAAAGAAAAATCTGATTGTATTGAAATTTGGAAAGTAAGTTAGTGTTATTTAGAGGAAGAACCCTATTGTTTTTGAAGGAAATCGATCAGTAAATAAAAAAAGTTATTAATTATTTAATTTAAAAAAATATTCTCTTAATCTTTGTTGCTTGTACTTAAATAGAAATCTTGCGAAATGTTATTTCCATAATATATATTTTTTTTATTTATGAATTTTACTAATATAATATATTTCATATGTTGAAATATGTATGATTGTCGAAAGATATATATCACAGACAATCAATTTTCGTAGCAATATCTTTAATAAATTGTTATTGCTTGCTTGCTTGCTTTCGTTGCAATCCAAGGATCCCGTGTTCGAATCCCACACAGGTTGGATATTTTTTTTTTCATATAACTTTTTTCACAACAAATATGGTATTACAAAATTATTTACAAGAAAACTGCGAAGAGTATCCTATAGAATGTGTAACAATTATACAAAAAGCTCAGTAAATTAGAGAAGAGTACGTTTTTAGCTTGTTATTTATTGGCCCTGATCGGCACCGGCTACCAGTATGCAGGCAACCTGCTTTCTTTCTGTTCTTACCTTTACATTTTATATTCAACATTAAACAAAAAAAATATTTTTATGTATATCTACTGTTGTCAAAGGGAAAAATATTTATTTTCCACTATTTATGTTTATGTATACGTTAAAACTGGGAAACTGGAAAGCAATATTTTTTTTATTTTAGGGAGGTAGTTCGAAAATAGCTCATTTTTATGCATGCGTGGCACTTGTAGCCCGTAAACAACAATAGATAAATATAAGTATGCTCTCCTGGACTTTTTTGTAGAAAATTTGATGAAAGGTCCAGTGCATTTTTCTAGCATATATTACCGCTTCTCGAAATTTCAACATTCTTTTTTCTAATTGTTTAAAAAAAATTACAAATCAAAAAAATGTTTTTTGATTACAGGGAAATTCATATGATTCCCCCAATTGCACTGCACTATTGTGGTGTTTAGTTTAACTTAATAATTTAATAACGAAGTTATAATAATAGTCGTATATTATTTGTTAATTATAACATCATGCAAGATTAAAATCTTAAGAAAAAGATGTTTATATCTTTATCTGACGCAATGTGCTATTACATACTATTGATTATTTATAGTGGATTAGTTAATAATAGATTGCAAACGGTAACTTTTTGTAGACATGATTTACAATTGTCGAAAATTAATCTATTATGGCTTTCGACGATTATAAAGTAATAAATATACACACAAATGAAAATATGAGATCAGATACGGTAGTAGTATGTAGTAAAAAATTATTCTTAGAGTTTTATACGAAGATTTGTGGGTAGTAAAAGATGTGATAAAACTGAACAGCTGATAGATGTTTTATTTTCGGACTTTTATTGCAGGTGACTTTGTATTTGAAGGGAGCGAATGGTTTTTTGTTTATTAGTAAACCCTGATGTATTCTGTCTTTGAGCAAAATTTGCTTAAAATCTAATAAACACTAAAAAAGTTTATACTCCATACCGCTACACTCTTAAATGCAAATGACAAAAAAAATACATAAAAATTGTGACATCTCGTAAATTGTTTGAAAAACCAAATCATTTTTGGTTGTAGTTCTTATAGTGAAGCGAATCTGGCAAGAAAGAGAGGAGTTTTAAAACAAACTTTTTTAAAAATATATTTTTGACAATTCGGTTACACGCGTGCTCATTTATCATGTTATCAAGTTAGTTCAGCTTAATCGCATTAGTCCAGTCAACGGGGGATTTCACCTAACTTGTGTGCTACCTGAATGGATTTTGATGAAACCTTGTGCAATATGTTTGTAATGACGTTAATAAAAAAGTTGAGAAAAAGATTAGAGTAGGAAATGATCGGAAGGTGTAGAAAGCACCCCTTTTATCACGGGTTCCGTAACTTGTAGAATTAGGTCAGAAATGAAAAAGAAACAATATATTTACCTTTTTTGGCCCAAAATAAGATGTTTCTACTCCTGTGAATTTTTTCAGAAAATGCATATTTTTCGAGATATGGCCACTCTAAAATTCCTAAAAGTGGGGGAGGGGAAATGTAAAAGTTAAAAAGAAAATCTGAAAAAATTCAAGTGAATGTATCGCCGAAATACAAGACTTTTTTATTTGCAACTTCTCTGTAAAATGCGTTTTCACCGAGTTTTTCTGGAAAAACATGAAAAACTACCCCCATCTTTGAAATTGTAGCGCTTTAAAAGTATATAATTTAAAAATTTGAAAAAACTCTGACGTATGCATTGAGGCCTTCTAAATACTTTTTGTCTCTTGAAATTTTTTTGTAACTTGCCAATTTTCTAAGTTACAGGCAGTTATTCACGATAAATAATGTACTACATTTTTGCACATTAAAAAATAATGAAAATTCGAAAAATGAGCGTGATTTATATATATTATTATAAAAAAAATATGAATCCTATATAATTATACCATTTTGGAAGGTTCAATATAATTTTTAAATTGAAAATTTTAAAAAAGTTTTAAAAAAATGTAGCACATTATTTATCGTGAAAAGCTTCCTGTAACTCGAAAAATTCCAAGAGACAAAAATTATTTAGAAGGCCTCAGTGCATACGTCTGAATTTTTTCAAATTTTTAAATGATGTATTTTTAAATCGCTACAATTTCAAAGAAAGGGGTAGTTTTTCAGGTTTTTCCAGAAAAACTCGGTGAAAACGCACTTTACAGAAAAGTTGCAAATAAAAAAAAGTTTTGTATTCGATGATATATTAACCTGAATTTTTTCAGATTTTTTTTTTGCAACTTTTACATTTCCTATCCCCCACTTTTAGGAATTTTTAAGTGGCTATATCTCGAAAAATACGCCTTTTTCGAAAAAATTCACAAGAGTAAAAACATCTTATTTTGGGCCAAAAAGGTCAATATATTATTTCTGACCTAATTCGACAAGTTACAGAACCTGAGATAGAAAGGGTGTTTTCTACCCCTTCCGATAATTTCCTACTCTAATATTTCTTCAACTTTTTTATTAACGGCATTACAAATACACTGCACAAGGTTTTATCAAAATCTATTCAGTAGCATTCAAGTTAGCGCTTTTGGTCATTTTAGCGCTCCGTTGACTGGACTACATGGAATGGGAGAGGAATTCGCATTTAAAATACGCAAAAGCACGTTTTTTCACGATAGCTTTGAAAAAAAAAGATCGCGGAAGCGCATAATCCAGTTAAAAGTTTTTTCAAATCGGGCGGTAACTTTTCGTGAAAAATTGTTTTGAAAATACGATTTTTTTTGCCCAACAGTAAATGTACAAAAAGTAATCCGTTGATTTTTTAACGAAAAAAAGGAGTTAGGGGGACGAGATTTTTTTGAGGTAGGTGAAGGAGATAAGAATTGATGGAGATGAAGGATGAGGGTCAATTAGGGCAGGAGGAAGAAAGGGGGGGTAGGAAAATCATTTGACATAACTTTTTTCCCTGTCGTGCGATTTTGAAAAATCAAAATGGAATTTGTTCGCTGTTACCTCTAATATTTTACTGATTAATTTTTTTCAAACAAAGAAACTTCTGGGAGGGGAAAGACCTTTTGCAAATTTCTGTGTCATGTCGTTTGGATATAGGAGAGGGACAGCTAAACATAAGAATTGTGATATATGGTAAATGATTTAAGGTATCTAAATTAAATTTATTTGTCGTTAACTTATTATTATAAATGTTTCAAATTTTAGATCAGGTAATTTGGAAAATAAGGGAAAGACTTTTATTTTTATCCAACGCAAGAGCATACTTTAAACTGTAAATTTAAAAAACATATACGTTGAACTTTGCTCAAAAGGCTCTTTCCAGCGATACGTTATACATATAATTAGAAAAAACATAACTTTTGCAAACAGTGTGTCCACGAATGAAATTAACTATACTTGTAACTTTTTTATTTGTGGTGTTTTGATAGAAAGTCTTTATTCATAAAAACTTCTGAATCTCTTATTCTGAAAAGTCCTTAGCAATTCTAAGGATTACGATTTTCTTTTTACGGAGTGAAGAAAATATAAAATTTTACTAAGAGTAAAATAACTTTCTATTAATGAATATAATCAAATCTTATGAAGAAAGTTGTAAATAGTGCCAAGTGTCCAAGTCCCAATATAAAGTTTCATCCACATAGACAATAATTAATTTTCTTGCTAATTAATTATTGACTATGTGGTGAAACTCTGTATTAGGACTGTATTTGACATTATTTACAATTTTCTTCATAATATTCCATTATATTCATTAAAAGAAAAGTACTTTTCTCTTGGTACTAATAATTTATTTTTACAAAATACCGCCTTTTTGGCTTTAGATTTAGATCATTATTTTAAATAATTGGTGCAAATTTTATGCGTATACTATTTGTTGTTTAAAAGTTAAAAGGTACTGACAAACAGACGGGCGAACGGACGCGTGAACCAGAGCAAGGGAGCCGGAATCCTAAAAAATAATGTGTTTTGAATATCAGCTACTAAAAATAAAGTGCCCACCGAACATATCCATAAGGTCGTAATTTCATAAACTGTTACACGCAGACTATAGAAAATAACTGTTTTAAGCCGGGTACAGACTACACCTGCAACATGTAATGCTACGTGTAATGCAACATGCAATGCAACAAGTGTGTACGGGCGTTGCACGTTACAGTTAATGTGGTGCTAGCGCTACACGTTGGGCCAAGTCTGGCAAACCTCGGCCACAGCCAACGTGTGGATGGTAAGTTTGTCTTGATTGGCCGCGAATGGGCCAAGTTTGCCTGTGATCGCCTCGGTGTCGGTAAATAGTACACAAATCAAAGGGATTTTGGGAGGAGCTTGAGTCAGATACGAATTTCCGTCCACACGTTGATGTAATGTCAGTGCATAAATACAGGTGCGTGCGTACGTATCGCGTTTTAAAATGGCTTGGAATAATGAAAACACTTTTCAGTTTTTAGAACTGTATCAGGGGGAACCTACAATATGGGACCCAAAAATAAATATCATACGGATAAGACCAAGGTAAATTACAAAAGATGTACCTAATAGATTAATTCATTTTTTAATATAATTCAATCTTTTTAGGTTAATGACGCTTGGAATCGAATTTCGAACGTAATGGAGATCGATGTACCGGAATTGAAAAAGAAAAAAGAGTCATTGATGGCCTGTTTTAGAAATCATTTAAAGAAAAAAAAATGCTGTATCGGCCTGTATGGTATATTTGTACACAAATATTTCGACAAATGTTTTGGCAATTGTTTCGGCCAAAGTATGGTCCAACGTGTAGCGCTAGCATGGCACTGAGGGCGCGCTGGTGATCCATACCTTGTCGGTTTTTAGCGCGCAATCAAAGAGATAAATAGAAATGCGCGTCGATTTGTTGCACGGTGTTTTAAACACCGTCCACGTTGCATTGCATGTTGCATTACACGTTGCATTGTGCGTTGCAGCTGTAGTCTGTACGAGGCTTTATAACTGTCTCTTTAAAATATTTGAGGTTTCATTATGTTTATTAAATATCACAAACATTTTCATTTTATGGTCTGCTTTTTGTTTAAAAACATTTCTAGCAAAAAAGTTATTTGAATAATTAGACTGCTGCGTTCCATTTTTCAAACTATACAGTTTTTGGTATATAAATAAACTGAAATACCAAAGAATCGCAATTAAACGCGATAGTCACAAAATTTAAAAAAATCACTAATTCAAAAGGGTGAATCCAACATAATTTCTGCCATAGTTACAATATTGTAGCAGATTTAGATGAGATTTGATATGTGGAGATTTCAGAATACTTTCGGGGTACTTTCGAGGGTACTTTAAAGAAGGTTAAAAATTCAAGGAGGGTGAAAAAAAATGTTAAAAATAAATTTGAACTGCCTTAAAAAAGACGTCTAAAAATTATTAAATAAAATTTCACCGTCTTCCAGTTAATTGAGACTTATTACCCAATATCGATATTGAGGTTGGTGTAAGAATGAACGAATCATGTAAATCAAATGAATTTTTAATCGGCTTCAATATCGATAATAAGGATCATTTAACTGGGCGGCGCCGACGCTGGAATTTTATTTGATAATTTTTGAGTTCTTTCTTCAAACATATATTATTTTTGACTAAACAAAACACCAACACTTATTTGTTTTTGGTCACTTATTCGTTGTAACGTTCGCTTTATAGTGGATATGAGGAGTCGGAAGAGTAGGCAATATCGTGCTAAAGTTATGAAACCTATTTTATTCACAACTAGCTGATGAGCGCGACTTCGTCCGCGTGGAACTTCATCCACGTGGAACATTGGAACATTGACATACTAACCCACTGCACATTCATTGCATTTAAGGAAACCCACTGCGTATCCATATAGTGCTCGGGAAAATCCACCGCGCATCCATAGTACTCGAGGAAACCCTCTGTGTATCCATAGTAGTCGAGGAAACCCACTGTGCATCCATAGTACTCGAGGAAGTCCACTGCGTATCCATAGTACCTAGGGAAACCCACTGCGCATAAACATCCTTTCGGGGGTTTCTTTTTGAAAACCGTCGAGTACGTATCTTCTTATTTCTTCAAAAGAGTCCATCGCTCGAATGATCACGTTTCTGACTTAAGCGATTTCAAAAATACGGGTGCGTTTAAACCATCTACCACCCCCGTTTTCACCCCTTCAAAAAGTGAAAATCGAAATTTTGTCTTACACGTATACGTATCCAATATATTTCAACAAAAAATATTTTTGCCAAATTTCATGCATCTAACGAAAAAGCCTAAAATAACCCTTTTTTCACCCTCTAGCTGATGCCCGCGACTTCGCCCACATGGAACTTCGTTCGGGTGGAACTTCGTCTGCGTGGAATTAAAAACATTGAGATACTAACCCACTGCACATTCATTGCATTTAAGGAAGCCGTCTTCCCATCGAAAAAAAATAATTATTTTAATCAACAATATAACACATGGGTGGGTATGTGTGTTTCATGCTTAAAAACATCCCTCTCCCTGTTCACCTGTTCGGGAGGGGGGGTCTCTTTTCGAAAGCCGTCGAACACGTGTCTCCTTATTTCCTCAGAAGATCCCATCACTCTGACTTCCCGTCACTCTGATTTCAGAGATACGCATACCTCAGCTCATGTGGAGTAATTGTCGCCCTCATTGTTATGGGACATAATTACATCATTAAAAATTCGTTCCAATTGTCTAACACAAAGCTGACTATTTGTTTACTAACCTTCTTGTGAGCCGTACATTAAGAATGAAAGGGAACGGAATAAACAGGCTCCATCACCTGGGGTCATTTCGACCTATTCCAAAAATATTATTTTCTTGAAAAACTACTTTCAAAAAATGATCTACCAAAAATTATCAAATTCTGTCAATCCGATCATGTTAAAAAAAATTATTAAAGTCGCGCGGCACATCTAAAACCGACCGAGCCGAATGACGTCATTAGGCTTAAAGGTGTGAAGCGACTCCCGTACAATACACAGGGCGCGCGCTATATTGCTCTCATTAGGTTAGTTCAACGTTGTTAATCATCGGATAAAGACATTGTTAAACTGTTTTGTTTTGTGAATTTGAATAAAAATGTCATCATACCGCACCAAAAATAAATATAAATATTGTATTGTTCCTGAATGCAAAAGCACGACGCGCGACGGCGTCAACACCAGACAAAAAGAAAGTTCTTTAGCAACAAATAATGCGTCGGGCTGTGCTCTTAAATGAAAAAACAGGAGCCTATTGCAAAGGTAAATACCAATAAACATAAAATTTAGAAGATATATATTTTTTAAATAAATAAGTAAGTATAAATTACGTCAGAAGTTTAGTAGGAATAAAAAAAGCCAAAAAAATATCACAGTCGAAGTCATTTATATGCTGGCTAGAATTAGTCACCGCTGTCCAGAGCCGTATTTCAATTTTTTTTGTATTACAATGAAAATAATATGAGAGATTTAACGCTAAAATGTAATGTAAAAACCATGGAAAACACAAACTGTACACAACGTTGATACACTAGAGAAAATTCCTAATCTAAATCTAGAATAATAATACCACTACATAACTGTCCTTCGCGTTCGAAACACTGACCGATAAATTCGAAGTTCGTCGTCCACGACTAGAAGGGGACATAAAAGCCGAAAAGGTTTCTTACCTATTTCGTCTAGGGGCGACAAGCGTCTCGCGTAACTTTACCACAAGAGTTAGAAATCTTAATTAATTATTCCAGAACATAGAGTTTACATGAGAATAAAGATGTTTTATCTATTAAGTAATACATTATATTTTATTATTTAATATATTGTAGAAAACTAAAGCATGCTAGATTTTTCCAATAGCAAACTATATTGGTTGGCAAGGGTTCTTCACTTCGGCGATATAACCACATTACAAAAGTGATTGCATGGTTACAACCACCATCACAAGCTGCACAATCTTCGCACTTTACCTCTACAATATTATGTTCTTTTGCATTTATGCCACATGAAACTTTATAATTTTTTGCATTTATTTTATACTCCGGGATTATTTTGGAAAATAGAAAATAGAAAAACAAAAAGCAAACAAAATTTTAAAACATTTAGTTAGAAAGCGTGTAAAACATAATTATAATTTATAAGAATTCGCGTAAAAATATATTTAATTAATACAATAATTATTCTCACCAATCTTCAGTAGGATTAAGCAGGTAATAATGTTTTCCACAAAAATAATTTAGAAAAATATTTGCCCCACTCGCCCTTAAAATGGTTGTTTACTGTCCAGGTGCTTGTTGTCGGCAAACTGTTAAATAAGAACTTTTTTTGTAAAATAAAGTAGTAAATTTCATGCTAGATACATATTTAGTTTTATTTTGAAAATCCTGTACAATGAAGTAATTTTTATATGTATCATTAAAATAAGATCTTATTTACCTTTGCACTTACTTCCTCTCATTTCTGCACTTAAATATTCGTGATTGGAATTAAAATATTCCATAACCATTAGCAAGTCTACCTCCGCAAGATTGGAAGAATCTGCTTTTACAAAGCCCCTTTCGCACATTTTTTGTTTTAAGAAAGCACAAAGTATATAAAAAAAATCACCTACACGTCTCTTTATGCACATGTAAACTTTACATATATAATTACACATTACATTACATATAATACATACATGCAATTTCACTGAGAAGACGACGCGGCGCGGACCGTCAAGCTGCTACTGCTGTCTGTTCAAGCCTAATGACGTCACGCGGGCACGAGTTTCTTTTCCCGTCCGCGGCAACTTTGAGGTTTAATATTTTGAAAACTATCATAGATAAAGACGTGAAATTTTGTATGACTAGTTTTTGTATTAAACAAATTATGATAATGTTGAAAAAGTCGCAATATAGAATTATCGGAAATGACTCCATTGGAACATCAGTATGTTGTACAACTTAGATTTTCTTTAGCCATTTTGTTAAAAAAAGTAAAAATTCACAAATTTTCCAATCCTTGCAACCATTGGAGACATTGGAAATGATAACACCATATATGAAACATAATAATATTTTATCTTCTGACGTGACATTTTCAGTGTCAAAATGATATATGTTGCCGTTTGCACCGTATGTGTTTAAACCATCTACTACCTCCGTTTTGACCCCTTCAAAAAGCGAAAATCGAAATTTCTAATAGATTTCAACAATAGCGTATTACATACCGAGGTGGAAAGTGTTTCATTGTTGTCGAGAGATAAGATAGTCGACCAAGGCGCGTAGCGGCGAGGTCAAGTAATTCTCGAGACAGCAATGAAACTTTTCACCAAAGTTTGTATACTATTTTATTCACAATCCCTTAATGAACAAAAAGCCAAAAAAATCGTTTACTAAATAGCATTTTCTGTGAAAAACACAGATTGGCAAATGTTCTTGCTAACCCGAAAACTGGTAAGAAAGTGGCTACTTTCCAACCTGAAATGTTAAAATGTCACTTTCCAACCTGAAATGTCACATTTCAATTCAACTATCGAATGAAGTAGAAATGTCATACTTTCCAACTTTTGCCATGTAAGACAATTTGATTATTTCTGTATGATTGTGAATAAAAAATATTTCTGGCAAATTTCAGGCATCTAGATATAACCGTTTCCGAAAAAGCCTAAAATTTCAACCCCCTTTTTCCCCCTCTTGGGGGAAAATCCCTTCTTAGTGGATGCCTACGCCATTCGAGGAACCTCTATGCAAAATTTGAAGTTTCTAGACCCAGCGGTTTGAGCTGTGCGTTGATAGATCAGTGAGTCAGTCAGTCAGGGTATTCTTTTATATACAGTGTCTCCCGCTTTTCATAAATCCACCTTAATATCTCAGTTATTAATAATGCGATTTTCTTCAAATTTGGGTGGTAATTATATGTAGGAAAAATGAATTATTTGGCATAGTAAAAATTTTCATTCTTCATTGGCGTGCGGTTTTAGGTGGTAAAATAGGGTAGGTTTTTTGGCAAAAGGATATTAGGGCTTAGTTTAGATAAATGTTTCTATCATATTTGGATTCAGCATGTCCAAAAATCCCGTAATCCATATTCTCCATGATCTCAAAAACGGATTATGGCAGAAACGAAGTATTAATTAATTTCTTAAAAAACACTTTTTTAATTGTTTATAACTTTATTTAATTGCTCTAACAAACCTAAAAACAACTTTTTTAAAATTCTGATCTCTTCAACATAAACATCTTCCAATAAAATACACTTTTCTTAACCGTTCAATCACTTTTCTTAAAGTTTGGGGAGTAATTTCTTGACACGCTTGCCTAATCCTACGGCAAAGCTCTTGTCTGTTACGCGGCCGAGTAGCATACACTTTATTTTTCAAGTACCCCCATAGAAAAAAGTCACAAGGGGTAATATCAGGCAATCTAGAGGGCCACGGTTCTAAAGGGCTATTTCTACCTATCCACTTCAAAGGGAAATTTGCATTTAAAAAATTTCTAACTATCAGAGAATTGTGCGCCGGGGCAACATCTAACTGAAAGTATACATTTTCTCTCTGTGCTAAAGGCATTTCCATAAAAAAATCATCTAAATCATTTTGTAAAAAAGTTAGAAAATTGTCTGCGTTGAGGTTATCCAGGAAAAAGATGCCAACAATTTGTTCATTTAATATGCCACACCACACGTTAACTTTTTCACTGTGTTGCTTTTTACAGTTAAATACAAAGTTGGGATTTTCGGCAGCCCAATATCTACAATTTTGACTAGATACCACACCGTTTGTCGTAAATGTTGCCTCGTCACTAAACAGTATGTTCTTTAAAAAAAATCTATCGTTAAGATAGTTACCTTGCAACC
The DNA here is from genome assembly GCA_936432065.2 of Rutpela maculata. Taxonomy (NCBI): domain Eukaryota; kingdom Metazoa; phylum Arthropoda; class Insecta; order Coleoptera; family Cerambycidae; genus Rutpela; species Rutpela maculata. The sequence continues at coordinate 84,038,332 of OW386293.2, forward strand.
ATAGGCAAAATTCAAACCGCCGTTCAAAATCACCTTCTAAGAGAGTATGCAAAAATTTTGGTTTAAATGCCCTAATCCTACTGCATTTCAAACACCTCCGTATTTTATTTCTGGTTAAATTTAGTGTTCTCGCAACTGCCCTTATACTACCATGTGGATTATTCCGAAATTCTGTTAAAATGCGTTCGTCGTCTGGACATTGTCGTAAATTTAAATTGTATCTTCTTCGTCTTGTCTTGAAAATGGCTCCGATTCTTGCAAACAGTTTGTTGATGTCACCAACGGTTTTGTGCCAAATTGGTGCTCGATCACGATGACGTTGATTAAATATTCGAGCAACCTGACGCGTAGATCTTTCATTATCACCAATTAAGCGGATAATTTCAACTTTTTTTTCAATTATAAGAATTACTCTCCGATTTTCTGCCATTATCAGTAAGATTGATAAATTAAATAACACTATTTAACTTTTGACAATTCTTATGAATCGCCAAATATCAAATAAAAACTAGTTTTTCAAAGCACTTTTGATTAATGCCTATGGTTGCAAGGTAACTAAGTATCTTAACGACAGATTTTTTTAAAGAACATAATGTTTAGTGACGAGGCAACATTTAAGACAAACGGTGTGGTATCATTGGAAGGTGGTTATGTTGAAGAGACCAGAATTTATAAAAAAAAATTGTTTTTAGGTTTGTTATAGCAAAAAATTAAAAAGTGTTTTTTAAGAAATTAATTAATATTTCGTTTCTGCCATAATCCGTTTTTGAGATAATGAAGAATATGGATTAAGGAGTTTTTGGACATGCTGAATCTAAATATGATAGAAAAATTTGTCTAAAATAAACCCTAATATCCTTTTGCCAAAAAACCTACCCTATTTTACCCCCTAAAACCGCACGGCAATGAAGAATGAACATTTTACTATGCCAAATAATTCATTTTTCCAGCATATAATTACCACCCAAATTTGAAGAAAATCGCATTATTAATAACTGATATATTAAGAAATTAATTAATTTTTCGTTTCTGCCATAATCCGTTTTTGAGATCATGGGAAATATGGATAAGGGGTCTTTGGGCATGCTGAATCCAACTATGATAGAAAAATTTGTCTAAAATAAGCCCTAATATCCTTTTGCCGAAAAATCGACCTCTTTTTACCCCCTAAAACCGCACGCCAATGAAAAATGAAAATGTTTACTATGCCAAATGATTCGTTTTTTCCAACATATAATTACCACCCTAATTTGAAGAAAATCGCATTATTAATAAAAAGGGATATTAGGGTGGATTTATAAAAAGCGGGACACACTGTATATAGATCATACAGAAATAATCTCCGATTAAAGAACTTATATCTAGATACATAATGGCATGAATTTTATGATCCCGAAAGACTCCCAATCTAAGGCACTTCTTCCCATAAGTTGCTGATTGGCCCATCGACGTATTCGCGGCCGCTCGTACACGATCGGCTTCAGTTCGATTATCATAATCCCAGTTGACAGTTCGGCCATGAATGTCAATAAATGTTTTTCGTGTTCTCCGACCAAAAACTGGTGAGTTTATTTTAAGTTGTGATTTGCTTAATAGGTACCTAAATAATATTCTCTATTCATATTTACACAGTTTAGTGACAATATATTTTGTGCAAATAAATAGTGAAGTGTTGTGCCGTTTGCAGAAAGCAGTTTAGAAAAGAAGAAAATCGATCGTTCCATAGTCGTAACATGATGAAGTTCAGTTTACAGTTATAAAGTAAATAGCAATTAAATTTTAATATCCTTTCAATATATATTTATCTTACTGTTTTATCTTACTGTGATATCGTATGCCTACATCACGTTATATAAACAGCCGGTAATGCAGGAATTGCAATAATTCATTTTAATGAAAATATTTACCATTCTACACATTTTCTACACACACAACGCCACTGTTGCCTATGAGATATGATGTTCATCTATCCATTTTAATGGACATATAATGTGACTATGTTAGGAGCAAACAAGGTATATAGTGAAAAGATAGCCTGTTATGTATCTAGATATAAGTTCTTTAATTGGAGGAAATAATCAAATTGTCTTACATGTCAAAAGTTGGAAAGTTTGACATTTCCACTTCATTCGACAATTGAACTGAAATGTGACATTTCAGGTTGGAAAGTGACATAAGTGACATTTGAGCAAATGAGCATTTGCCAACTTGGAAAAAAAAACATAAAATGCTATTTAAAAATTTAGTGAACGATTTTTTTGGCTTTTTGTTCATTAAGGGAGATGATTGTGAATAAAATAGTATACAAACCTTGGTGAAAAGTTTCATTGCTGTCTCGAGAATTAGTTGACCTCGCTGCTGTGCGCCTCAGTCAACTATCTTATCTCTCGACAACAATGAAACGCTTTCCACCTCAGTATGTAATATACTATTCCCCGTGCTGAACAGAAATTACAAGGTGAAAAAAGTTTTTTGTCATGCGCATTCCCTCAAACGGCCAAAAACCACCCTTTTTGCGTATTTTTCATATGACAACTTTGTATCGGCTATTTTTGCAGGGATTCTTTTATTTATTTTTTTTTTTTTCATGGGGATATAACAGATGGTAGTGGACTGCAACCGCTTTGTCAGGGCATGTAAAATTGTGTAATTTGTTGTTTCTTGTTAAAGACCATTTTCGAGGATGCTGATCAAGAAAAAAATGGTGTTACGGCGCTGCGGTTCGACCCTTAATTTACTCTTAAAGTGACGGTAACGAAACTACCCCTTTCATATTTCATATCAATGCTCTTCAGGGCGTTCTTGGAGGGAAAAGGACAATGTTAAGAGTGAATTATGACAATCTCAGGGGGTTGAACCCACCCTCCCAGGAGGAGGAAAATTGATTTTTTTCATTTTCTAATTTGTATATTGAGTGAGAGTGGTTTCAAAGTCACCATTTGTCCATTGGACATCCTCATCAAAGATAAACCTATCCTCGCCAAAATTTGAAATTCATGTTTCTTAAAACGTATTGGAGAGAATTTTAAATTATTGGTAAAAATTTTTGTTGTTAATAAATTATATATACGGGACATAATTCTGAGTACAATAGAATATTTTTTACAAGACATCAATATAACCTAGGGCGCTTACAAAGAGAATTACATGGTCAAATTCCCCGAAATGAAAGTCATATTCAATGTTATTACCTCCTTCTTTATCGCATGTATCATCCATTTCCGATTGATGATCAAAAATAGACACTTCGGATATAAAATTTAGGAAGTTTGCAGCAGTATCATAACTGTCATCATTGGATTCGTTTGTTTCTGTACTTGTACTTGTCTTGCAAAAAACACTACATCGTAAACCTAATTTTATACATCTGCATCGTTTCGCACATACGACCGTACAATTACAATTATAGTCCTTAAAAAAGGATTCAGAAACCAATTGATCTTCTGAAAATTTTGGTTCTAAGCAACCGTTATTTGATATCCACCCCTATTCAACGGGATTCAATTTATTTCCCAACCAGATTTGATATTGATAATACACTCTAATTCGTGTTCTTTAATCGCCGCTTCATACCAAAATTTAAAAAATTTTGTCTCGTCCGCATAAATCATCCTGGGTGGATTTTTTTCAGATATACTTTACTTACTAATTTCAAAGGTAAATTACATACCTCAGACGGGGAAGCACTTGGGTTCAAGAATATCAAATGCTTTTACTTTTATTTCTTTCTTGATCAGCATTCTCTAAAACGAAGGGGGGGGGGGAGGGGGGAGTAATCGGTTAAACCAGAGAGAGAGCCAAAATCAATTTTCCACCCGCTAGGGTTGTCACAATTAACTTTTACCATTGTCCTTTGTTTATCAGTGAACTCATCCTAAATTTTCCAGCCATTCTCCTCCAAGAACGCCCTAATGAGCATTAATATCGTGAAACGTATGAAAGGTGTGGTTTTCATCCGTTTAAGGGTAAATAAAGGGTCGAACTGGCGCAAAACCATTTTTTTCTTGATCAGCATCCTCGAAAACGGGGGGAGGAGGGGGTAAACGTCTTTAACAAGAAACAAAAAAGGAAACAATTTTACACCCCCTACACCCCCTGAGAGGGTGAATTCCATCTCTAAGGGCGGTTGCGGTCCACTGCGGTCCCTGCAAAAATAGTCGATTCCAAATTGACATATGAGAAATAAGCAAAAAGGGTGAGTTTGGTCGTTTGAGGGCTAAAAACATAACTAAAACGTGACTGAAAACTTTTTTCACCTTGTGATTTCTGTTCAGCACCCTGGAAAACGGGGAGGAAATAAGTTTTATAACTTTATAGCACTACTTTGCTTTTTTTCGAGAAAATCCCGACACCTCACATCCACTGTTACTGCAGTTTTGGATTTCAATGTGCCATCTTCAAACGATTCAAAAGGTTCTTAAAGGAATATTCAGAACATTTAACGTTATTATTACTATTACTTTGACTTCTAGGACATTTAATTTAAGGCTTTTTTCCTGTATAACATTTATGTGCCGTTTAGCTTGATTTCTATCATATCTATTAAAAACTGTAGGGTATGGCTTGGCGCTAGTCCTATCATAGTTTCCTCTATAGTGTAAGATGAGCAAATATTGGAAGCAAGGTTTTTTTCAATTGCAAATTTTTCGAATGAGCAGTGGCAAAAAATTTCGTCTAAATTGTATAAAAATTGGTACTTAGATATTTTCGAAGTAGTTGATACCGAAGTTATTTGCAAAAGTTAAAATTTCAAATGGCAAATCTATGTAATTGCAAAATTTTTGCAAATTTTCATGAAGTTTGGGATTTCAGGTCTCAGGAATGCTTCATTCTTAAGCTATAGAATATTTTTAACATAAAAATGAAGCAATTCTCCTGGCTGTTCTAATTACTTCAGAATAGGGAACTTGCCCAAAATATTAAATTTATTTAAAATACTCAAAATCGTAAACTAACATCATTAAAAACCCCATGGACAACAAAAAATTTTAAAAAAAATTCTTCCAGAAATATAAGCGATTAAAATCTGCCGGATTTTACCCACTCCTGAAACGTGACGTCAGATGGAAAAAGTCGAATGACTGCGTCAAGCTACACCGATTCTGCTTTGGCTTTGATAATGGGGCTCGTGCACCGTTTGACAGCTTGGAGGTCACACAACCTCGTTAACCTCAATCATTCTTCTTCTTCTAGTGCCATCCCCTTGAAGGGCTCGTGCACCGTTTGATAGCCAACATTTTTGGAGGGAGGAGAACGAGACACAACGTCACAATCACAAGAAAACTACGAACTGCACATGGAGAAATCGGAAAATGTGAGGTTGTGTCTCCTTCTCCTCCCTCCAAAAATGTCGGCTGTCAAAGAGTTTAAAAAAAATACAGCTGGGAATTTTGCATTTATTAATGATCGTTAACCTCTGTTAAGGGGACAGCACTAGAAGAAGAGGAATGATTGAGGGTTAAGTGTTGTGTGACCTCCAAGCTGTCAAACGGTGCACGAGCCCTATTCCGCATACGTCAGAAACAACTAGCAGTGAACATAACCTAACCTAAAATTTAAACGTATTCGTTGGAAAAACATCTTCAATATTCTGAAATGTCGCAAAATGCTACTTTTGATTCGTTCGTGCCGAGCCGAATTTTCGAATTTCGCCGTGCAACTTACGATCAGGTTTATCTGGAAGACTTCCTCTTTACGTCGCGACATCGTACGGCCGTCCCAATGGTGTTTTTCGAAAAATATGAACATGTCAAGATTATATGTTTTTGTAATTTTTTCGGCAGCGAAATGTAAGCTGTTTTTGCTATTTCTCGCAGATATCTCCGAAACGATGGGAGTTAGCTTGAAATAAAAAATAAGGTCAAACGAGTATTTTCCACTACGAATCTTTTGTTGCCATCAGAATGTTGATTTTTTTTTCGTTTTGGAGATAACTACTGAAATGTCGGCCATGTATGGCAAAAAATCGCAACTTTTGAGCTCTACAGTTGGCAACTTTTTAATCTTGGCTTCTACACCAAAAGACTACTCTAGCTAATTTAAATAGAATTAAATTTGCTAACACAAGTTTTTATTCTTTGAATTCAGACAAAAATGAAAGAATTAGAGGGAGCGGGATTTGGGATTTTTTTTTCGGTAAAATTTCTCCATTTTGTCACCGTAATTAATCGGTAAATAACTGTCATGTACTACTTTAACGCTCCGTTAATCTCGGCCCTTCGAAACAAAGGTTTCTGAGAAAAATTATTTTTTTTAAATTTACATACACTCTAAGAAAACGTGTAATTTCCTACATTTCCTCGAATAAGCCAACCGCCGCCCAGTCTAATAATTAGGGTGAAGACTGAAGACGTACCGCTCGGCTAAAGTACGTCATCTATGGGACACACGCGAGACTAATTTTCGCCAAGTAACGTCACAGTGCATTTCGTGAGGACTGACAAGGATTTCCACCTTAATTATTTATTGCCAAGCAAGTTTCTGCGATTTAAGAGCTGATATTCGGTGTGACGTGTTTTTATACATAAACACACGCTTTAATGAAATTTAAAAAATGGGCAAGTTCCTCATTGAAATAGTCAACGTCTAGTCTGGCCTACAATTTAATTTTGGAAAAGGAAACTAAAATAATTTTTTAACGCTCATCATTTTGCGTTCTTTAGAACTTGATACATAAAATATCTATGTTAGGTTACGTTTACAGACAAATATATACATACTGCTCAGTGCAATGACCAGCTGTGAGTGCCCATTTTTCTCCTATAATGGAAGCTCCACACATATGGGATCCATGATACATGAGCGATAATTGATATGGATAATCTTCTATGTTAGCATCATCTCCCCCGACGATTCTTCCATCAAAATATGGACGTTCTAGCTCAGCTTGTGGTGCACCTTTTTCAAAAATATTTCCTAATTAATTTATAAGTTGTAACGGATTATTCTGGCTAGGTTGGTAAAAGTCTAGTTGGTCTGTTTAATAAAAATATACAAAAAACTTCTTAATAACTTATACACTCAAAGAAAATTATAGGTAAATTCAACCAAAAAGAGCATATGAAATCGCGCCTATCTAGTTTCATAGTTAAATCTATCAGAAAAGAATACTCATACAACTTTATTTGTTTTCGTAAACAAATAGTAGTTTAATAATCATATCTTCTTTTAACAAATTAAAATAGTACAATGGCATTTTTTATGTTCACTAACTATTTTCAATTTGGTCTACAATTAAATAGTACGACTTTGCTTTTTGTTCACCAACTAATTTTTAGGTTGATCTACACTTTATTGTATGATGAAGTTTTTTTTGGTTAGCCAAAATCTCAGTATTGAGACATCAGACCACCCAAACCAAAGATTAGAGATCATTTATAAGATCCATCCAACTATATCGATGATCCCTGAGAGAATTTGAACATTGCAATCATGTCACAGAAGACCTATACCAGAAATGACTCTCTTGCCTTCCCGCCAATATTGAATTTTATGCGCATATGTCATATGTCGGTGGTATTATTGTCAACCTATAAATCCGCAGGTTTCTAAATTCACCGGTGGAGCGTACCGGTAAGCAATAACATTATATGATTGGCTATTTTGAAAACCAAAGCCAAAATCAGCTTCGAATTTTATCTACCAATGCGTCCAGCGGTGAATTTAGAAAGGTGCGGATTTATAGGTTGACAATACCACCGACAAGATGGCAGAAGGTCACCCCAATTTACCAATGAAAGGGTGCGTTTGCACGCACTCAGTAATTTAGTCGAGTCGCTTAGTAATTTAGTACTCGACCAATGTGGACAGCGTGTTTTAGTCAAGTAATTTAGTGGAAAGCAATTACTAAATTACTGGACCCTTCTCTCTACTCGACTAAATTACTGGATGCGTGCAAACGCACCCAAACATCGAACGTGCCTCCGACAGTGACGCTTCTGGTATAGGTCTTCTGTGATCATGTTATTAATTATCTATAAATTCATAAGGGTATAAGATATAATGCATGATTGATTATTGTCAGTGATTTGTATGTGGCGTCATCTAGGAATAATTTCTGTAATAGACTACGTGGTAAGCAAGCAAAAAACAGAACTGCGGGTTAACTCTACAATAATATTGGTTTATCTGTCAACTATAATAGTAGAGCAAACTGCTACTGGGTTTACAATTACAATTCGACAATAGTTAAAAATAAAATATACTAGTTTAATTTGACAGAATTCAACAAAATAATAGTCAGACGAAAAAAATAATAGTCTTATTCATCTATTTTTTAAATTAATGTTTGTTTTGTTGTACGACAACTTTTTATTAATTAAAATAACAATCACCTCTTGTTTAAAAATACCATCAATATAATTTAGTTTAACAAAATTAACGATATTGTTAGTTAACCATTTTTTTTTTTTTGTTGAATTTACCCATACTATTTCTTTGAGTGTAAGATTTTATCAAAAGTGCGCTAAAAAATAAAAGGCGGCTTCTTTTCCATCAAAAAAAATATGTGAAAGAAAAATGAAATTTCATGATGACCCCCGCGCTTTTATCTTTAGTCATATGGTAGCTGAACATTTTTTTTTTTAATTATCCGCCATCTGCATCAAAAACAAAAATCATATCCAAGCATCATCAATTTGCTCGCACTTGTCTCCATTTTCATTCAAATGGCACAATGAAGAAATTAAACTAGGAAAACAACATTTGAGTGCATTACGCTTACAAATTGGTCCCTTGGATGTTCTACGTTCAATAGGTTTCAACTTACCTATATGACTAAAGTGTTTTCCTTCTGTCGATACATTCGAGCACCGAGACAATTTATGTTTCCTTCTTTAAAAGCATAGATAAAGAGCCCACGACAGACCCATTCTTTTAAAATGTAGGAGTAAAGGTTTTTAACTTATTATTTCTAAGAAACTGTTGGTTTTATACTTTATGGCATCAAGACAAAGACATGTGAGAACAATCATTCGTATAAGAAACTGCCTGACCTCCTTGTAATTTATGCTTGGAAAATATCACTTATTGAGATGAGGGGAGCCTAATAATAATCTCTGCTGAGAATGTTTCAAATGAGTCTTAATTATTTTTCTTCATTTGCGTGAAATATCAAGTGAAATATCTACAGTGTGCCCTCGGATTGAGTTTGCGATAGGTGTAATATACCCTACCAAAAGAAAATTAGTACGGCTTTCATTTTCTGCAGCCTCGGTCTGACGTAAAATGGATTTTTACCAAATTTCAGTTAAAAAGGGGATCTAACTCGCAGAGTTAATCTAAGAAAATAAAAGAAAATAAATCATTGTAGGTAAACTGGTCTTTCTGTTAATTTTACAGAAAAATTCTATTTAGATAAAATATTTTGCATTGAGAGTGAGAGCCATATGCCAACTTTCATTGCATTCGAACAAAACAAAAATATATTAATAATAATAGTAATAATAATAATAATAGTAGCCCTCAAGGGCTTACTAGATACCTAGTAAGTACGGGTCTGGCGATCCCGAGGTGCCTGAGCTCGTACGTCCCGACGAACAGGGACCGTCTCCTCGACGGTAAAGAGGCGTAACCCAAGGTGTTAACCGGACCGTGCTGAAGGGTGGGTGGTTCTACGACACTGAATCTCGAACGGTGTACATCAGATACCTGGCCTCCTCTGATGTCGAACTTGGCCTTAACACGGTAAGGGCGCACTGCCGTGTTTGACCTTTATTTCGTCCCTACTCGTGGGAACTATATGAGTCCATCAAAAACAAACAAAACTCTTGGTGGTAGTGGAGAGCGCGGCGCTACCTCCTCAAATATAACCGCAACACCGATGAGGCAGGAGACGGCGGACAACCCCCGGTTTCTGGTCATCAAAAGAACGGACGGTCTTGGCTTTTCTAAAGTCAGCCCATTCTTAATTCATAAGGCAGTGTATGGACTAATAGGCGAAGTAAAAACACTTAAAAAGACGCATGAAGGATTGCTAGTGGAGACATCTTCCAGTGCTCAATCTAAAAGACTTCAAAAAGCTGAACGACTTACTAACTACCCCATTGAAGTTGTCCCTCATGGTGCATTAAACTTTAGTAAAGGAGTTATTTTCTGTCGAGATTTTCTGAATTGCTCTGTTACTGAAATTGAAGAAAACCTAAAAGAAAAAGGAGTAACTTCGGTTAAAAGGATCCAAACGAAGAAGGATGGCGTTCTGGTGGACACACCGAATTTAATGTTAACTTTCAACACTCCCAACCTACCTAAATATATAAACGCGGCCATGTACAGGTTGGAGGTCAGACCTTTTATTCCAAGCCCACTACGATGTTTTAGATGCCAGCAATTTGGTCACTCATCTGCCAGATGCGACAAGGAAGAGACTTGCATCTGTGGTAAGCTGAAACATGACGACTCCCCATGTCAAGCACCCATCTGCGTAAATTGCAAAGGCAACCATTTTGCACACGACAAACAATGTTTAAGATACAAAGAGGAGGCAACAATTCAAAAAATAAAAATAACCGAGAATATCAGTTATAGAGAAGCCAGAAACAAAGTAATCACCAAAACACCTACTCCAGGAATATCCTTTGCCCAAACCGTACAGACTTCAATAAAAGATCAACTAAAAAATTTAATCGAAGAAATAACACCAGAAATAGTTAATATTTGCACCTCATTAATAAAAGAACAAAAAGATACAATGTTACCATCCTCGATCAAAAAAGCAATAACTGAAAGTCTAAGTATAACAACTCAGTCCAAGGCCAAATCATCAGGTCCGATTACTCGATCAACGCAGAGAGCATCGAGGGACAAAAGAAAAGCGGAGGAGTCTGATTGGTCGGAGGATGGCCAATCGTCTTCCTCTCAAATGCCGCCACCGTCAGGAAAAAAACCGGGCCGACCACCTAAGAAACCAAACAAACAAACGGACTTGAGATCGGAATCGGAAACAGAATCTAGAGATCTTAGCCAAAGTGAAGCAGACAAAGCATACATTACTTAGTCAGCTTCGTTACATAATAATTTTCACATTCGTGCACCCTAACTTTTTTGTTTACCTCATCCCATCTGTACATGTTTATTTTCCTCCACAGCTGTCTTATAATCAAAACTACCTTTGTCACTTTCTTTACTACCTCAAATGGAAAAAAAGCTGCATAATTTATTACAATGGAACTGCAACGGGGTAAAAAATCGCTATCCAGAAATTAAGACAGTCATTACAAAAACCACACCTTTTTGTGTGTGCTTGCAAGAGTCACACCTAAAACCAAATGAAAACTTTCACCTTAGAGGTTACCACAGTTTTAGATATGACGTTATTCCCGACAGAAGAGCAAGGGGTGGAGTAATAACCTTCGTCAAAGATAATATTCCAGTGAACCAAATAGCAATCCAAACAAACCTACAGGCCGTGGCTGTCCAAATTACATACCCAGCTCCATTAACGATTTGCAATGTCTACTTACCAGATTTCATCTGGAATATAAATGACCTCAGAACGCTAACGAATCAGCTACCTACTCCTTTTCTCATCATAGGAGATTTCAATGCTCACAATTACCTATGGGGTTCTGAAAGAATTGATACAAGAGGCAGAATCATTGAAGAATGGATTCAAGAAAAGAACCTAGTATTACTAAATACTGGGAAAAACACATACATAAATTCAAGATCGAATAACTTTTCTGCCATAGACCTTTCTCTTTGCTCCCCATCCCTGGCCCACATTCTTCGCTGGGACTGCGATGAAAATAATTCCTGCAGTGATCATTTACCCATTAGTATCGAGTTCGCAGGTCATTATCAAAACACCAAACGTCCCCAAAAATGGAATTTAAAAAACGCTGACTGGCATCTCTATCAAAGAGAAGTTCAACACTTAGAAATTCCAGAGGGTAGCGTAGACGAAATAGTGGAAACTGTAACCAACAACCTCGTCAGAGCAGCAGAAACATCGGTGCCGTTAACATCTCCAAACAAAAAACAACTCGAAGTACCATGGTGGAATCCAACAGTAGCCGAAGCCATTGCAGAAAAGAAACACGCTTTTAATGTATTTAAACGCAACCCTACACAACCCAACCTAATAACGTTCAAACGTCTCCGAGCAAAAGCAAGAGCAATGATTCTAAAAAGCAAAAAAGAATCTTGGGAAACCTACATTTCTACCATAACAACAGATACGACAACTTCCGAAGTGTGGCAAAAAATAAGAATTATTGCTGGTAAGAAGTTCCAACAGCAATCACTGTCCTTAAGCATAAATGGAAGTAATGTCACCAATCCCACAGAAATCGCTAATGAGCTAGGAAGGCATTTTCAAATGATAAGTTCCATAGAAAACTATGATCCAAACTTCTTAGAAATTAAAACTACCAGCGAGAGAGATCTAGATTTCGATACAGAAGAAGAACTTCCATACAACGAACCATTTACAATAGCAGAACTAGATGACGCTTTAAATACAACGAAAAATTCAGCTAGTGGCCCAGATCGAATTCCTTATGAATTCATCAAACAAATACCAGAAGATAAGAAAAAACATATTTTAGAGCTATACAATAAAATATGGGTCGAGAACACCTTTCCCAGCAAATGGCGAGAGGTCATCATTATAGCTTTACCTAAATTAGGGAAGGACATAACCCTTCCATCAAACTACCGTCCAATTTCGCTAATCAACTGCTTAAGCAAGATAATAGAAAAAATGGTAAGCAACAGATTAATCTGGTATTTGGAGACAAATAACCTCCTATGTGATGTGCAAATGGGTTTTAGAAAATGGAGATCTACCACAGACCAACTTGTCTTCTTAGACCAATACATTCAAAATAGTTTTGCAAACAGGCAGCACACATTAGCAGTTTTCTTCGACTTGGAAAAAGCATACGATACCACATGGCGTTATTCCATACTGAAGAACCTCTTCGAATGGGGATTGCGGGGCAACTTACCAACATTTATTAAAGGTTTCTTATCGGATCGTTACTTCAGGGTAAGGGTGGGAGATACGCTCTCTGATTCCTACTCTCTAGAGAGTGGCGTCCCGCAGGGGTCAGCACTGAGTGTTGTCCTATTCGCGGTCGCCATAAACTCCATTACCGATAACCTAGATGATAATATACAGAAAAGCCTCTACGTAGATGACATGGCAATTTTCATATCAGGAGGATGCATGCAAGGGTTACAAGAAACACTTCAGGAAAATATTGATAAACTGATCGAGGCAGCAGAACAACGAGGTCTTCGTTTTTCTATAAACAAAACAAAAGCAGTCCACTTCTGTCGCTTACGAAAACCTCATAATGAACCAATCTTAAAAATAAAAGGAAATACTATAAACATAGAGAAATCTATAAAATTCTTAGGACTTACATTCGATTCAAAACTTCTGTGGAACAAGCATATTCAAAACCTGGTACTAAGATGTAACTCAGTTATTAACATCATACGATGTATGGCAAGTATCAACTGGGGTTCCCACAGAGATATCTTGATTAAAATATACAAGAGCCTTATCCGTTCTAAGATCGACTACGGTTCGATAGTCTATGGGACTGCTTGTAAGTCCCGCCTGAAAGCCCTAGACTCCATACAGGGGATAGCGCTGAAGCTCGCACTTGGCGCTTTTCGTACAAGTCCACACAAAGCACTAGGCATCGAGGCAAACACCCCCCACTATCTTTGAGAAGGGACCGTCTCCTCCTAAACTACGGAACCAAACTATGGGCACAACAACAACACCCAAACTATAAACTCTTCTTCACAGATAACTTTGAGATATACGAATCAAGACCTACGATATCAATACCTCCAGGTTATCGCTTCCAAAACATAATTGGAGACGCAACCTTACCCCAGGTAGCGAACTACGGCTACCCAAAAACACCTTACTGGAAACTCCCTGCACCAAAAGTGGATATTCAAACGAAGACAGCCAACAAGAGGGACCTTGGCAACACTGTAATTAGAGCGATATTCTACGAACAGGTAAACAAATACCCACAACATCTGAAATTATTCACGGATGGCTCGAAAACAGTATACGGTATTGGGAGCTCGCTAGTCACACCAAACGATACCTTTTCGTGGTCATTACATCCCGATGCCTCAATTTTCACAGCAGAACTGTACGCCATCTACGAAGCATTAAAGTATTCCCAATCCGCCAACGACCATCGCTTCCTCATATGCTCCGACTCCGAAAGTAGCCTTATCGCTATTAAAAACAAGCTCACCTCGGACCCGCTTGTCTCCCTTATATTATGTCTTTTGTATGATATAGAAGCAACCGGCAAAACCATAACGTTTTTGTGGACCCCAAGTCACGTTGGAATACAAGGAAATGAAGAAGCAGACCAAGCAGCACGTCAGGCCACCGAGAAAGATTGGTCCCGAGACATTAAAATTCGCCCAGAAGATCTGACAAATACTTGGAAAAAGCGAGAACTGAATGAATGGCAAATCATGTGGCAAAGAGAGGAGACAGCACTTAGACAAATACAACCGTCAATCCTTCCTTGGACACGGCCACAAAATCTTGATAGACGATCACAAGTAGTTATCGAAAGACTACGAATCGGACATACAAACCTGACCTCAATGCATCTTTTAAGAGGAGAACAACAACTAAGGTGCACAGACTGCAATGTTCCTCTAACAGTAACACATCTCCTGGTCGAGTGTCCCAGTTATTTTATCCACAGAAACCGCTTAAACTTAAAAAATACAATAAAAGACGTTTTAAATGACCAAAACACCGATAAACTAATAACTTACCTGAAGGCTTGTGACCTTTACTACAAAATATGACCATTATGAAACAACAGGTAGGACCGAAATGATGGCGGCTAATGACCCAAGCAGTCGATGCCGTAAAAAAAAAAAAAAAAAAAAAAAAAAAATAGTAATAATACCTCTTGAAGAAATTAGAAAAAGTTACAAAGAATTAGAAGAAGGGTGGAATTATGTAGTAATTTAGGTGGGGTACTATTTGAACAGGTTTTTAGTTGAATTCGTTGAAATTGTTAATTGTGTTAAAAAATAAAAAGCTATTTACTTTAGTAGTATTATTTTTTGGTTTTGTTAAAATGCAGTGAAAGTTGGCATATGGGTCTAACTTTCAATGCAAAATATTTTATCCTAGAATTTTTCCGTAAAATTAATAGAAAGACCAGTTTACCTACAATTATTTATTTTCTTTTATTTTCTCCTTAGATTGACTCTGCTAGTTAGATCCCATTCTAACTGAAACTTGGTAAAAATCCCATTTTACGTTAAGTAAACCGAGACTGCAGAAAATGAAAGCCCTACTAATTTTTTTTTTTGGTATATTACACCTATCGCAAACTCAACCAGGCCATACACTATATGGACACAGCTAAAACACGTAATTTGCGCAGGTTACATTTACCAAAATTAACGGTGCGTTAACTCCTTCTCTTATGTAGTTTCAAATTAACCAATATTTCTTCAACCTTGATATTGATGTTCACAGAGCCCTACTTATAGACCATATTAGGAAAAATAAGAGAAACAAATTATAATGTTTTGTCGTTTAAACATTGTACACGCTAGGTGGCTAGTTTAAAGATGCAAAAGAGTTATGAAGGCACAAGTGTGAGATTCACCTTTAAAAGCTACCCCTAACACGCCAGTTGGCCTCCCAGAAAATTTTATGTTCATCGATAATATTCTATACAAAATTAACTGCAAATAAGGTCCTATGCCAAACGACTCCAAACGAATCAAGATTTAAAGCTAAAAAAAAATCTCTCTCGCAAATGAATTGGTTAAGATTCATGTCACCTTAAAATGGCTATAACTTTGGGAGGAAACGTCATGAACGACCATTCTAAAGATGATGGATGGTTCTAAATTATGTATTTATTAAAAATAAGCTGTACATTTTTTTGAGTTCTATACATCACCTGAAGAGTTGCCAAAAAAGACATTTTTTTAAAACTTAACCTAAGATATTTCAAAATCCTGGCGTGATGGGCCAATTCTAAGGCCAGATTCGGATTTAGCGCGAAAAATTACTTCAGAAATGGCCCTCAGCTGCCCAACAACATTCATGACCCTTTTATTCGCAGACCTGTGTTATGAACGGTTTTTGAGAAATATTTTTTTCACGATATTGAAACTAGCCTAACAATTGCTCAAAATATCCACCTTATTGACCCACGCAATACTGAAGTCTCTTGGTAAATGAACGCCTTACATTATATAAAATGTCAAAATTTAAACGGTTGAAACACTGACGAATCCTTTCCATCATATCTTCTCAAGTTGTTGGTTCTACTTTATAAACGTCTGACACAAATCCCCAAAGGAAAAAAATTCATTGAAGTCAGATCAGGTGACTTAGGCGGCCATGAAATTGGACCTAACATAATTTAATAAAATAATAAATGAGATATAATTTAACAGTTTATTAAAATATCAGACCTCCTCTTCCTATCCACCTTTCAGGAAATTGGTTACTAATGGCCTGATGAACATTTCTGCTAAAATGTGGTGGTGCATCATCAAGTTGTAAGCACATATTATTTGTAATATAATCAGGAATATGCTCGATCATTTGTGGAAACATATTTTCCATAAAATCCAAGGAGACTGCTCCATTCACATTTCCCTCAAAAAGGGGAGGATCATGTACAATTTCTCCCCAAACATTTAAACTCCAGTTGTGCTGGTAATGATTTTTCTGTACAACAAGAGGGTTTTCTCTGTCATAATAATGGAAATTGTGCCTATGCACAAATCCATTGTGATGAAATGTTGATTCATCCGTGAACAACACTTTGAAGGATTCTTCATTTTCTCCAATTTGCAAAAAAATTAATCTACGATTTAAATCCACATCCAAAAGTTCTTGATGCAGCTGCACTCGATAGGGGTGAAACTTATATTTACGAAGACATACTTAGGGAAACACTATTTATTACTGACCTCTAAATTCCTAAATTACCGCTAAAGTTATAGCCAGCTCATTTTCTTCACTTAATACATTTCGACGTCTCGCCTTCTTTGCATATGCAACACTTTCAGGGCGTTCGAAACGTTCTTTTAAATTTTCTAGAGACCTCACATCAGGACAGAACTCATATTTTTAAATATTACTTAACAATATTAATTCAACTTAATCACGATAATCTTAAGCACCTTACAGAAATGTCATAAAGTGAGAAACAAACGCAAAACAAAAGACCAAAGCCATCTTAGATTTTAGTGCTAAAATAAAGAGCACTTCGATTTAAGCAAAAATTATTTGAAATAATAATCAAGTCAAAAACCATTTGAAATAAAAGAAAAGTGTATGATATTAAAATGTGAGGAATTGTATGCTTTATTCATCCATGTAAAAAAATATAGGCATTCCATTTAAAAAAAAAAGGAGAAAAATAATAATTAAATATCAAGGAATGTAAACTAATATTTTGGACACCCGGAATAATAATAATTTATTTTAAAAATGTTTTTCGGTAAATACATCATTATCAAATAACATCCTACATTTTTAGAAAAGACAATTAATAAATCGCGGAGATGTGGCGGTTCCCTGTCAAAAAAATCTCATCAATCCGTAATGAAAATTATCAAAAATTAATAAGTATCTATGAGAACCTATATGGTCAATAAGTTTCTATAAGAGTTAGGTAAAGTTGCTGTTGAAATTGTTATCAGTTTATATCAGAATTGACCAGCAAAACGAGTCAAGCCATATCCATTTGTAAATCCAAACATTTACTTATACCACATCAATGGGAATTTATGAGCACAGTATCTAATGTAATTCGTGCGGTTTTCCATGATTAAAAGACAAGTGTTTCTTTAAGAAACGAGCTGCATTAGGTTAGAACAGTTTTGATTTGCAATTGAAGATTACAAATTACAATGTTTGAATAGGGATTTATGAGATCAGTTTCTATGAGTATTAATGTTTTTTTTCAGTAATATATTAAATGTGTTTTCATTTGTTTGAATGGGTAAAAAGAAAGGTCAGTTTTCAACTGCAATTACAAATACAAGTTTAATCGCTTCGAATGGGGTTATATGCGATCAATTTCTAAAAGTATTTATGCTGTTTTCCGGATATAATTGTGATGAGGTTTAATCAGTAACAAATTGTTCACTATTTGTTATGATATGGTCGGAAATTCCAAGTACACATTTAGTATTCCTTCAAGAGGATTGATGAGAGCAGTTTCTACGAGTATCTATTTGTTGTTCCTATAGTAAATTATATAAGTCTTTATCAGTACAGATTCGGATCTAATTTAAATATGACAATTATATCAGAATAAAGCAACCAAATATTTTAAACAGTATCTATTTGTAAATCCAAACATTTACTTATACTATCTCAATGAGAATTTATGAGAACAGTATCTAATGTAAAACGTGCGGCTTTCCGTGGTTAAATGGCAAGAGTTTCTATAAGAAACGAGTTGCATTAGGTTAGAACAGTTTTGATTTGTAATTGAAGATTCAAAATTATAATGTTTGAATAGGGATTTATGAGATCAGTTTCTATGAGTATTAATGTGTTTTCTTCAGTAATATATTAAATGTGTTTTCATTTGTTTGAATGGGTAAAAAGAAAGGTCAGTTTTCAACTGCAATTACAAATACAAGTTTAATCACTTCGAATGGGGTTATATGCGATCAATTTCTAAAAGTATTTATGCTGTTTTCCGGATATAATTGTGATGAGGTTTAATCAGTAACAAATTGCTCACTACATGTTATGATATGGTCAGAAATTCCAAGTACACATTTGGTATTCCTTCAAGAGAATTGATGAGAGCAGTTTCTACGAGTATCTATTTGTTGTTCCTCTAGTAAATTATATAAGTCTTTATCAGTAAAGATTCGGATCTAATTTAAATATGAAAATTATATCAGAATAAAGCAACCAAATATTTTAAACAGTATCTATTTGTAAATCCAGACATTTACTTATACTATCTCAATGAGAATTTATGAGAACAGTATCTAATGTAAAACGTGCGGCTTTTCGTGGTTAAATGGCAAGTGTTTCTATAAGAAACGAGCTGCATTAGGTTAGAACAGTTTTGATTTGCAATTGAAGATTACAAGTTATAATGTTTAAATAGGGATTTATGAGATCAGTTTCTATGAGTATTAATGTTTTTTTTTCAGTAATATATTAAATGTGTTTTCATTTGTTTGAATATGGGTAAAAAGGAAGGTCAGTTTTCAACTGCAATTACAAATAAAAGTTTAATCACTTCGAATGTGGTTATATGCGATCAATTTTTAACAGTATTTATGCTGTTTTCCGAATATAATTGTGATGAGGTTTGATCCGTAACAAATTGTTCACTACATGTTACGATATGGTCGGAAATTCCAGGTACATATTTAGTATTCCTTCAAGAGGATTGATGAGAGCAGTTTCTACGAGTATTTATTTGTTGTTCCTACAGTAAATTATATAAGTCTTTATCAGTATGCATTCGGATCTAATTTAAATGCAAAAATCATATCAGAATGAAACCTCAAATATTTTAAACAGTGTCCACCTGTAAATCCAAACATTTAAAGATAATATTATAATGAGAATCCATCAGAACAGTATCTAATGTAACGTGTGCGGTTTTCCGTGGCTAAATTTTAAAATTATTTGCAATAAATAAGCTTTAAGGGATTCGAACAGTTTTCATTTGCATTTCCAGATAAATAGTTTTAATTGTTAGGGATCATGAGGTCAGTGTAATGTTTTTTTTTTTTTTCAAAATAAAATGTGTTTTTATTAAAAAAAAAACATTACACAAAGACACTGATCTCATAGATCCCTATTTAACAATTAAAACTATTCATCTGGAATTCCAAATTAAAACTGTTCAAATCCGTTAAAGCTATTTATTAAAAATACTTTTAAAATTTAGCCACGGAAAGCCGCACACGTTACATTAGATACTGTTCTGATTGGTTCTCATTAAAATATATCTTTAAATGTTTGGATTTACAAGTGGATACTGTTTAAAATATTTGGTTGTTTCATTCTGATATAATTTTTGTATTTAAAGTAGATCCGAATGCATACTGATAAAGACAAATTTTCTATTGGAACAACAAATACATACTCATAGAAACTGCTATCATCAATCCTTTCGAAGGAATACTAAATATGTACCTGGAATTTCCGACCATATCGTAACATGTGGTAAACAATTTGTTACTGATCAAACCTCATCACAATTATATTCGAAATACTGATCGCATATAACCCCATTCGAAGTGATTAAACTTGTACCTATTTGTAATTGCAGTTGAAAACTGACCTTTCTTTTTACCCATTCAAATAAATGAAAACACATTTAATATACTTATTACTGAAAAAAATAACATTAATACTCATAGAAACTCATCTCATAAATCCCTATTCAAACATCATAATTTGTAATCTTCAATTGCAAATCAAAACCCGGTCTTCGAAGCGTGTCCCCCGGGTTGGCTCCAGCGGGTTATATCGCCTGTAGCCCCCCCCCTCAAGAAACATGTAATTAGGTTTGTAACCTGTTTGTTTCTTCTTCTAAATAAATAAATAAATAAATAAAAACTGTTCTAACCTAATGCAGCTCGTTTCTTATAGAAACTCTTGCCATTTAACCATGGAAAGCCGCACGTTTTACATTAGATACTGTCCTCATAAATTCTCATTGAGATAGTATAAGTAAATGTCTGGATTTACAAATAGATACTGTTTAAAATATTTGGTTGCTTTATTCTGATATAATTTTCATATTTAAATTAGATCCGAATGGATACTGATAAAGACTTATATAATTTACTATTGGCACAACAAATACATACTCGTAGAAACTGCTATCATCAATCCTTTCGAAGTAATACGAAATATGTACCTGGAATTTCCACACGTAACATGTAGTGAACAATTTGTTACTGATCAAACATCATCACAATTATATTCGGAAAACAGCATAAATACTGTTAGAAATTGATCGCATATAATCCCATTCGAAGTGGTTAAACTTGTATTTGTAATTGCAGTTGAAAACTGACCTTTCTTTTTACCCACTCAAACAAATGAAAACACATTTAATATATTACTGAAAAAAAACATTAATACTCATAGAAACTGATCTCATAAATCCCTATTCAAACATTGTAATTTGTAATCTTCAATTGCAAATCAAAACTGTTCTAACCTAATGCAGCTCGTTTCTTATAGAAACTCTTGCATTTAACCACGCAAAGCCGCACGTTTTACATTAGATACTGTCCTCATAAATTCTCATTGAGATAGTATAAGTAAATGTCTGGATTTACAAATAGATACTGTTTAAAATATTTGGTTGCTTTATTCTGATATAATTTTCATATTTAAATTAGATCCGAATGCATACTGATAAAGACTTATATAATTTACTATTGGCACAACAAATACATACTCGTAGAAACTGCTATCATCAATCCTTTCGAAGTAATACTAAATATGTACCTGGAATTTCTGACCATATCGTAACATGTAGTGAACAATTTGTTACTGATCAAACCTCATCACAATTATATTCGGAAAACAGCATAAATACTGTTAGAAATTGATCGCGTATAACCCCATTCGAAGTGATTAAATTTGTATTTGTAATTTCAGTTGAAAACTGGCCTTTCTTTTTACCCATTCAAACATATGAAAACACATTTAATATATTACTGAAAAAAAAACATTAATACTCATAAAAACTGATCTCATAAATCCCTATTCAAACATTATAATTTGTAATCTTCAATTGCAAATCAAAACTGTTCTAACCTAATGCAGCTCGTTTCTTATAGAAACACTTGCTATTTAACCACGGAAAGCCGTACGTTTTACATTAGATACTGTTCTCATAAATTCTCATTGAGATAGTATAAGTAAATGTAAAGACTTTATAATTTACTAGAGGAACAACAAATAGATACTCGTAGAAACTGCTCTCATCAATCCTTTTGAAGGAATACTAAATGTGTACTTGGAATTTCCGACCATATCATAACAAGTAGTGAACAATTTGTTACTGATTAAACCTCATCACAATTATATTCGGAAAACAGCATAAATACTTTTAGAAATTAATCGCATATAACCCCATTCAAAGTGATTAAACTTGTATTTGTAATTGCAGTTGAAAACTGACCTTTCTTTTTAACCATTCAAACAAATGAAAACACATTTAATATATTAGTGAAAAAAAAACATTAATACTCATAGAAACTGATCTCATAAATCCCTATTCAAACATTATAATTAGTAATCTTCAATTGCAAGTCAAAACTGTCCTAACCTAATGCAGCTCGTTTCTTATAGAAACACTTGCCATTTAATCACGGAAAGCCGCACGTTTTACCTTAGATACTGTTCTCATAAATTCTCATTGATGTGGTATAAGTAAATGTTTACTGCTCCATTCTGGTAGAAACTGATAGAAATTTCAGCAGCAGCTTTACTCCAGGCTCCAGTAGAGGGAGCTGTATACGTGTCGCTAATTCATATCTACTCTAATGCGACCTAAGGAACTGACGTGTGTTTGTTAAATTAAAAGTAAAGCAGTCTCTTTCACTGCCAACTAATTCATTGCTTCTAGGCTAGAACAAGAACACCCGAGGAAATAAGGACTTTGCATTATTTTGTGTTTACCACAATATTAGTATTTCTATTTGAAATATGCAATTTAAACTGTACATTTGTCGGCATGCATATCCAAATTAATACTAATAAAAAAGCAAAATGGAAGTTTACAATAAAAATACATCTGTAAAATATACAATTGAAACTGTACATTTGTTGACATGTATATCCACATTAATACTAATAAAAAGACAATGTTGAAATTTACAATAAAAACATGGTGTGTTATATACGATAGATACTGGAGAAAGGACGGACTGGACTCTTATGATATTACTTATAGAAAAGTTTAGAATCTCTTTAAAGTTGTATCTGTAATTCCATATGTTTACAGATATAAGGGCAAGGGTGCATTTGCAGACACTAAACTGTAGATTTGTTGTATATTTCATATAAGTACTCATGAAAGGGCAACATGATAATTCCAAATAGCTCATTCGGAATTACTGTTTCATAACCGATTTAAAACTTAATAAAACAGATAAAATCCTGTCTGTATAATAATAATATAACTTATAGGAACGATAAAACCGCATCACTTTTTTTTTATAAGTTTCTATGTGGAATTTTTGGCAGGGTTAAAAAATGTTTGTAAATTGCCAAAAAAAAAACAGGAAAAAAATCATAACTTGGCAATCGACTAGCATTCGATTGGCAAAATATTTTAGAGTGTAATACAGGATCCTTGGTGGCTTAAGCGGCGCCAAGAAATACAGGGTGTCCCATTTAAAAACTACATATTCTTTCTGATGTAGCTCGTTTTGGTGACATCTTGCATAATTGAAAAATTTTACTCTGTAGTAGAGATGAAACATTGAAAGTTTTGTTAAGAAAGTTTTTTTATAAAGTTAGCCGTTTTTGCACAGGAAACAGTAACTGGACGCCCTGTATAAATATCTGAAGAAATGAATTAAGTAGACTAATAAATCACACTTGTAAATGATGCACAATATGTAAACAAGCTATATATCAAAATAATATTTAACCGAAATCAAACTAGTTGACCATAGTTTACAAAATAGAACCGTCAAACAGCTCCTAAGTAATGTGTGTAAAAGATGCAAAAAAACCTGTGTTAGTGGTCTTACCTGTGTAAAATGTGCAACTGTTAGTCACCAAGGTTGTGTTAAACGATTAAAAAATATACAATATGTTGATGAACTTAATATAAACTGTTGTGATAACGTGGCTTCCACACTTACATGTGACGAAATTGAACAAGAGGCCGATTTGGACTCGTCCTTTAGAAGTGCAAATCAGTGGCGGCTCGTGATATTTTCTGCAGAGGAGGCTTGATATTTTGAAAGACAATTAACTTGCAATATGATTACAATTTGTACATTTCCCCACCACCCTCGAGGTAGTACAACGGCGCGTTACATTTTTTTGTCGTGGGTTGTTCGCCAGGATACCGATTCACGACTTGAGAGAATAGAACTAATAAAAGAATAGAAAGAAAAGGAAATAGAAAATATAATGAGACGAAAAAATCATTCTCATGAAATTTCCGTTCCTACGCCTCGAGTATCGGTATCCAAAGGAGCCCTACTATCCCACTTATAATTAAGTTATAACTTTTAATAAAAATCAAAATAGTTTTGGAAAAAAAATTAAAGTATTTTCCTACAAACAAAAATTGTATTCATTATCACTGCCAGAGTGTAAAATTATAACTTTTAATAAAAATTAAAATAGCTTTGAGAAAGAAGTTATATAAAAAACTATAACCGCGGAAGAATTAAAAAATATTTCCTAAAAAATAAATAACGCAAATAAATATTTTTTCTAAAATAACAACTATATTAATCTTTGGTGTAAAGCCTAAATATTTTTATAAATGAGTGGTAACCTGCGATTTTCGGAACTAGCAAAATGGTTGATTACTTCATCATAAAATGAATCGTGTTTCTTCAATTCTGACAAAAAACGTTTTTCTATTGAAATAAGCGATACATTTGAGAGGCGGTCTTGACTTATTTTGTTTCTAGTAAATGTTTTTATGCGTTTAAGTGCTGAAAATGATCGTTCTACAGAAGCTGAGGTTACCGGAATTGTTGACACTAATGATAAAAGTTTGTACAGTTCGGGTAGACAGCTTTTTAAATTATTATTATATATATAAGTAAGCATTTCTTGAGATGATTTTGGATTTGCTAAAAGTTGCTGGTCAGAATACAACACGCATAGTTCATTTTTTAACGAAATACGGTCAAAAAAAGGATAATGGTCCATTAATTTCTCCATTAGACTGGTAGGAAATGATTTAGAAAACGCTGTAAAATTATTAGGATTTACTAAATCGTAACATTGCAAAGTATTTAAATCAGAAAATCTAATTTCAATTTGGACTATAATGGTGTCTAAAATTTCTATAAAAATTTGTTTGTAATGTATATCTGCCCTGTCAAAGTTATATGTTGTCTTTCTTTTTTTAAATTGTGGCCCTGGCTCATCATCTACGTTTTCAGTATTTTCTAAAAAAATATTGTATAAAGTATTGAAATGTATTTCGTTATTGCGAAATTCTTTTAATTTAGATATAAGTGACTTAAGTCTATTTTTAGAATATGTTATATCAGTTAGTTTATTCTGTAAAATTTGGAAAACAACATCAGTTTGCTCAAAAATCATGTTAAAAGCTTTTAGAAAAAATATGAATAACGATTTTAATCCGTAAGCTGCTCTTAAAGTCTGAGCGTCATTTAAAAAATCTTCACTTTCCGAAATAAAATTAAAAACGTCAATAAGTTCTTTCCTGTATTTGTCAACAGTGAAAACAACTCTAGATGAAAAATTCCAACGAGTGGGAGCGTTTGTCGGAATTCTATGTTTCATATTAATTGTATTTAAAACATCAGTTCTTTTGGTAGATTTTGAAAAAAATGACGAAAAACCAGTAATATTTGAAAAAAATATTCTAACTTCTTTAATTCCGTTACATGCTTTACTCAGAACTAAATTTAATTGGTGTGCATAACAGTGAATGAAGTATGCTTGAGGAGCAATATCTTTTATTTTTGTTTGGAGTCCATTAAGATGCCCTGACATAACTGCAGCGCCGTCATAGGTTTGTGCTATTAATTTATTTTTCAAATCAAATTTACCAAATTCGACGATTAATAATTTAAATAAACTCTCCGCGTTTCTTCCACTACTCACATCAAGAAAACCAACAAACCTTTCAATAACTTCGCCGTGCATTACATATCTAAAAATTACGGAAAGTTGAGATTTACAGGTAATGTCCGTCGTTTCGTCAATTTGCCACGAGAAAAATTCGCAATTATATAGTTCTTCATAAATTTTGCCTTTAATAACCGAGACTCTCAATTAGATCATTTTGAATTGATTTAGATGTTCCGGAAAAAATAGTGGCGTTATTCAAAAAGTTCTCTAATTTTGGATCATACATTTTTAAAAAATCTATTAGCTCTTTGAAATTTCCTTTATTGCACGAATCGCGTTTTTCGTCATGCCCTCGGAAAGAATTTTCTTGCGAAGATAAATATATAACGGCATCAATTAATCTCTTTAATATTTCCCTATTTTCACGGACCTTTTCATTAAAATTTTCTATTTCTCTCTTATGTGCAGATTCCAAATAATTTACAATATTTTGTTTACCAAATATTTCGAATTTAACGCAAGATGAAATGTGCTCCTGGGATTTTTCGTGCTTTTGTAAACCTCGCGACAAATTTTTCAAATTATTAAACCCGGTCCTGCCCCAAATTGAGGATTGATCATTAGTGAATAATAAACATCTCCAACAATATAATTTGTTTCTAACTGTTGATGCCGTTAACCACTCGATTTTTTTATAATTGTTATCACAAAACCCTCTGTTTTGTTTTCCACTTTTAAAAACTAACGAAGGCATTGCTGGTGTAGGCCTAGCAATTCTTTTAATTCTTACCTTTTCGTCGTAAGTAAGAGTAGAAAATCCATTTAATAACAAATAATCCACCACGTCTGGACAACAAGAGATGTTGTTGGGAATATTTTCACCTAGAGCACTCATTTCTAGCCCGCCTATCAAATGTTTTATGTATTTTAATGTCAAGTTGATCTTAACCGGCTAAACGACAAATTACCACTGACAGTTCGTTTTCCTGTGAATCACCTGAACCAAATAAAATCGAGTACAACAAATATCAAAGGGACCGCTGCGAGTGAAAGTACTTGTCTTCTCTATACTGTGCCTGAACTCCTGAACTGCACATGCGCTATAAAGAACTGAGGACTGAGGCTAGCGGCCTAGCTTGTCTTATTTGAAGTGTTGCTAGACAACGCAAAAGTAATGCAAGGTCATTTATGTTAAAACTAAATGCCTTGAAGTTGGAAGCTATTTCGTATAAGCCTCAAGCGAAGCGCTCTGTTCATTCCGGTCGCCCGGGAAATATGCATACAAAGACAATCCGGACTGTGACGTTATAGGCATGTTTGTGGAAAGGAAATGCAGAACTTTTTTATACACTGAAAATTAATTAATGAACTATAAACAATAAACAATATTGAAAATTGAGATATACCTAAGTAGAAATTTCTACAAGTAAAAGATATTAATTTGGAAGATTGCAAGATATGTTGCTTCTTCCAAAGGGAGGCTCAGCCTCCCCTGCCTCCCCTGACGAGCCGCCACTGGTGCAAATGACGAAGATATCTATAGCGGCGACACTAAGACCGCGAAAATAATATACCTAAAAGAACTCTTAGCCCAAAAGAATATTATAATCGGTGATCTAAGAGAAAATATAACATCTTTAAAAGAACAAATAAAATTATTACATAAACTTGCAAATGTCGAACACCAAGAGGCGACACCTAGTGGCGAAGAAATAGCAGCACTAAATGCATCTAGCGTAAAAGTGCAGCCATCTACCAACGAATGGACCCAAGCTCCTAAGAACGCCAATACTCATCGAACTGCAACCCCGAATGTCTCTGTGTGCGATAAGCAAAATGGAAATAACCCAACCACAAAATCAGCTCTAAAGAAAATTACAGTAGAAGACGTCGCAAGTGCAGTATCGAGTGCATTATCCAATAACAAAGACACTACTAGAGACGATTTTGGGTATAGTAATTCAGCACAGAATGCGGTGGAACAAAGACCAAATAACAATAAAGAACAAACAATTACTTACGCATCTGTTACAAAAGCAAGTGTTACAAAACCCTCAACCACTTATGCAGGTGTTACCAAAATAAAATCGTCCGTAATATTACAACCCAAAAATAAAGAGCAATCAACTACTACGACTAAAACCGATGTACTAAGAAAAATAGACCCAATCAATTCCGAAATCAGTATATGTAACGTAAAAGAAGTGCGTAATGGTGCACTGCTTATCAGCTGCGACAACGAGATTGAGTCTGCGAAATTTAAGGAGGCGGCAAGAACTCAACTAGGTGAAATGTATGATATTAAACAACTATCTTCTCTAAACCCAAGAGTCAAAATCACGAATATTTCTGAGAATATGTAGGACTCAACATTACTTAAATATATAAAAATACAAAACAAACAATGTTTTTCAGAAAATAGTGTATGCGAATTAATCTATCAAAAACCTCATCGTAAAAATAGAAAACTAAATCAAGCTGTTCTCCAGGTAGATATAGATGCGTATCATAAAATATTAAAAATTGGTAAGTTAACGGTAGGCTTAGACTTTAATTGTCCCGTGTACTGTGCTATTAAAATGAGGCGCTGTTACAATTGCTCCGGTTTTCACCATAGTTCTAAACACTGCTCTAAAGAAACACCTACTTGCCCAAAGTGCTCAGGGTCTCACCTGTCATCAGAATGCAAATCATCCGAGTTAAAATGTACACACTGCCTGATTTTAAAAACCGTCCAAAATGTAGATATAACAACGGACCACGCTGTATGGGACCCAAATTGTTATGTATACAACAAAACTCTCTCCAAATTTAAATATACCATTCTTAATCCAGAATAGCAATCAATACGTACAGAGTCAGATATAAAAGACGTATTATGCACCACCGAAAATATACACACCCCCATTCCGACCATTTCCTGTTATTACCAGAATGTACGCGGACTTCGCACAAAAACATCAACTCTATTTAATACCGTGCCAACCATTGAAGAATACCATATATATGCATTTACAGAGACATGGTGTACCGACAGTATAAAAAATTCAGAATTATTTGATCTCAACCGTTTTAACGTGTTTAGATCAGATCGTAATTATAACGCTATAAAAGCCAACAAGGGAGGTGGTGTTCTCTTGGCTATAAGCAATCATTTAAATGCGCTTCAAATAAATACCCATACTCTATGTGACAAATTCAATGAAATACAAACAATAGACGTTTTAGTGGTTAAAATTAAAATTAACTTTCATTGGTTATATGTTATAGTTATCTATATACCCCCATCGTGTAGTAACATTGAATACGAAATCCTATATGATTGCTTAGCCTCATTACACTGTTTATATAACGAGAACATAATAATAGTCGGTGACTTTAACATACCAGAATATTCAAGTTGCATTAACAATGATACCACTACCCCAAACTTTTTGGCTACAAAAAATTTTGCAGACTTCTTTTCTATTACCCAATGTAACTTTAACCCAAATAATCTTAATAGAATTCTTGATCTTGTATATTCCAACTGTAATTGTGAAGTAAGCAAAGCTTCAGAGCTTGTCTTATTAGAGGACGCGTATCATCCGGCACTAACAGTTAATATCGAAATTCCTAAATTCGACAACAATAAATTCTTGCCCAAAACAAATGCTGAATTCAATTTTAAAAAAGCAAATTTCATAATATTATACGAAGAACTGGCTAACACCGATTGGACTTTTCTTAAAAGTCACGCCGAGGTTAATACTGCTGTCCAAGCATTCTATGACAAATTAAATGATATATTTTACAATAATATACCTAAGAAAAGAAATACGTCCAAGTCATATCCGCCATGGTTTAATGGTCAAATTATATATAAAATTAAACAAAAACACAAGGCATTGAATAAATACAAAAAAACAGGCAACAATGATCATTTAAACAACTTCAAAGCGCTCAGATCTCAAATTAAAACTGAAACAAATATCGCTCATTCGGCTTATTTAGAATCAATCGAAAACGATATAAAAAACAACCCTAATAAATTTTGGTCTTACATCCAAGGAAAAAATAATACTTCAACTATTCCGATGATAATGACATATAACAACACCATCATTGAAGGACCTCAATCCCTGGTTGACAACTTTGCTGACTACTTTTCCAAATCTTTTACTGCCCCCGCCAACAATAATAATAACATTGACCCCCATCCTGCAGAACATAATATACTACCCTTACATATTTCATCAATGTCTGAAAACGAAGTAACTGACGCAATTAAAAAATTAAAGGCCAATATGACTATGGGACCGGACATGGTACCGGCATTTCTTGTTAAGGATTGTGTTCAAGTATTTGCTAACCCCTTAACCATAATCTATAACTTAATATTAAAAACAGCCCAGTTTCCTGATATATGGAAGCTGTCTCGTGTTTGTCCCGTCTACAAAAAAGGAGATCGAAATGATTTGACAAATCACAGACCAATCACCATTATTCCTAACTTTGCAAAAATATTCGAAATTACACTCCATCCCATCATCTTTAAACATATCTCAGGTAAAATATCAATTGAACAACATGGTTTCATGAAAGGGAGGTCTACGGTTACGAATCTTGTAAGCAAAACGCAGTATATCTCCGAAAAACTCGATCTAGGAAGTCAAGTAGACGTTCTCTACACTAATTTCTCGAAGGCGTTCGATAGGCTTGACCACGATATCTTACTTTCCAAATTAGAGGCATTCGGATTTTCCGATTCCCTACTATGCGTCTTCAAATCTTATTTAACAAACAGATACCAGTTTGTGAAATATCGTGGTTATGTCTCTGACAAATTCCTTCAGGCATCAGGAGTCCCTCAAGGCTCGATATTGGGACCTGTTTTCTTTATAATATTCATCGACGATATTATATTAAATTTAGATGAGCGTTTTTTGTTATATCCTGACGATCTGAAATTATTCTGCGAGATAACATCTGTATTAGACTGTGAACGTCTTCAAAATGCATTAAACATGATTAATAACTGGTGTATTAGAAATAGCTTGCCTCTAAATCCATCTAAATGCAATGTGATGACATTCTCGAGGAAAGTTAGCCAAATAAAATATAATTACAGCCTAGACAATACTACACTAGATAGACCCGAATATATAAAAGACCTTGGAGTTATATTTGACCCTAAACTTTCCTTTGTCCGTCATATAGAAATGAGAATTACATCTGCATTTAAAAGTCTCGGCTTTGTCACACGAAACTCGAAACATTTTACCAACATGCATACGCTTCGTCTACTATATATGACCTTTGTACGATCCCGTCTGGAATACGCCTCAGTTGTCTGGAACCCTACTTACAATACCCATACTATGTCTTTGGAAAGAGTACAACGACGGTTTTTAAAATCGGCCGTGTTTATACTTGATGGTATTTATCCGCCTAGACATTACCCACAACAGTTGCTGCTAGATCGATTTGCACTACAGGAGCTTGCACAACGCAGATCCATACACAGTTTAATTTTCCTATACAAAATTTTTAACAACAGTTTAGATTGTACAGAAATTTTAATCTCAATAAATTTAAGAGTTCCCAGAATCTCATCCCGCTACCACAGCGCATTCAATATTCCTACAGCACGAACAAATATGTTGGAATCATCTCCGATTCATAAAATTATTACTACCTACCAAAATGTGGAGAACAGAATTGATTTATTTTTCTGCAACATAAAACAGATAAAAGATATTTATACCTAACCAATTCTATTATTATGTTTCATAGTTTTCTTTAGATTAGTAATATAGGTATGTATGTATTATTTGTACATTTTTGTATTCTAACCATTATATATGTTCTGGTTGTATCCTGTAATTGGGCTTCTGCCTGTTGGGTATGTAATTAAAGTAAATAAAATAAATAAAAAAATAAAATAAAAATAAATTGAAAGAAAACAAAATGAACGCCGTCAAAAAAGATCTCTAAAAATGAATAAAGTACGAATGCAATCGTAGGTATTTTTAACCTACTTCAATATTGGTATTAGGTAATCAAGTTTAAATAACTGGACGATGCGCGACGCGACGGTGAAATAATATTTCAAAATTTTAAGTGTTCTTTTTTGAATACGGTTTTTTTAAGCGTTTTTTTTTTAAGAAACTGACGCAATGCGGTAGACACCCACAGTTGATGTTGATAATGCCCAAAAACCATACATAAAAATTAGAAAGATTGAGTACATAAAGTGCAATATATATAAAGAAATCTCTCGATGAAGCCAATAATTGGCCATACAATATACCATTTCTACCGCATACATAAATTGTAGTTTTTTAATAATTTAATTAAAAATTGATTTAGAAAAATTGTCAAGTGACACACAGCCTTTATAAAATATTAAATACTGAGAACAAAAAAAATTTAATTGAAAAAAATATATCTTACATTTCACAACCACACCAAGAGCTAGCAAAATTACAATACTTTTGAACATTTTATCAACAGTATTTGAAAACTATTTGGACCGCAACATTTATAGTGCAAGAAATCATGATATCTCGTGTCAATATTCTTTGTTTTAGTCTGTAACAATAGTGCATAAGTTATAGATTTAATCTATATCAGACAACCACTTAAGAAAAGGACGAATTCTTGTAAGACGTGCATATTGCGTAATATGAACTCAAGAGAAATATGATGATAAAAATAACATTGCCTTTACTACGCACTATAATGTGCTAGGTACTTGATTGCATTTAGTATGTCAAGTCTTGCTTTATCATTGTTTGCATTCAATAATGTCAAAAAATCATTGTAATATAACCTGTACGAAGCAGTTTCCATCGTCTACTAAAGTTAAGAAATTAGAAGATAAAACGTGACTTAAATTATATTATTAAAAACTTTACTCTCGACAGGTAGTAGGTACTCATTATATAGGCCACTCCAAAGAGACAAAAATATACACGAACAGAAAAAAAATAGATAGTAATGTTTTATTTTACAAAACATTTTATTATTAGATAAATAGAAAATTCATATTTTTGAGCAAAATTTTTAGTGATTTTTACACTTTTTTATTCCACATAAAATAAAATAATCCATATCATGAGTGAATAATAAGCACCCTGCGATAAGTATAACGCGACATAACAGTTTAAATATGATATAAAATATGGTTAATTAAAAGTGTCTAAAAAACCTATATGTTTTAATTTTCATCAGGAAACTTCCCAACTTTCTACGCATCAACCGACAGAAATGCAGTTACAGTGATTTGAAACCAAATATACGAGAAGAATGGGCTAAAGAAATGCTTTATACGGATAATAGGGTTGAAGTTACGATGCGTCAAACTACGCTTTGCAGATATTTAAAATAAGGTAATTTGCGTTGTGTTAATTTTTAAATTATTTTATGTGAAAAATGTGAAGGGAAATAGACTTTTTTACATTTTTTAATGTTATAATCAACCAAGAGACTAAGAGCTTGGGCAAAAGTGCCACTACGTTTCGTAATAAAAAAAGGCAAAAAATAATCATCATCAGATGTAGCTCATGAGGCGCCCTCCACGGGCTGGCGTGAGGTAATACACAAATTATTATTTCTTAGCCTAAAAAATGTTTCCTTACCAAATTGAGAGAAGATCGGTCAAGAGGTAGTTGAGATATTGCAAAAAAAAAAGAAAAAGAAATTACAATTTCAACACCCTGTATCTTTTTCCACTGCAACAATTTACTAAAGCATATTTGGTTATATCCTCATATTTTGGTCCAAAGAATCTACCCTGGTCTATTATTAATGGTTCACCCTGTATATAATTTCAATAAAAACGTTGAGCTATTAAGATTAAGCACATCCAGAAACAATGAACCTGACGTGTCAATCTCACCGATGGTTAAAAAACTGCAGCAGGACCACTCTGTATACTTACAATTTTTCATCTTTGAGTTTCTCCTATTTTGGCAGCGATATTCAAACTTAGTAATTTATTGATAAGAAAACGAGTGAACTTGTTCTGCTCTACGAGAATCATTTATTGCATAAAAGTAAATTGTAGGTAGGTACATTAAAAAGAATCACAAAATGTAGAGACCAATATTGTTTAAAAGCTCTGGCAAACGTCAAGTCTTTCGAGCAGTCATCATATTGAGAGGATCTTTGTTGTATCGAGCAAAAATTTCCTTCTTGAACGCGTCGAACTGTTTCCGGTTTAGATTGTTTTGATGCTCCCTCCAAGGTGGTCGAGTGCGCTTTACTTGCAAACCCCAGTGACAGGTGAACACAGGTGACAATACCAAAAAATCGTACCCAGCTACAAACATCTCGTACACCTGAAAATAAAATAAGTTAATTACTTATTACCATTTGCACTGTTAAGTTTTTACGTTAAAATATTAAAGTTTGCTGTGATGTAAGGTGTAAGGTATATTAAATCTACACATATAATTAATCTGCAAAGTTGGTGTGTCTGTACATTGAATATATTTGCTAAAAATGATCTGGGGGATGTAAGACAGTAATAGATAACATTAAAATAGTTTTTGGAATTTTTGTCTATTCGTTTGAACGCGTATCACGCAGAAACTACTGAACCAATTTGAATGGGGTTTTCACAGGTTTTATCTGAGCTTGAATAGTCCACTCAAATTAGGAAAAAAACGCCATTTTAAAGAAAGATTTTGAACAGCAGTTTCTTTGCATAGATAGTAAGTACTCAACTTTTAGAACAATTTTTTGCTTATGCGCAGAAACAAGACATGATTTTTGAGATATATACATATACAGTGTGACCCACTTAATTGATGCTTGATTAACTTCAAAGAAAAGATCGATAAGGTGATTCTTTGAACTTGGTAATATGTGATATATGTCAGTAGCGTGCGATTTTAAGGGGGTTTCAAAAGCCGATTTTTCAAAAAAAGTATTAGGGATTTTTTTAGAAAAAAAATACTAAGGTATTCTTAATCAGCACCTTTAGAAACCCCTTTGTACAAGATTGCATCGTAGTGGGTACAAAGGTGTTTGATACAGTGGCTGTCAAAAATACAATTTTTTCAACCAAAACTAATTTTTATTTGTAAAACGGATTCCCAAATCAAAAAAATTTATTTTTCATTTTTTGTTCAGAATAATGCATTTATTAGACTGAATTGATTTTGTAACAAAATAAGAAAAAAAAAGTATACAGTGTGACCCACTTAAGATTGCAACACCCCTGTATACCCGTTAATTGATGCTTGATTAACTTCAAACTTTGGTGGTAGGAAAAGGTCGATTAGGTGATTCTTTGAACTTAGTTATGTGATACATGTCAGTAGCGTGCGATTTTAAGGGGGTTTCAAAAGCCGATTTTTCAAAAAAAAGTGTTTTATAGAATTTGTTATTCAAATTTCGATTTCATCAACGTAAAGAGCGCCATTTAAAACCCCTAGACATCAGTTTTAAGTGAGATCACTTACCTGATTACTGAGATGTAAGCTTCCAAAAATTAATTTTTGAACATTTTCATTTTACGTTTTTTCGTAAGTGATCAATTTGTTTGTGGTAAATTTTGCCAAAACTGATTATACATTTTCCGCCGTACACTAGTTGGTAAAGTAACCAAGACTTTTCAATAAATTCGTAAATTGCGCCCGATAATTCATTTTGTGCAAAATGTAAAAAAATGCGTATTGAGATTTCCGCCAAAAAACAAAGGTCTTATGATTTTATCATTCATCATTCCGCAGCAAAAGTTGACTTTTTAAGAATATTGCCTTTTGCAGTTAATTATTACCCATCGCCTATTTTATTATTGGTGCACACGTCTTAAATTTCATCATTTTCCTTATAAAAATTCATGTAATTTAAGTGAAATAAAAAAGCTGGCTGTGAATTTGACAGCTTGTTACTTCAATTTATGCAAATGAAATATTATAAACTAAGCTAAATAATTGTTACCGAATACTTAATTATTCTAAATCAAAATTACAATTTTACTTTCAAAAAATTAGAAAATGGCTGTAAAATTGTCTGTACGAGAGAAAATTGAAATTATTCGTCTCTGTGGAGACAACGCCCGGAGTGTAAGAGAAGTATGCAGAATATTTAACGATAGGCATCAAGATCGTCGTATTAATAATAGCTCTGTTCTTAGGGTAAAAGTATTTAATGGCACTGGAGCTGTAAGTAAACATATTTTAAAAGATAATGTGAGAAGAAGAAACGGACGACATGACCGAACTGTGTTACATCACTTTAGAAATAATCCGCACACTAGTTTAAGAGTGGCTAGTTTAGATTTGAATGTGTCAAGGGAAACTATTCGAAAATGTCTCAAAAAAAATAAAATGAAGGCATTTAAACCGAAATTCCTGCATAGTTTAGAAGAGGGCGATGAAGATAAACGCATGGAATTTTGTCTGTGGGCTCAATGCGAGTACCTGAATAATAAAGATTTTACAAAATATATTTTATTCAGCGATAAAGCTACATTCACAACAAATGGAGTAGTATCGTCCCAAAATGTTCGGTATTGAGCAAATGAAAACCCAAATTGGATAATTAACTGCAGAAGACAATATTCAGAAAAGGTTAATGTTTGGTGCGGAATAATGAATACCAGGCTAATAGGACCCTTCTTTTTTTATGGAAATCTGAATGCGCAATTTTTTTTACGTTTTTTACGAAATGAATTATCGGATGCAACAGATGAACTTCCACTTGTAGAAATATGAAATTTACGTTTTCAGTTAGATGGTTGTTCAGTCCACAACGCAAGAATTATTAAACAATGGCTAAACGAAAATTTTCCGAACCGTTGGATAGGCCGAGGTAGTGGGTTAATTCATTGCACCCCCAGGTCACCCGATCTCACAATTCTTGACTTTTTCTTATGGGGTCTTTTGGCTCAAAAGGTCTACAAAGCACGTCCAACAAATCGAGAAGAACTCTGTGCGAGAATACGACAAGCTTGTGAAGAAATTACGCCTCAACAGTTAAGTAATGCAGTTAATAATATACAGAAACGATATGACAAGTGTGTTGTATCAAATGGAGGTTTGGTAGAAACCACAACAATTTAAATAAATTTAGTTACTTCTTTAGGAATTTATTGAAAAGTCTTGGTCATTTTATAGAGTAGTGTAAAGTATACTTTCAAAAACTGGTTATGTAATGAACAAAAAAAGAAATGTTGTGAATTCTCAGAAAATGTACATTTTCAGTTTTGGCAAAATTTACCTCAAACAAATTGATCACTTACGAAAAAACGTAAAATAAAAACGTTCAAAAATTAATTTTTGGAAGCTTACATCTCAGCAACCAGGTAAGTGATTTCACTTAAAATTGATGTCTAGGGGTTTTAAATGGCGCTCTTTATGTTGATGAAATCGAAATCTGAATAACAAGTTCTATAGAACACTTTTTTTTTGAAAAATCGGCTTTTGAAAGTGGGTCACACTGTATATACGTTTTTTTGTGTTTTTGTTTCATTTTAAATGCAAATATCTCGAAAAGCACGCGATTTTAGGGCTAAATGAACATAAATAAACTTATTCAGAATGAGATTTTCTACAAAAAAGCTCCTATACATTTTTCGATTATTATCCCATTGGTTTTTCCGGATAAGTTTCTTGCTTTTTAGTAATTTTTTTTTTATTTGGACGTATGTATATGTCTCGAAAAGTACGCATTTTTAAGGCCAATGAACATTACTAAACTTGTTCAGAATGTGATTTCCTACAAAAAAGGTTCTGTATATTTGAGAGATATACAGGGTCCGCCACTTAAAACTCCCCAGACTCGTAACTTCCTTATTTTTTAGGCTACGACCATGTTCGGCACATCAAATTGTAGATATTTTTAAGGCTTTAAATATGCATACAAAGTGATTTAAAAAAAAAAATTTTGAAAAAATTATTACGAAAAAAAATTCATTTCCTTGAATATTTTTTTCCCTCACCCTGTACATGAACTGTGTTAATATTTTCTTATAAAGGTTTTAATTAGCTTCAGTTTATGTTATTACGTCATATTCGAAATTCTTTTTGGTTTTAGAGAAAGAAATTAAAAACACTCCTTCCGATTCCAAAGTGATTTTTTTTAAAATAACTGAAAAAATGTAAATAATAATTTTATGCTTTATTTGTAAGACATATCACAAAATAATCCTCAGCGTAACAAAACAGCAACAAGAAACAAAAGAAATAAATATTTTTAAAAATAAACTTTATTAAAATGTACTAAATAATAGGAAATTTCAAAATTTTTATTAAAAATTTATTTTATCCGTAAATTGAAGCTAATTAAAACCTTTATAAGAAAACATTAACACAGTTCATGTACAAGGTGAGGGAAAAAAATATTCAAGGAAATTAATTTTTTTTTTTTTCGTAATAATTTTTTCGATTTTTTTTAAATCACTCTGTATGCATATTTAAAGGCCTTAAAAATATCTACAATTTGATGTGACGAACATGGTCGTAACTTAAAAAATAAGGAAGTTACGAGTCTGGGGAGTTTTAAGTGGCGGACCCTGTATACGTCAAAATGAAAAAAAAACATGAAAAAGCAAATATATATATTCTTCAAGAAGCTTTTCCGGAAAACCCAATGGAATAATCGGAAAAATGTATAGGAGCTTTTTTGCAGTAAATCTCATTGTGAACAAGTTTACTTATATTCATTTGACCCTAAAACCGCGTATTTTTCGAGATATTTGCATTCAAAACAAAAAATACACGAAAAAAATAAATATATTTTTTTCAAGTCGATTTTCCGGAAAAGCCAGTGGGATAATCGGAAAAATGTATAGAAACTTTTTTGTAGGAAGTTGTGTTCTGAACATGTTTACCCATGTTCGTTTAGCCTTAAAAATGGGTACTTTTCGAGATATATACGTCTAAATGAAAAAAAAAAAACACGAAAAAACGTATATTCAGTGTATGCGATTTTAGACCGCAACACCCTGTTATTTTGGAACGCGTTGACCGATTTTAATTTTTTCTTTTTTGAGATATAGTGCTCGATGAGCTTCATCTGACTGTTTTGAAAATTTTGTAATTTTCATAGTTTCAAGGCCTACTATGCTCCTTTAAATGGGTCGAAATTTCAAGATCGACTATTAGGCAATTTTTTATCGGCAAATTGGATAGCGTATTCGATTCGCAGTTGTCTCAAATACCTCTATACAAAATTTTTGCTCTATACCTCATATAGAGTGTTTATTATTCAATAGCCAAATTTAAAATTTCTCACGTTTCGACTGGCCCTGTATAAAAGTCGGTTAGGTTTACTAAAAAGATAAAGTAGTCATTCGACTTAAGAAACATCAGACACTAAATGAGGAGGAAAAAAGAAAAGTTATTCTTTAAATAAATAGTGTTTCTATGCATTATTCGGTTGCTGTACGTAGGTGCCTTAATGAAAATTTTTCAAACAAATGGATTGGACGGAATAGCTTTTCTCTTTCTTCCTTATTCAGTGACATCAACATCAAATACTAAATAAGGAAGAAACAAGAAAAGCTAGTCCCATTTAATAATAGTAATATAATAATATCTTTATTTACCATCAAAATATGATCTACATGGTAAATAGGCACCATTTCACCCAGATAGTGCTCTTTCAATGGCCCTAAATACAATACAATACCATAAAATACAATAAAAGTGTTTGTTTGAAATTTGGAGTTTGTTTGAAAAATTTTCATTAAGGTACCTGCGTACAGCAACCGAATAGTGTATAGAAGCACTATTTTTTCTCCTCATTTAGTGTCTGAGGTTCCTTAAGTCGAGTGAGTACTTTGTCTTTTTAGTAAACCTAACCGACTTTTATACAGGGTCAGTCGAACAGTGAGAAATTTTAAATTTGGCTATTGAATAACAAACACCCTATATAAGGTATCGAACTAAAATTTTGTATAGAGGTTTTTGAGACAATTGCGAATCAAATACGCTATCCAATTTGTCGATAAAAAATTGCTTAATAGTCGATCTCGAAATTTCGACTCATTTAGAAGAGCCTTGAAATTATGAAAATTACAAACTTTTCAAAACAGTCAAATAAAGCTCATCGAGCACTATATTTCAAAAGAAAAAAAAATTAAAATCGGATAACGCGTTCCAAAATAACGGTCTTGAATCGCACACACTGTATATGTATATATCTCAAAAATCGTTTCTTTTTTTTTCTGCCCATAAGCAAAACTTTGTTCTAAAAGTTGAATACTTACTTCCTATGCAGAGAAACTGCTGTTCAGAATTTTTCTCCGCTATTTTCCTAATTTGAGTGGACTAGGAGTAGCATTTAGTTTATGTTTCATCGAAATCGGCCTACTCTAAGCCAAGTGTTCTGATAAATCGGTTTAGTAGAACCGGAGATACAGCTTGATCTCTACAATAAGCGTATTTGCACTGCATAAATTTCTATGATTAAACTTCTGTAACATTCCAGAAAATTCGACAGTATTCTGGGATATTCCAGAAAATTTGTGGCCTTCTGAAATACTCCAGAATGGTGATTCTACCGTTTGCAAAGAAGCTTTTTAGTTAATTTAAAAATTCTACTCAAACCTAGTCGCGGGTACGTAATTCGACGATTTCTCCTGCATTCCTGAAACAATTAAAAAAAAATCTTGATGGGCTTTTAGGGACAACTTTATAGATAGTACTAGGCTATTAAAAACTAAAGAAGGAAAAAAATTCTTCGTATCTTTTAAGCGTAGGCCAAAAGTTAAACTAGTTTACTTACTTTACAAAAGGCGTAATCAGATTGGGTACTTTCAGAGCCAATTTTCACTCATAATATTGCCAAAAAAACGTAAATTGTAATTTATATATGAAAATCTTGACAAGCAACTTATTAAACTTTGGGAAATTGAAGAGTCTTCAACAATCAAACG
This sequence comes from Rutpela maculata, assembly GCA_936432065.2. NCBI lineage: Eukaryota > Metazoa > Arthropoda > Insecta > Coleoptera > Cerambycidae > Rutpela > Rutpela maculata. Next base: position 84,078,990 of record OW386293.2, read on the forward strand.
TTTTTCTTCCGAGAACTGTACTGTGAAGAACAGGGAACACTATACGGGATATATCAACACCACTAATATTTAGGTGGTGTTGGATATATACAGTCGTCTCGTTGCAATTATACCCCTGAAGGAGAACATTTCTAAGTTGGGTGATTCAAAGCAAACAGCTCTAAGAAGATTTTATTCTATAGAGAGAAAACTGAACAAAAATCCAGAAATGAAAGAATATGTGAAGTCCATGAATGAATATGAAAACCTACAACAAAATTGTGTTTTGTGTTATAGAAGAATCTAGTTCTGCAACTAAGCGAAGAATGGTATTTGAGAGTCTTGCAAAACTTCTTCAAAACATTCAGTCAGCTGAGCTAATGATTTATTAATAAATCAAAGCCAATATTGCGAGTACCACCACTACTATTTAGTCAGTAATATTATGATGGTTGTCCTACCATACAACAAGACTTATTATCTATAACTCTACGATTTCGAAAGTACGACTTGGTTTTAACTGGCAATATTGCGAAAATGTACCGTTAAGTACTTGCCAAACCAGATCAAAGATCATTGCAGCGCATATTTTGGCGAGAACAACCAACAGATGAACTGGCTGTATATGAACTTAACACAGTTACGTACGGAATCATAATTTTAAATGACTTCTATGTTAATAATCTTTTCACTGGTGCAGATTCTTTGGATGAATTACAGATAATAAAACAAGAAATTTCGCTTCTACTAAAAAAATATGGTTTTGAACTGGGCGTCCAATTGCAAACAGTTGTTGGATGGACATGAATATTTTAGAAATTCTGCTTTGAGCATCGGGAAGGCTGAGCAAACAAAAACTTTAGGATTGTTCTGGAATTCTACATTTGATTGCCTAGGATACACAATAACGAACGATAATAAGCAACAAAATGTTCCATTTTACATCATCCATAGTTCAATTATTTGATCCGCTCAGTTTATTGTTGCAAGTTACTATAACTGCAAAAATAATATTGCAAAAGTTGTGGCAACATGAGCTTTCTTGGGATAAATCCATCCATTAAATTCCTATACATTGTGGATAAATTTTAAATCTACTCTTCAGTAATTAAATCAACTTGTGATAATCCAATTTCTATAAATATTCATGGTTTTCTGATGCTTCAGAATCAGCTCACGAGGCTTATTTATACCAGTATCTTCTGATGCATATGGAGATACTTTCACTAATCTTCTTTGTTTCAAAACTAAGGTCGCTCCATTAAAAACTGTCATTATTCCTAGACTCGAACTATGTGGGGCACTATTGTTGACTGAACTTATGGAAAAGGCAAATGTGTCAATGAACATACATTTCGAAAGAACATTTTACTGGTGCGATTCAAATATAGTTCTTTCTTGGGTAAAATCATCTTCTCATCTTTTTAAAATTTTTATAGCCAACAGAATTTCGCATTAACTAACCTCAATGATTGGCATTACGTACGTACTAAAAATAATCCATCAGATATGTTATCTAATAATTTTATCGCTTCAAATGATGGCACGTACTAGAATGGCTATGTTCGCCTTCTGAAAATTGGCCGCTCAATACTAATGAAACATTACGTATAGAAAATCTCCCAGAAATACGCTCCAATCCTATATCTTTGATATCAACCACTAAACATTATGATATAATAACCAAATTTTCATCATTAACCAAATTACAAAGAGTTAGCATATTGTTTTATATTTTGTCAATATTTAAGACAAGAGAAGGAAACTCGTCAATTACCGTGTACGCTAGCAGCGGTTCCCTTCTGAGACTTCGATCCATCTATAGACCATTCCAGCCACTACTTCTAAAGATGCCTCTTTTCGCGTTCTTAGTCGTCTCTACTAGGGAATACTAGATATGGAATGTTGAACATATAGCCGGCAGACTCCGGTCATCCTCTGACTGAATGATGGCTTGGTCCTATACAGGTGGTATGTCTCACTTTCTGCTTTTAGTTTAACAGGTCCCGAGTTTAACAGGTCCCTTAATTGTTTAATACGTTTATCACAAAAGCAAACCATCTCACAAGAAATACATGACCTACTTAGATTAAATTCGGTTAGTTCAAAAAGCAAATGATCTAGATTAAATCCATTAATATACAAAGGCGGAATAATTAGAAGTAGATTAATATATTCTAACTTTGATTCTCTAAATACACCCGGCAGTGTTGGCATCTAAACACCACCTTGCAATATTAATACCGAGACATGAGAATGGGAATCTCAGATTACTATATGCAGGCCTGCAAACATTGCTAGCGTACGTAAGAGAACGTTTCTGAACAACATCTTGTCGTAATTTAGTGCGAAAAGTAGTGCAAGATTTTATCCGCTGTTTTAGATTTAATCTTGTCAAAGAAAAGTATATTATGGGCAATTTACCTAAAACGTCGGTTCGGTTTCGGTTACCTAACGTACACCATTTTCGGCTTTCAGTTTCGGTTTCGGTTAGAAAAAATTAGTAAATACGGTGCGGTTTTTGGTTACGGTCTCGGTTCAGTTTCGGTCCTTGGTTTTTACTTACCTTTTACCTGATATAATATTTATAATGTACGAATTGCTTTAGATATGGTTTTCACCATACAATTTGGTATTTCCACGTCACGGTTTAAAAATTTGAATGTCTGATTTCAGCCGTATTTTTTGTACTTTATCCACAATTCAAATGTGGGCAAATTCATATATGCAACTTATCATACTTTAGATTTCGGTTTTCTGAAAATTTTAATTTCGGTTTGGGTTTCGGTTTCGATTTACCAGACACTCTTATTCCGATTTTCCGTTACGGATTCGGTTCGGTTACGGTTCCTGCCTATGAGACCATTTTTAATTTCGGGACTAAATTTCGTCAGTCCGTTTCCGCTAAAGGATCGAAAAACTCGAAATTACAAAATACTAAAATCATAATAATAATATGTGCCTTTTTGTGTACTTCATTTAGAACTGACAACTGAATCATTTTTAGCCGCATTAAGTCGATTTGTGGCTAGACGTGGAAAATATGCTCAATTGTTTTCTGACACTGCTACCAATTTCCCAAACAGCACAAGTACATCCAATGGACGTAAAAAGTACATACTTTTGGACTATATTTGGACATAATGTACGTACAGTCGATGTCCAATTTTGTTCCGATTTTGGTACAATAGACGTCCAATGGACGTCCCTGTGTCACAACTTTGGACGAATATTTTACCTATGTACTTGTTCATCCACTGAATGTCCAAAGTACGTGCAGTCGCACTTAAAACGGTAGTTTGCTGGACGAAGTATGTATATGGATCCTAAGAGACACGATAATTGCTTACAACTATCGATTTCTAACTGTTGGTTATCGCCAGAATCATCAGTACAGCGTATATTGCATGTAAGATTCTGTCTGAAAGTATCACATCGGAGAATTTATATGTTTGATTGCCAATACGAATTATTAGGTGAATACTCATAGACCAGTAGTAGAACCAAGCGACTTATAACCAAATTTATCTACCAAAATCTATTGCAAACTTGGAAAGGCTTTGAAATGGGTCAAATACCAATAAATACGAGATTAATACTAGATAAATGTGACTCATAACAGTTAATTGCCTTCTCTGTGTAGCGGCATTATTACATAATTGGCATTTGATGCCATCTCTTACCAAAATCGGACATCGAAAATGAACTAAGTCGGAGAAGAATGGATGTACAATGGAAGTCCATTTGTAATGGTCAAATATCGAACTTTTATGGTCGTACAGAGGACATACCAAAATTTACTAAGCTGTAGAAGGATGAAAATGGATGTAAAGTAGACGTACGTTGATGTCCTTATATGTAGGAAAATGTACGAACAATGGGAGTCCATTTCTAATGGTAAAATGTAGAACTTTTGTGGACGTCCACTGTGCGTACCAAAATGTGCTAAACTACAGAAGTATACAAAATGGACGTACACTGGAAGTACGTTGATGTACGTCCCTTAGATGGCAGAAAATGTATGTACAGTGAAAGTCCATTTGTAATGGTCAAATGTCGAACTTTTATGGATGTACAGAGGACGTACTAAAATTTACTAAGCTGTAGAAGGATCAAAAATGGATGTACAGTAGACGCACATTGATGTGCATCCTTTATATGGCGGAAAATGCACGTACAATGGGAGTGCATTTCTAATGGTAAAATGTAGAACTTTTGTGTACGTCCATTGGACGTACGAAAATGTGCAAAACTATAAAATGATAAAAAATGGACGTACACAGGAAGTACGTTGATGTACATCCCTTAGATGGCAGAAAATATAAGTACAATGAAAGTCCATTTGTAATGGTCAAATGTCGAACTTTTATGGATGTACAGAGGACGTATTAAAATTTACTAAGCTGTAGAAGGATGAAAAATTGATGTACAGTAGAGGTACATTGATGTGCATCCCTTATATGGAGGAAAATTTACGTACAATGGGAGGATTTCTAATGGTAAAATGTAGAACTTTTGTGGACGTCCACTGGACGTACCAAAATGTGCTAAACTATAGAAGGATAAAAAATGGACGTACACTGGAAATACGTTGATGTACATCCCTTATATGGCGGAAAATGTACGTAATGGTCAAATGCCGTACTTTTGTGGACGTACAGTGGACGTACAGTGGACGTACCAAAATGTTCTAAGCCGTAGAAGGAAGAAAAATTGATGAACAGTGGACGTACATTTATGTACATCTTTCATAGATAGGATTTATGATGTCCACTCTAGGTTCATGGACGTAAGGATGTATTTTGGATATTAAACGGACGTCCAATGGATGTAGTGTTTCATGGTACCAAATCTGAGTTACCAGACTGTTTAAAACATTCATATAACGGGATTCAAACTACAGTAAATCAGGAGGATATAGAATGGCATTTCATACCTCCCAGAGTTCCTCATTTTGTAAGTATCTGGGAAGCAAGGGTAAAATCCATAAAACATCACATACAGCGAGTAGTATAAGATACACCATTACCTTTTGAAGAATTCTTGACATTGCTCGCTCAAATAGAGTCTTGTCTTAATTCGCGATTTGGGAATTATCAAGTGATCCTGGTGATCCCAGTCCCCTTACACCTGGTCATTTCATCATCAGTGAGTCATTAACAGTTCTGCCAGGTTACGATTTATCAAACGTTAATGAGAATTGGTTCAAGAAATTTCAAAAAATGCCGCAGTTACTACAGCATTTTTGGTCCAGGTCGTTAAAAGAGTATATATCAGAACTCCAGCAACGCGTAAAATGGAAAACCAATCATACGATGAAATGATTAATGATTTTGTAATCTATTCTTTAGCATTCAGTAACAAAAATGAGAACCACAAATAAGGAAACAGTTGTTCATATAATGAACAAATAAAAAAAAACAAGTCTAAAATATAAATAAATCAAGGGAACCACAAAAAAAATTAAAATTGTTATAACAATTTATTATAATACGGCTCGCAAACTTCGGCATTATTGTCTTAGTCAGTATTTTTTTCTTCCACCACTACCTGTTTTCCAGTGTTCTAGCATTTCTCATTGTTGCTCTCATATAATATATACAAATGTTTGACCAATATAAACTATTTTAAAATATTTAAAAGAAAGCTGAACTTTCTTTTTGGGTGCATGAATAATTAGTAAACTCTGGTTTAATTGTGAATATTATAATAAACCCATCACCGGAACATAAACATTTTCGGCACTTTTTCAGTCGTAATTCTAAGTATCTTGTCATTCAGATGCGGTTTTATATCTCGGCTTAATTTCATACACTGGATGGTAGGCCCAGAGCAGAGCAGGTTTCAAAACTCTTCGTTTGCCGGAGAGAAGTATTGTAATCGTGAGATTTCTCCTCATTTTCACGTTTCAGAGTTCGTAGATTACGAAAATTAAAGCCATTTAATTCCGTCAGTGTGTCTGCCTGCCACCTGCCTGTCTGTCTGTCTGACTGGCTGGCTAGCAGTTGGCGTTATATACCTACAAAAGCACTTGATTTAATATTTGATAGGTAGTTGACGCTACTGCCAACGAATTGGGATACAGTTGCGTTGAAAAATTTACAATAAAAATGTAAATAGTTTGCTTAAAGTCGATATTTTATTATTTAATTTTTAGTGTACCCTGTACAATATATCTTAAGTTTGATAAACATTTATGACTTCCTAAGGTAACCAAAACTTTTTATAGAGAATGACTTTTTCTCGGCAAACCAAAAATTAGAAAGTTTGCAAGTGTGCGGTACCCCACTGTATATAGTGCCGAAAATATCTTGCTGTAATATTGTTCTATCGCCAGCCAAGTAGCTGCAGATAAAAAGTTTTAGCAACATTTTAAAAGGAAGGCAATGTTGTACCATTTTAACTGGTACACCACTGTTGCAACCTTTGTGTAAAGTTGCTGCCGTAGCTGCTATAGCTAAATAACGGCCAGTTTTTACTTCCGCAATGTTGGCACAGCTTTCTACATCTTCTCGTACAACTTAGGTAGAATTACATGTAGAAATTGGTGTAACTTATGATAATACAAAGCAGTTTTAATACCTTACCTGACTATTCCTCGTATACCCATATCCAGTGAATCTTTCGTCATGTGGAGGAACTGTATCTGGCGCTACATAAAACGGTTCATACAGAAATTCAAAATTTGTAACTGGGTGACTAACGTGAATGTCCAGTTCTTCATTCTCACTGTTTTGCCACCTACAAAATATTTGACATCTCATTGTAAAATAACAAAATGGTATTCTTATTTGCTATGAGAAATAAATAGATAATCATTTATTCAATATATTCGTTACTTTAACAATAAATTAATAATTAGATACCATGAAGGTTTAAAAATCATTTAGTCAATCAGTATGAGCTACCTATAAGTAGTCCAATCAACGAGGGACTGTACAAAAATTGGCCTCTGCACGAATTATTTCCCCTAATCGGCCTTTTTTGGACTTCCTTGACTGGATTACTATGCGAAACCGGCCTGTAGCTAGGGGGGGGGGGGGGGGACAGGACGGGCTATGCCCGTCCTGGAATAATTTTCGCTCGACCTACGGAAACCGCAAGGGGGGGGAGGGCAATTTCAACTGCTTCCCAATATTTTGAAAGAGATTGGGTTAAAAAAAATTTTTGGATTGGATTTCTCCCCCCCCCCCCCTGAAAAATTGTTTGCCCGCCCTTAAAGCACTTTCTAGCTACAGGCCTGATGCGAAATTTGTGTTATAAGACTCAATGCACATTATTTTTGTTTCTTTTTAAACGAGGAAAAGAACTTTTGGAAACAAGAAAAAAGAAATCCAGATGTTAAGAATTGATAATACTTAAATAATGTTAAGACTGCATTTATACTTAATTAGATAGCGAAGAAGCAAGTGTGTATAAAATATGTTTACCTTGCAAATTAAATGTTTTTAATGAATAGCAAAATTATTGTAAGTCTTTCTGTTTGAGTTTTTTAAAAATACGAATAGAAAATTGTTAATTACCTGGCAAAGTCACAATGCAGAAGAATGCCAAATATTCCACTAAAATAATAATTATACTTTGTAAATGTTATTCAAATGTTCATATCTATTTTGCACCAAAACATGTTTTCTGTTTAACAGTTTTCTGGAAGATTTATTCTGCAGAATATCTGACAATATTTTGAATCTTTATCTTGTATGATGGGGGGAATAGGAGGAAAAATGTATGTCATGAAAAAAGATTTTAGTGACTGGTGTTGTCGAAAGTTAATATCGACATAATAGGACTATATTTTGTATTAAATCGGCGTTATTTAATTATTGGCATAATTTTGTATTAAATTGGCGTTATTTAATAATAAAAATTGGAGCTCTCTTAATCATATATATTTCAGCTTGGATCATTTTCATAGTCGTTTTGAATTGTACAAAGATTTGGTTGTAAATGAAGATTTTTCTGCGAAACTTGCTTAGATAAATCAATCAAAATAACCCTACACATATTGAGAATTGTCTTCTGGTACGTAAAGATAGGGAAACTCGTGGAGGAGGTGTAGCTTTTACATAAAAAATCTAATGCCTGTAGTACACTCTCGCCGGGACCGCTCGGCGAATGTCTTTGTTTTTAGTAATGTGAATGAATGACACGGATATTTTTACAGTTAATTAATTTTATTTATTTGCTTTTATCATGATTAGAAAATATTATTAGTATTAAGCAAATCACAACTTACACATTTTTTTATTTATTACGAAATTACCTACTTTCTGTATATTGTTGCCCTAATCTGGGCACCGTAATATACTAGTTAGGTAAATACCTACTTTAAAACACTCATTATTGGAGAAACAATCAAAACAACTACCTACTCTTCTAGCTAATACTGACGAAGTATTGAATTACATGACATGATTCCTAGCATTTTAAAGAAAAAAAATATGTTGAAAATTATTTCAACATAATTTTTTTCTAATAATGACATGGATGTTGCGGAAATTGCCGCTGCTGCAGCTTATTGTGGGGTTGCATATTTTAATTATGTGCATATATACAAAAAATATAAAATTGAAAAGCCTTGAAAACCAAGAAGATGGTGGATGAAAACAATTCATCGAAATGGAACAAGGTGAGTGTTAAAAATTTAAATGTGATTTTAATAATTATTATTTACTTCACTGTATAACAATGAAACATGCCTGAATTAATAAAGGGTGTAGCTGGTTAAGCATATGAAACATGCCCATAAAGGAAATTACATGAAATGGGCATCAAAATATTCCCTTGACTGTAAAAAAATATTTGTTACAATATTATTCCAGAAATCCAAAGGGGAGCTGAATTTTTGCAAAAAGGGCAATTGTTAATTAAAAATTTGTTTCGACTTACCTAATGGACCAAAAATTTGAAAATATTATCGACCATAAAGATCTTCCAAATGAACTCAGAAAAAATATTACGTCGTATTTGGAGCGAAATTCAAATTTTAAAAAAATAAAGAAAAATCCAAAGTGCCCAAAAGTGCATTTTTGGAAAAGGTGCCATCATGATTTTTTTCAGACAGATGCGCATTATTTGTGTTATTAATACCCTCAATTTTTTTCAGATTTTTTAATTTGGTGGCACATGTTGGAAAAAAAATAAAAACTTCAAAACAAATATTTATTACATTTTAACCTCCCCACAATAAAATTGTGGGAGGTTACTACATTTAGTCCAAAATCGAAAATTGAGACAATATCAAATCTTTACGTTTTGAGGTCCCAGGAACTCAAAAAAGTGGTTTTTAAAAAATGTCTGTGCGTATGTGTGTGTATGTATGTTAGCACGATAGCGGCGAAGCTACTAAACGGATTTGGATGAAACTTTGCACGAGGGTTTCTTTAGTGCTCCAGAAGATCTGAAAAGGTTTTGGTTGAGATCGGATTACGTTTAGTGCCGCTTTGGCACAACAAGTTGTTTATTTTATGATTACTTACAATTTGTAATTGAACCATTGAAAAGCAGTAAAAATTCCGATTTCAACGATATATCACACTTGCACTTTTTCGATTTGGTTTCCGTGAAAAAAATTAAAAAACAAAATAACACGCTTCTTGTGTAAGATAAATTTTATAGTCTAACCTAACGTTCGATAGACGTGTCAGAGAACGTATACCACAAAATAATACAGGGCTGTACCTCTTACTCTTTGCAAATTTGCAGCCGCAAAGGCTTTTTTTAGAGACTATTGACGGAATCGGGACTGTACTGATCTGACGAGAGTGAAATTCTACATCTCAACGCGACATTCCGAACGACTAATTATCTACGGTTAATTAGTTATTAACGCGCAAAGACTGTCTATCTCTTTTTTTGCGGCGGAACGAGATGGAAGATGGACACTCTTCTAACACAAATTCGCGAATGAGAAACGTCTCAAACGAAAAATTGCAAAAATGTCACTTTTGATTCGTTCGAGCCGAGCTGAATTTTCGAATTTCGACATGCAATTTACGATGCGGATCAACTAAAAGTCTTTCTCTGTCCATCTCTACATAGTACGGCCGTCGCGGTATCGTATTTTTTAAAATACGAGTAAATTTAGATGTCATGTTTTCGACAAAAATTTACCCTCGGATGCCGCAACTCTGAAAACGGTTTTCCATCTGTAACTCGGAAACTGTGAGAGATAGCTCAAAAATAAAAACTCCCTAAGGAAAACTACATAATTCAGGAACGTTTTGCCGCACTCGAAATTTTAATGGGACTTTTCGTTTGGGTCCGGCGGGCCTTTCAAGATGACGGTGTCATGCACTTTTTTCATTAAATCGTTCGTAACTTCTAAACGGCGACTCCTACGGCAAAAAACTTCGACCTAACGAAATTGTAGAGAGTTGAATTACCTAAAAGTTTTTTCTTTTGATTTTTATGCTGCTCCAAAAATTACCGAGATACGGTCGGCCGAAGTGGAGACTTTTGTGAAATTCGTCTAAAATCTCGAATTTTTTCTCTTTAAACCTCCATAACTCTTAAACGGCGGTCCCTAGGCCAAAATACTTCGCCCTAACGAATGTGTAGAGAATTTAATGCTACAAAAATTTTTTTTTTATTTTTTGACATAAGACAAAAAATAAGTACGTTAGGAACAAAACAACATTTTCCAAGGAAACGTGTTTTTTTCTCTTCTGTTGCGAATATCTAGATAAATATTGATTTTGGCAAAAAAATAGTAGGGATCTATTAGAAAGACAATAAAATGATGATGAATTTGCTTTGTCAAAAAATGTCTGTAGGAGTAATGGTTTCGCTGTTATATACGTTTCAACACAAAATTTCGATTTTCCCATATGCCCAAATTATATTTGATACTGATTTTTAAAATCTCCGCCAAGTGAAATTTATAGTTTTTTGTCCTCAAAGCAGTGCAATGTACAGAGTGATATTCTAATAATGACAGAGGTGTTCAGTGATTTCGGCTGATAACTCGGGAATGGTTGAAGATATCGAACTGAAATTTGAAACGTAGGTATAAATATTGTAGACGGACGGATTACGAGTGAATTAATAATACAACTACGTCACAAAAATGAAAAATTATTACAACAGACGAATTGGTACAAATATCGACTTAACGGTTGGAGTTATTGAATTGAAATTTGAAACATAGGTGGAAATATTGTAAATGGACGAAATAAAAGTGAATTAATAATACACCTACATCTACATGACGTCACAAATAAGATAAATTCTTACAACAGGCGAACTGGTAGAGATATTGACTTAACGATTGGAAACTTTCAATTAAAATTTGAAATGTGGGTGGAAATATTGTGGACGGACGGAATACAAGTGAATTAATAATACACCAACGTCCACATGACGTCACAAATAAGAAAAATTCTTAGAAACTGGTGCAGATATCGACTTAACTATTGGAAACATCCAATTAAAGTTTGAAACGTAGGTGGAAATATTGTAGATGGATGGAATACGAGTGAATTAAAAATACACCTACGTTCTGATGACGTCATAAAAACATAAAATTCTTATAACAGGCGAACTGATGATGATATCAAAAAAATATTTCTACAAGACGAGTCACGAAATTTTTATTTTTTAATTTCCAAGAAATATCAAATTTTCAGAGAAATCTCACTTTTCAGAAAAATGTCATATTTTTTAAAAATTACAAATTTTCGGAGAAATGTCACTTTTCAGAAAAATGTCAAAAATTCAGGAAAATGTCAAATTTTCGGAAAAATGTCACTTTTCAGAAAAATGTCAAATTTTCGAAAAAACGTCAAATTTTCGAAGAAATGTCACCATTCAGAAAAATGTCAAATGTTTAAAAATTGTCAAATTTTCGGAGTAATGTCACTTTTCAGAAAAATGTAAAATTTCCGAAAAACGTCAAATTTTCGAAGAAATGTCACCTTTCAGAAAAATGTCAAATGTTTGAAAATTGACAAATTTTAGGAGTAATGTCACTTCAGAAAAATGTCAAATTTTCGGAGAAATGTCACTTTTCAGAAAAATGTCAAAAATTCAGGAAAATGTCAAATTTTCGGAAAAATGTCACTTTTCAGAAAAATGTCAAATTTTATTAAATGGACTCAAAGGAAAACACAAAAAATACTACGGGTCCATCTGTGGTATAAGTTCTCTGCTAGTGTGTTAAAGCGTGCAGACTGTTTGCTGAGTATTTTTGACGTGTTAAGTGCATCGAGAGATTACAAGTTTTTTCGACGTTTATAGAGCCCACGGATGGTGTGAGAGGCCATCCTGACCGCTTACAAGCCCTACAAGTGTAAGCAACCCCACCGGAACGCTTTCGGTGAATTTTTTCCAGTAAAACTTTAAAAGTGACAGTGACATTATATTTTAAAAACTATTCCCGCTACTTCCGGCATCCCGCCGGAAATTCTTCCAGCAACATAACCTAAAAACAATTTAAGACATTGGTACCAACCTAAACATTTTTCAAAAACCAAATTCCCCACAGAAACATTGGAACCAAAAATTTGACAGCTATCACTTTCCCGACCGATTTAGTGAAAAATCGGTCGAGGCCAAAAGATAAAACAAAATATACCAACTCAAACTTAAACGATCCACCATGAACACTACCCTGGCAGGGAAAGCTGTCCTCCAAGAGTTATATGGTTTTTTCCAAAGATGGCCATCCCTGCCATCCATCTCATTACCAACGAACAGGTTTTTTCCTTTAGTTGTTTCCCGTATCAATAATCAAAATTATTAGGTGCTCTTGCTTACGAACGTTTTTATAGTATTGTGTTTATTTTTATATTAATTTTAGGTCCATGTGGACACATTATAATTTTAACCTAGTATTTAAGCCTGCCTAGAAGACAGGAGCTACTTTTCTATTTTTCTCCAAGCCAAACCGGACCAACCCCGTCCAGCCTCACACTCGCCACGGCGGTGTTCACCGTGGTTGTCTGGCTGGCCCGGGCTAGGATCCGATGAAGCATATATTTGTATTAAAACATTGAATAAAATATTAATGTTGTGCAGACTATAAATTTAACACTCAAGTTCTTAGGTCCAAATCCCACCGAACGCAAAACTTTTTTTTCTGATTTAATATGAAAAAAATATTTCAACTTAATAAATATAATTAAATGAGATCGTTCATATTGTTTAGTGCTCTTTTCGGCTTCAAAGATTCACCGGGTGGGGAGGTTCCAGCCGCTTCCAATAGCTGCCGATTTTTTTAATAACAATTTTTAAATAAACATCAAAAAGATAATTAATCCTCGTTACTTTCCTCACCAGCTACATGTTTTCGGTATCAAAAATAGGGGCCAGAACTTCAGCTGGATTAATAAATTCATGATAGATATCTTCTTCTTGTTATTCACAACGTCTTGGCAGACATTTTGAGATCCATCAATTGTTCTAGTTGTCTTCTCTTTGTTATATGGCACGTTTGACAGCATCACACCACCTGCCGCGGTTGTCACATTAGGCGCACAGCCCCGCCAAGGCTCTCTTCCAACAGCTCTTTAGTAGTATCAGCCCAATGTTAAGAAGGGCGCTATATATTGTCCTCTCATCGGTTGATGTGACCAAAAAATGAGAGAATTCGGAAAAATACAATGCTGGAGAGTCGCTTTGTGGGACGTACTTCTTAGAGCATTGAGATGGTACGATGAGCTGTCCACGGAATTCGTAACAGGCGCCTTCAGGCGTACATCTCGAAAGAATCAATACGTCGTCTGGCTGTCTCCCTAACGGTCCACATCTCAAAGATGTACAGAAAGATGGAGAGAACTAGTTCGACAGCAAGTCTGATCTTTGTGCGTTTCGTGATATTTCTGTCACGCCAAATTTTGCCTAACTTGTTGCACCAGATAGATATCTACCGTGTGATAAATAATAAACAGCAACCGCAACGTGTGAGCAACATACAACTGTTCGTAGTCTCTTGGTACAATTATAAAAATGACGTATTCCAGTATATCCATCAAAATTTGGCCTGTAGTCTATGTAGCATAAAGTAATGCACAACTTTGTTGTCCTGGTAATATCATAGACTACATCCCCATCTTCGTGATGCCAGATTTATTATTACAGTTACATGTTTATGCCCGTTTGCGTCACGCAGAGTCAGCAGTAGCCGCATCGTGACAATATTTTCGTTACTTCCAATAGAGAGAAACTGAAAGAAAACATGAACTCCAAAAGACACAGATCGTACTGTACTATTTTAGTAGAAATCAGTGATTGTAGAAACTAATAGTTTTTGGAGAGGTTTCTATTTTCTTTCAGCATGTAAGAAAAAAGGTGAAAACGCCTGAAGGCGTTTGTTACAAATTCCGTGAACAGCCCATCGTACCATCTCAATATTCTCAATGCTCTAAGAAGTACGTCCCACAAAGCGACTCTCCAGCATTGTATTTTCCCGAATTCTCTAATTTTTTGGTCACATCAACCGGTGAGAGGACAATATATATAGCGCCCTTCTTAACATTGGGCTGATATTACCGAAGAGCTGTTGGAAGAGCGCTTTAGTGGGGCTGTGCACCTAATGTGGTAACCGCGGCAGGTGGTGTGATGCTGTCAAACGTGCCATATTACAAAGAAAAGACAACTAGAACAATTAATGGATCTCAAAATGTCTGCCAAGACGTCGTGAATAACAAGAAGAAGAAGGTCTATCATGAATTTATTAATCCAGCTGAAATTCTGGCCCCTACTTTGATACCGCAAACATGCAGCTGGTGATAGATGAGGAAAGTAACGAGGATTAATTGTCTTTTTGATGTTTAGTTAAAAATTATGTTATTAGGAAATGTAATCAATATTTGTTTTGAAGTTTTTATTTTTCTTCAACATGTGCCACCAAATAAAAAAACCTGAAAAAAATTGAGGGGATTAGTAACACAAATGCGCGTCTGTCTGAAAAATATCATGATAGCACCTTTTCAAAAAATGCACTTTTGGGCACTTTGGATTTTTTTTTAAATTTCATACTACGTAATATTTTTTTCTGAATTCATCTGGAAGATCTTTATGGTCGATAATTTTCAATTTTTTTCGTCCATTAGGTAAGTTGCAACAAATTTTTAATTAACAATTGCCCTTTTTGCAAAAATTCAGCTCCCCCATACGAGAGCAAGCGAGAATATACTAGGTGCCCTCGGCCTCGCGGCTTGTGTTCCCTTTGACTCGTGGCCAAAAAACCGACACAAATCGGAGCGTTAACGAGGCGAGGCGAGGCGAAGCGAGGGCGCACGGGGCGATGCGAGCGCAGCAACTCTCGCCGAGGCGTTGCGAGGCGTTGCGAGGGCAGGCGAGCGCATTAATGTTCCGGACAACGACTCTATTAAGCTACTATGGATTAGTCTGGAAAATTGGAGATAAGAAGCTATGGTTTTGTAGTTTGATAAATGACTTAATACAAACTGAAAAATGGCTCTTGATTGAATGTTTTAATGAACCTTTTATCTAATTTCGATTATATTTTATTTGGACGTAACTTTAATGTCAATTTACCGAATAGAAATAGTTCTCCACTTTCGTTTATTAACTTCTTTGATAAATATGCTTTACTTCAAATTGTTGAGAAACCCACTCATATTACCAATAACACGCAAATACATTAATCTAATTGTTTCTACTGGTAAAGGTATAATAGTTAATTGTGAAGTAATTATTACAGATGACAATTTCAAAAAAATAAATATGATGTTTCATATCGTACTTTTAGAGACTTCCCAAACTTTAAATACGATATATTCCTCCAAGTCCGCAACCTTACTAATTTTGATCTGATCTGGTCTCATAAAGTTGTCCAGTTCTGGAATGACCAACACAAGGGAGAGTACAGTTGTCTTCAGATCTACTAATCACTCAAAAAATGTCGGCGTCTTTGATCTTTATTGCACCGCCAAAGAGGCTGACATTTAATTCCTATCTGCACAAATGTCAGAGTATCATGCGCGATCAGACGCTTCGATATAAAGCCTATCCCAATATTCCAGTAGTTCTCAAACAATATTTTTTTAAATTTTCGAACTTTTTGTTTATTTTTTTTTGTCTCCGAAATTATGAGCTCTAGTCCACACATTATATAAGATTTTTTTTGTTTGTCTAGTCGTTCCCCACCATCAGTTTTTTTAACGACATGAAACTAATTATACCCTGTATAGGGTGTCCCACTTAAAACTCCCGGCGTCATTTTCTCGATAATCAAAAGCGACATTTGAATTCTATAGAAGGTATCCACTAGAATATATTACATATATAAATGGCTTCAATTTTGAGTAAAAATGGCTATTTTACACATTAAGGTATAGATGGTGTTGCGATGCAAAGAAATTGTTCGATCCTAGGAGCATTAAAATGAGGAGCATGAGATGGAGTATTATATTCTAAGCAACTTTTTTAATATGAACAATTTTCGAAAAATCACTGGTTTTCGAGATATTTGACTTCAATATAATTTTTCAAGTAACAAAAATCGCATTTTTTCCATATATCTACAACTGTAAAATTCAGTCGAACATACAACATAAGCACGACGCAAAAATTAGACAATACACACTAAACAGAAATGTCAACATTTTTAAATCAGGCTGATTCACTATAAAAAAATATCCCAATGGACTTATCGAAAACCAATGATTTTTCGAAAATTGTTTGTATCATAAAAGTTGCTTAGAATTTAACGTTCCATCACTTGCACCTCATTTCAACGTTCCTAGGATAGAATAATTTCTTTGCGTCGCAACGCCATCTAGACCTTAATTTGTAAAATTACCGTGTTTACTTAAAACTGATATCGTTTATATATTCTATTGAGCACCCTTTGCAGAATTCAAATATCTCTTTTAGTTTTCGAAAAAATTGCACCGGGAGTTTTAAGTGAGACACCCTGTATGTCGTTATTATTTTGTATTTCATATGGAATTGTTAGGTTGTAGAGCAACTGTTGAATGTCGCCATTTTTGTTACAATTAATTTTTTTAAAAACCAGTAAAGGACATATTAGGTACTATTATCATTATTTCGAACATTGTCAAATTATAGGTATTAAGGTATCAAGGGTGTTATAAGGATAATAACGCACCGAGGTCGGCAGTGTACAATCCCGAGGGCCTCTGGCCCGAGGGACTGTACGTCGACCGAGGGCGTCATTATCCTATAACATCCGTGGTGCCTTCAACGTTTAATGTCCTGCAAGTCTGTTATTTAATTCGAATTTTTTTTTTGACATTTACGATTTATTAATTTGACATCTATTATGTTCAGAACGATTTGATTTAAAAGAGAGTAAAAATCAAAATTGTTTGTAAACGCCGCCGTTGCAGAGCAACGCATTTTGTTTGTCAATAACGCTATCATAATTTGTTTGTTTTGGGTTGTATTATAATTTTATAATGCCCTAGGGCGTTATAGATATTAATAACGCCCTAGGGCGTTATTTTTCATTTAATGTATCTCAAAATAGGGTGGTTATTGTAAAATAACAGACTTGTAGGACATTAAAAATGTTAATCAACCGGATTAAATACACGTCTTAACACTTTTGTGGATTTTCTACTACTTACCTTGAGAAATTAGTGGCATATTGGTTATAAATGAAAACTTTATGATGAAATGGTCTAGCTAGGCCCTTATTCGCTAATCGAATTAATTCAGTCTTATTAGGAGGGAACAAAACCCTTTCGTCTAGTTCATATGTTGGAATAACATAGGCACATCGCCCTGTGCATTCAGGCCTATCCAAAAACACATCTAAACTCTCGGCCATACCCCTACTAGGTATTATGTCAACATCTGTTAGGAAGACGTACTTGGTCTGGCAGTTTTTCCGTGCCAAGTTCCTTAAGTGGTTCTGAGGATAAGGTAACTTAGTCCTCCATTTATTAGTGCCTTTATTTAAGTCTTTCATCAAATGCTGTAAGACTCCCACGGGATTGTCACAGTCTAAGTCCTCTAGCTTGGCTGAGTCTACCTCGTACATCTTCGGCCGGCGTTCCTTAGTAATGACCATGTGAAAAGCGACTCGGTCTCTTATTCTGGTATCACATTTTCTTAAATATAGTATATACAACAGTACAGTGTTTAGTTCTTCTTCACTAGCAGCAAATGTAGCCAAGGAGATAGGCCCGTTCCAGTGGTTGGACACTTCGATTAGAGAAGCGATTTTTTCTAAGGAACTCTGGGTAGCCAAGCACGTTTTATAGAGATCATTTAGAACCACGTATTTGTCTCCTACGATAATGTTATCGAAGAGTTTGTATTTGAGCCTGTTGTCCCACCGACCCAGGCTTAAGTCTAAATTCAAAAAATATTTCTCAGGAGGTTTCTCTTTATCGATATCACATTTTTGGTAAATTATTTTAGGTTTCTGGATAGGCGTGTATTGTTTTGTGCAATTCGGAACGTACATTAGCCTTACCGTTAGCAATGTGTTGTAAACTGTGAGGAAGACTAGGGCGGATATGCTTATATTCCATAGACGACATGTTCCCTGGAACAAGAGAGTCAATTATTTTTGTTTGATCATACATACTTATATAAAGAAATATTTTGATATATTTCAATCAGACTTTAATTACTTTTTTTATCAAACCAAGAAACCGTAAACCAAATTTCGTACTATACTGAATCCGCAAAAAGAGGATAGCAACGAATTCTATTACTGTTTGAATTTGAACGAGATGTAGTTCAAAATAAGTTTTGTGAAAGCTTATCAAATCAACGTCGCTCTGTTACATATGCCGGTTGATGAGTTTTGACAGTTCAGCTAACTTCCTCTCACGGATATAGTATAGTTACTAATTTAAAATTAAAATACTTACAAAAGTATTTGAGACGACATAACATGCTCGTTGCTTCTTATTTGAAGCATTTTACATCATAAAAATTAGAAAGTTACGGCAGTCCAAGTGTATCGCTTTAACTGTTCAGGAATTACTTGTGTGGCAGAAGTTAATATGTACAAATAAGTGATATCAAATCTAGGCAAATTAAACTTGCAATAGGTGTGTCACAAGGGTCTCTCCTAGGACTACTTCTTTACATAATTCAATTCTTTTGCTAATGATACTTTTCTGCTTATCACTGGCCAAAAGACTGCACTTAAAACTGAACTGAAAAGTATCAGAATGAAAATAATCTGAACGTTATGTGTATTGTAGAATAGGCCCGTTCAGCAATTTTTTTATTTTAGTAATTGAAAGTAGAACACTTTTTAAGGCAATTTCCAAATGTTTAGGTTTTTATTAGGGCGTTAAGCCTTTAAATAAATTACCAAAATTGGACCGCGCGGAAACGGGGAGGAGCTTCGCGTGACGTCACCTTGCAGATGCAGATCAGGCGACAGTCGAGATTTAATGAAACTTCACAGCTAACCTCAAAAATATATATTTCTTAAGATTGACAAATATTACGTAGCTATTATTAAAATTTCTGCCTGGTTCCTGTATTTTCAACCAAAATCTAGTTCAATGTAATGTTTATAAAGTTTTAAATAGTTTGTCACAATAGAATAATACACTTTTTGCAGGTTAAGAATCTAACCTATAATTAACAGTCTATTTGTATCAATCAACAATATTGAAAAATTATTTGCGTGAATTTTTAAATATTTGCTTGGAGTCAGTTTGGCTGCAAGCTAAAAATGAGTATACAAACATTAAAAATGAGAACAAACCTAAAAAACATAACAATTGAGGTTATATCAGTTATATGATGCACAATCCCCAAGCGTGTGGCTGGTGTTATTGTGTTTCTCTATGGAAACGACATTTGATCGTTAAATTTTATCTGTTTTATAATCTTGCTGGTTTAAAATAAGTAGTGTTTATGCATAATGACGTCACGAGTCGGCGAAGCGCTTTATACTGGAACTAGATTTATAGTACAGTCACTTGGTATCAAAAAGTATCCAAACTTCGGGCTAATTCTATAGCGGCTTGGATTTTTTTTGTGATTCTTAAACTTTAAGGTATCAACTTCAAATATTAAAAAGATGCGCTTTTACCCCTGAGGGTAAAAAAATCAATAATTAACGAAGTACTGAGAATACATTATTGAAACATTTATTACTATTGTTTTTGGGGTCGGTGATCACGAATGTTAAGTCAGAAATTAAAAATTTTATGATTCACCCTCAATGTGGCCGATAAAAAAGGGGTGAAATGGATAATTTTTTTTTTTATTATTTTGAGAAATTAGGACATTCTTAGCAGATTGTTATATTTTGAGATATAAAACTTATCTCCTAATAAGAAACATAATTGCTCTTATCACCAAGAGGGTTAAAACCACCTCTAAAGTTAAAAAGTAAGTATAAAGGAAGTACTGGGAATTTATTAATGAAACTAATATGATTTTGAGGTTGCTGATTACGAATTTCAATCGAGTTTTTGTGTTCAGATGTAGCAAATTAATAAAACAATAATTCATATTTTCCAATTTTATTAACTAGAGATTTAACCTAAATTTATTATAATTATTCATCTTCATCAATGTTTGAGTCATTTTCAACTTTATACATATTTACACAAATACATACATACGTGCGATATCCAACGACTTAAGAACTGTACGTGAATATCAAAAATTTATAAAAATTATGGCTATTGAAAATATTGTGAGATTTTACCGCTAAACAAACAATAGCGTAATTTGCTAAAACGAGGCGCACTCGTTATTTCGGTCTAAACCTCCTTTGCAATTAATTCTAAAATCACCCAAGAAAAGCATTTTAAAGGTCTCTTATTCCTCTTTAAGGTCAGGTAGGTCAAAATAGAACAGATATTGTCAGTTTTTCTATATTCATCTTAAATGAATCAATTTAAAAATACGTTAAAAGTTAACTTCAAACACTTTCTATCTCCTAAGCTATTATGTTTATCAAAAAAAATAAAAAAAGGAACATTCTCCTTAGTTTATTGCTATAATTTTTTGTCTCTAGTAACATTCAGCTAAGATACCTTCCTGATAAGTTATTTAACCTCAAAGCCAAAAAAAAATAATTTTTTCAAAAATTCTCAAAATACATTAAGTATAAAGTCTTTTAGATAATGCATCCATCATGGTCAAAAGAAATGAGCATATACATAATAGCTAGGATTAACAAAAAACACGATTTGAATTTTTTTTTCAATTCGGAATTTACTGGAACCAAAAACCGGGCACCTTTTCGTGTAAAAAATAAAAATTTTGCTTTTATTTTCCTTGTATCATTTTTGATATCAAAATTTGTCAGAAGAAAATATTAAGCTACTGTAATAAGCTTTAATTTGGTTCAAGGTACATGTTAAAAGGTTTTTTAAATCAGAGTTATGACTGTTTGAAGAGTGTGACCAGGGGTGGATGGGACAGGGGGCAAACGGGCAAATGCCCGTCGGGCCGGTGGCTCTGGGGCCGGGGAAGGCCGGTCCGGTAAATAGGCATTTGTTCCAGCGGATAAAACACCCGACCCACGACGGTCAAAAAAATTTAAACTGCAGCTCTTTTCCCTCCTTAAAACGAAATAAGTCGGCTACTGACATAAATGACATATCATTTATAAAAAGTTATTAACCTGATAACCTTATTTTGCATGTTCGCCATAAATTCTGCAAGTTTGCTTAAGAAAGTTATGATCTATTCTTTTGACCTCTGAAACTTTAGAAGTATTTTTGTTTTTTTTTTATGTTTAGAAGTGTTTGTGTAGACAATATTAGTCATAATTATTATTGATTATTATTTATTGTTATAGGTACTGTTAAATGTTTAATTTTTTTATTTCGTTCTTTGTTTTTCAATGTTAATAAATTTTAATAAAGTATATGGACGTTTAGTGGCGTTTTTAAAAAGGTTACTAAGACAGTTGCAATTTGCTTCAAACCGTGGCGTGGTTGAGTCAGACTACGTGTCAGTAATTTGAACCTTTAAACAATTTTTGCAATTACATGAAAAAAAGGAAAATTCGTTTGACGAAACCTATTTTTCGAAGAAAATGTTTTTGCTACTCGAATTTCTAACTTTTCATTTTAGAGTGTTTGACCTTGAAAAATACAAAATTTTCGCCTGCGGCGCATTTTTCCCCTTGACCTTTGGCCCTCCAAAAAAATATTCTTTCCTGGCCCACTCAAATTTAAGATTCTAGTTCCGTGCTTGATTGGGCCGTTTCCCTAAAATTACCAGAGCCGGTTGGACTGACTTCATCCACCGAGTGAGACCTTTTCAGAGCTACGTTGCACCTAACATTTAACTGTATCTCGGCAAAGATGAGCCTAAACAAATTTTTATTTCGTGGTTTATTTTTGTTATCTCATTAGCTAACTTTTTTGATATGATAAGATTTTTCGAAAATGTGATCCTCTGAATAATTTGCTTAAAAATCAACGTTTTCAACCCCCTGTAACTATTAAAGCAAAAATAACGTTATAGAGTTTTTTAGGGGTAGAGTTCGACGATCTACACGTTCCAACGAAACTCACTCATCAAACTTACCGCAAACGAAAAAGCACCCTTATTCCTTTTTATTATTTCATATTTGACCCACTTTGAATCAAATTATCCAAAAATATTTGAATTCAAAACTGAATTAGTCCGAAGTGAGATCACCAAGTTATTGTACTATTAAGAAGCATATTGTTACGAGCATCCACCCCTTGGGGATAGGCAGCACTAAATACATGTTGTACGTTACGCCATCTGTGAGACACTAGAAATACGTTTTGGAACATTGGAGAAAAAGACCGAAATTTCTAGAAAACGCTCGCGTCGTTTCTAGAATAGTTCAGGAAGCAATTGCTAGGGTATATAAGTCCGCATTCTCGGCGAGTTTGAATTGACAAGTGAGGTTAAAATTACGAAGTGAATACAAAGTGTAAATATCAAGCAATAAACATTGTTAAAGGATATTTTTAGTCATAAAAAGTGTGTTTTAGTTAATAATAGTATTGTGAAGTATCCAGTAAGTTATTTAATAAAGTGTGTTAGTGGTTATCTCTTGTTATAATTTTTGGAACCACGGATTTTGCAAGGGCGGTTTCCTAGGGGTGGAAACACGTCACAATATTATATGAAATACGCATGTACTGAAAGTCTAGTGTTGCTCAACAGCGTTTAAAGATAATCATAGAATATCTAACTTAAAATTAATTAGAAATGTAGAGGCGTATGATGTAATGTTGTTATCAGCAGTACTAGTTATTAGTTAATTGTATTTTATTTGTGATGATAAGTATATTTATGAGAAATGATTAAACAGACAAAGTACATGTACGTGCGTGCTTACATGAGTGCGTGCTATGTGTATTTGTATATATTATGATGTTGCTGCTGTTTGTTTCTCTTCAATGTTGTTTATGTCTGTGTGATTAAAATAATAACTAAATATTTACAAAAAAAATTGTTTGCACTTTTTAGAATGGTTTCAATTATGAATTTGCTTATAAGTAGTTTAAGTAGTGCATGTGCAGTATATTTTAAATTAATTTATATATATTAATATAGTGTTACTAAACATTAGCAATTATCAAATCTGTTTTCATAATTCAAATCTCCGTTCTTCGGGATCAGCACTGTCCGCCCCTCGACAACCCAAGAAGGAATTTGCTGCTCTCCATTTAGCCATGAATTAAAAATTATGGCCAAATGGTGGTGGGTACTGGAAAACTTTTTCCACCAAAAGTTATTTATCCCATCGGGACCTGGAGCAGCAAAGTTCTTAGAGCCCTCAAGAGCTCTTCGAACCTCTTCTGGGGTTATCGGTTGGCACACCTCGTTTGGTTGTTGAAACCTTTGGCAAAAGGCTTCAAAGTGTGCCAGGGCTGGAGTGGGAGCTTCTGTCCGTAGAGCGTTTTCCAGAAGTTTTCCACCTGATCTACAGTCGGCGGATTCTCTACAACACGCTGAGGCGGTTCGAAAAGGCGCGAGGGCTTTTTGCGGAATAGATTGTTTTCCGCCAGCCCCCTCGCCCGCCTCACCAGTGACTTTTTACAAGTCACTAGCATCTGTATCCGATCAAGGCAGTGCTGTTTGGTGGTTCGCAGCACTGCTGCATTCAGTGTGTGATGGACGCATCTTAAATTGGCTGCTATGCGCCTAACTTTAGGCGTGAATGTCCTATTGGCCGCCATATAGTCCATCACACATTGGATACGGGATGCGTGTTGCCTCGCCGACCGGATCTTGGCTTCCATCTTTTGTATACGCCGCTCCGCTCTCTCCTGTGGGGAAGCAGTATTCCGCCTCTCACCCGGAGTTAAGCGCTGGGCAGCGCTTAACTCTTATTATTATTATCATTATTATTAAGATGTAATAACTATTCTCGTACCTTAATCTTCTCTTCACCCCATTCCAGGGGGTTTTTTTTGGCTCTAGCTAAAGATTTTGGGTGTGTACGATTTTTTTTTTATCTCGGATTCGGATTCAGCGACCGAAAATACATAGGTCTGGTTCGCTGGTCTGAATTTTTTTTGTGGCGCTGTGTTATTATAGGCAATTTTTTACTTGTTTACTCCCTATGGTATAAAGTTTAACTTTGCACACTGCATAGCTTGCGTAAAGTATGTACTTTAGTTTGCTCAGTTTAAAATTATTTATTTGTAAATCATTGGAATTTAAAATAAGAGGTTTGTAAGTGCCGACATCTAAAAATACTTGCAGCAAACTACGTGATAATGTTACATAAATCGCCCAGTGCTAAAATACGATGTTATAAGTACGTTAACTTGACGTAACCAACTGACGTCGAGATTTTGTTAAAAGAGTCATGTTACAGAAGCGCCATTAATTTTAGTCCAGTCGAATTAGACATCATAAAAAATATTGCGTACTTCGGACTTTTTTTTGTGGAAGTTGTTTAAGAGGGCATAATAAGCAAGCACAGAAAACTACACCCTGCTACACCGTGTGCGTCCCCTATTTTTAGGGGTTGAAACTTTGAAATTTTACTTATGTGTCCATATCTGTTTCCCTATTTCCCGTAGGACTCTTTACCAAGTTACACTTTTTGAAGATTCATCCCTCCTCTGCATAATATTTATATTACACATTTGCCGTAGGACAAACGGTTTTGGTTGTACGAGGCCGGAAAGGTCGCGCTGTCCGAATTTGGGGGTCTTCTGTACAGGACAAACGGCTATTATTTTCAATCTACAATACTACACATACTAATGCCCTTAAGTAGGGATGATGATTTGTGAAAAAACTTTCATCGAATACAGCGCGGTTTCCATGATACGGGATGTTGAAATTTTGAAAACCTCTTTTTTAAAAAAAAAGTGAACCTACTTTGGTTTAGGAGCTAGACAGCAAAATATGCCAAAAATGGCTATTTTGGTATTGTTGCATTAAAAAAACCAAAACCACTATAATTCTGGTAAATGTTTTTGTTTATCTTAAAAGTCCAATTCATTGCGCATAGAAAATGTGTTTTTGTATTTAAGTAGGATCAACACTTATTGTGTAATAACGATTTATGTCATGTGTTCTCCAGTCTCCTTTTTCACATTTTTTTTTTGCGGCCTTATGGTTCATAGTAGGGCAGAAAGCATTATACACGTGGACAGGGCACATAATAGGGTGTTAAAATGGGTCTCTTGTTAAAATGCGATAGGACGTACCGTTTTCGAGTAAAACGTACTTGTTTGCAAAAAATTATTTCAGATCACACTTTTCATCGACTGACTAGTAAATACTCACCGCTGACTACGAAAAAATAAAACTATGTGTCGCTTTTTGCTTTTTCTGTTTATGAGGGACATTGCTAATGAAAAAATGAAGGAACTCGGACGGAATGGAGGTTCACGCTTGTCTCGAATCATCATTGCAACTTATTTTGTGTCTATAACAAAATCCACAGTAATTTTACCTTCCTCGAGAAACAGCTATTATATGTCCATTTCATCGGAAAATGATTTAAAAAAACAAACTCCTAAGAAAGAAAACACCAAAATGTAGAATTTATTTATCAGATCACAATTCAGAACACAATGAAAACTCAAAGCAAACATAACCAAACAAGTGCGTTTTACTCGAAAACGGTACGTCCTATCGCATTTTAACAAGAGACCCATTTTAACACCCTATTATGTGCCCTGTCCACGTGTATAATGCTTTCTGCCCTACTATGAACCATAAGGCCGCAAAAAAAAAATTGTGAAAAAGGAGAAAGACATGGCATAAGTCGTTATTACACAATAAGTGTTGATCCTACGTAAATACAAAAACACATTTTCTATGCGCAATGAATTGGACTTTTAGGATAAACAAAAACATTTACCAGAATTATACTGGTTTTGGTTTTTTTAATGCAGCAATACCAAAATAGCCATTTTTGGCATATTTTGCTGTCTAGCTCCTAAACCAACCAATGTATTAAAATGAAACCACCGTAAATTTTCTTATATTAGGGTCGTACATACATGAAAAAAAAAATGAGCGAAAAAAAGTAGGTTCACTTTTTTTTTAAAAAAGGGGGTTTCAAAATTTCAACATCCCGTATCATGGAAACCGCGCGGTATTCGATGAAAGTTTTTTCACAAATCATCATCCCTCCTTAAGGGCATTAGTATGTGTAGTATTGTAGATTGGAAATAATAGCCGTTTGTCCTGTACAGAAGACCCCCAAATTCGGACAGCGCGATCTTTCCGGCCTCGTACAGTGTAAAACCGTTTGTCCTACGGCAAATATGTAATATACATATTATGTAGAGGAGGGATGAATCTTCAAAAAGCGTAACTTGGTAAAGAGCCCTACGGGCAATAGGGAAAAAGATATGGGCACATAAGTAAAATTTCAAAGTTTCAACCCCTAAAAATAGGGGACGCACATGGTGTAGCAGGGTGTAGTTTTCTGTGCTTGCTTATTATACCCTCTTAAACAACTTCCACAAAAAATAGTCCGCAGTACGCAAAATTTTTTATTATGTCTAATTCGACTGGAGTATTTGTCCATATGCTGACGTAGACAAATAAATGTACATATTAAAAAATGTTGAAAAAAAATTACCCCGCCTGTGTGCTAAAAATTATGAAATTTAATTAAAATGTCTCCCAATTAACTGAACTTTATTATATAATATTGATATTGAAGTCAATTAAAAATACATTTGAATTCGCTATTTGTTTGTTTTTGCATCGGCCTCAATATCACTATTAAGTAATAAAGTTCAATTAAATGGGAAACAGTAAAATTTTATTTCATTATTTTTAACAACACTTTTTAAACCTGGCTTTTGGTTTCCGAGTCTTCTTCCGCGTAGGCTTTGTTGAGTGCTTGAAGTTTCGACCATTTTGTGTGTTAACACAAAACAGGCCGTCGTTAACACACTAGTACACAGAGCAAAGCAAATTTGCGAGACTGAACATCTCCAAGAAGAATATCGGACTTTAAAAACGTCACTACAGAAAAGTGGATACAAACCGAAGGAGACAACGCAATAAAGAGACAAGATACAACCAGAACAGAAGAAGAAAAGAAATACACGTCAACAGCTTACCTATCATATATACAAATATGTACGGATAGAATCGGAAGAGTTTTGGAGAAAAAGAACGTTAAAGTAATATATAATGCAAAACAGAAGGTGGCACAACATTTTCCCAAATACCAAGGTCTAGAAGAACTAGAAACACCAGGAGTATATAGCATTCCATGTTCCTGCGGACAAGTTTACATCGGAGAGACCAAACGACATATAAACACCAGACTCAGAGAACACATTAGCCATACAAAGAAGGGAAATTCTACAAAATCAGCAGTTGCCGAACACTCAGGCCATTTGATAAAATTTGACGAGACAAAAAAATTCGCCAACACCAAGAATTATTGACCAAGAAGATACAGAGAAGCCATTGAAATAAATAAATATCCGAATAACTATAATCGTGACACCGGACTATAATTACCAACGTGGAAGTCAATGTCCCGCATGAGCAATAATCCGCAACACTCCTCCTGATAACCTGTATAGAGAAGCTCAGTCCAGCAGAGCTCACTTCAAGTCAGAAGAAGACCACGACCAAGATGGTCGAAACGTCAAGCACTTAACAAAATCTACGCGGAAAAAGACCCGGAAATCAGCAGCCAGATCACCAGCCCCGCGAAAGCTTTAGCACCAAGATAACCCTTTTTAAAGGTGGTTCAATTTTCCTTGGAAAATTTTTTTCACCCTTTTGAGTGGCCTGTTTATTTACCTTCTACGCAGTAATACATTCGTCATTTTGATTTTTTAAACTTTAACATCAGGCTCGTTATCGGTGAATCCTGAAATCACTAGAAATCATTTAAGCCAATTCAGAGTAATGTGTGAATATGTATTAAAAAAATAGTACGTAGTCAACACAATTACCAAGGAAGAAACCTGCTATACTTTTAGTGAAAACTGTAGAGGGTGGACACCCTTGGAAAATAAGTGAAGAAAAAATGTGACGGAGGACAATAATATTTCTCATGTACCTAGTTAATGCAATTATTTATTAAGTTAGAAATATGCTATATTAAAATGAAAAATAAACGGAGGGGCTATCCAAAAAACAATTAATTAAGAAAGCATGGTGAAATAGCTATTTGTGAATTAAGAGCGCAAAGTGATATATTGTCGCTCTGAGCGAGAAGTTTGAGGCGCGACGCGTAGCGGAGCGCGGCTATCTCTCGAGAGCGGCAATGTCACTTTGCGCTCGAATTACACAGAATTTTTTCTACAACCGGTGTGTTTATAAAAATGTTTGGTAAAAATTAATAATTATTGATAACCTCAAATTTGACAGTTGAGATTTCAAAACGTTACCATCAATTTGCGCTACACATGTTTTTGTAAAAATGTTTGTTAAAATGGTAGTTACTGCAAAATAAAATAAAAAATTGCTTTAGTACCTATTAATTATTTATTTAAATACTGTCATCTTATGATTTATATCTATGTATAACAAAATTTAAATGTTTTTGGAATTCAGACGTTTCTTTATTATGGTTTCCATGCAGGGCCGGGCCCAAGGGGGGGTAGGGGGGGGGGAGCCTCCCCCCTCAAAGTTCGGGCAGTTGGTTCCAAACGCGGTTGACGTTCGCAAAATCTAACTAATCATCACATACAAATACATAATTTGAATTTTACACTAACTCCCACAATCGCGAAATTAACACAGTAATAATTATTAAGCGATTGGCAACCCTCTAAATATTTTATTTTATCAGTAGTGTGTTTTCCGGAAACTAGAAAGGCCCTAGACGTGCTCGCACAAAACAATAGTGTCCAGCTCCGTTGGGTGAAAGGACATGACGGAATTCAGGGTAACGAAGAAGCGGACGCTTTAGCCCGCAAGGGATCTGAGAGCGCCCTGCATGGTCCAGAACCTGCAATAGCGCTCTCAGATTCAGTCCACAGTTCCCTGCTAAAGAACTATACACTCAAACGCCATGCGGACTGTTGGGGTGGTCTGAGCAGCTGCAGACATAGCAGAATGACTTTGGCCACACCCAGTCGTAAGCTAGGCAAACACTGTCTCCAGATGTCCAGGAGTAATCTGCGCATTTATGTAGGATTACTAACAGAACACTGCAGACTAAACAAACACTGGAAGTTATAGACAACCCCAAGTGTAGAGGGTATAATCTGGACGACGAGACTGTCGAGCATGTGCTCTGTCACTGCCCTGCTCTCTCAACGAAAAGAGGATCCATACTGGGGGACTTCTGGCCCAGTATGACCAGCATAGGTGGCGCCTCACTTGGTCTCCTCCTTAAATACATCACAAGTGTTGGTTGGCTTGAGGAATGAGAGGCTCGGTAGACATGCCACCACTTACGGGGGCAGCACAATGGGCCCGCTTATGAGGCCTGAGTGCACGTGAGTGTAAGCTCACCCCCCGCCAAACAATCCAGATCCAGTAGTGTGTTTTCCATTGAAGCTAAGGAAGCAAAGCTTCCCTTACACGACACGGAATCCCTATTTTTAACATTAATTTATTATACATAAATTCATTTACTAAAAATACTAGAACTAGCAATGATTTTTAAATAGAATCTATATGTTTCTACTACTGATCTAATATAATAGTATCAGGTCTACATATCTATTAGTTTTGTTTGGTGGTATTTTTTGATATTGTGATATTAGACAACAAAGTCTAACTTGGTATTTACGGAACTTTTCCTGTTTCCACCTATTGTAATAATTTTTTATTGTATTGACGACTTTGGTCAATCATTTCGACGTGTCCAACACCATGTTACTGTATGGTCTTTTGGACAATAAAGTTCATTATTATTATTATTATTATTATTATTATTATTATTATTATTATTATTATTCTTTTTCTTTACTTTATTTAGGCTAATTTTTTTAAATTTTTAATATGATCAAAGACCTATTTTTGTTTAACAGTTCTTATCTTTTTATTTGATTAAACCAAGGATTTTTTAAATTTCTTTTAAGTAGTAAGTATTAGGTTTAGGTACATGATGATCCAACGATGATTGAACAAGGCCATTTTTCAAATGATACAAATGTTTATGTGGAAAACCGGAAAAGGCATTTAATGTATTTTTTTTCGCAGAAACCAAAAATGATCAAAAATGAAAACAAATAAATTGAAAACAAAAGATTTATGACACAAAAATACAGGGTTCGGAAAACCTAAGAAATCTCAGTGAATTTTAAATATTTCGCAAAAATCATGGAATTTTGAGTCACAATATGAAAGACAATAAACTACTTACGAGTTCCTACTGTTATTCTCTCTTCGCAAATACGAAAACGAAGAGTATATTGTATTTGATCGGCACTTTTCTAAAACCGTAAATATCGCCCGCAGACAAAAAAATTTCATATCATTGTGTTAGTGAACGAATTCTGAACGACTTTCAAAATGTTCGTCCGTCCGTCACGTCCGTCACGTTTCTTGTAAGCACGATAACTCGAGAAAGAAAAATCCGATAGTACTGAAATTTGAACAGTAAGTTAGTGTTAGCTAGAGGAAGAACTCTATTGTTTTTGAACAAAATCAATCAGTAAAAAAAATGTTAATGATTAAAATTTGAATTTTTTTTATTTTTTAGTTTTATGTTTTTGTAATTGAATAGAAATCTGGTGAAATGATTAATATTTAAATATTTATACATTTTACAAATATACATTCCATAATGTAATATGCAATCGTGGAAATATGATTTTAGCTCGTCTCTTATAATGTAAAAATTTACGTTTTTTTACGTGTTAAGTGGTGGTGTAGTTCTTACGCTTTTGACTCGGAATCCAAGGGTCCCGGGTTCGAAACGCAAATGGGGTATGGTATAGTTTTTTTTTATTTTTACTTTATTTTACATTGAGTCTTTTACCAACTAAGTTAGTACTATAAAATTAGAAATGTCTAAAACTAACAAACAACTGCGAAGAGTATCCTATAGAATGTGTAACAATTATATAAAAAGTTCAGTGAACAGGCGAAGAGTACGCTTGTTTTAAATTATTTTTAAATTGCAACCTTCTGACGATTGTATGAAATCGAATATGTTATAAAATCGAAAATTAAAATAAAAATCACCTTTAACATATTAATAATTATTATTATTTGTCATTGAAAAACATTTTTTTGTCATGGAAAGCCTGAAAAATTCAGGGATTTTTTTCAGCTATGTGAAGTCTGAACCCTGAAATAGCATATTTTATATTCCCTAGAAGGAAACGAAACCTAATATGCTTTTAGTGAAACATATACAGGGTGGAAGTATTAAAAAAAATAAACGAAAATAATGTCACGAAAGACAATAATATTTGGCATGCAGATAACACAATTGTCAATGAAGAAAGCTGCTATATATTTAGTGAAAAATATACAGGGTGGACACTCTCAAAAAGTAATTAACTTACAGAATGTGACGGAGGGCAATTACATTTCGTACGTAGTTAGTACAATTATCAAGGAACAAACCTGCTATACTTTAATGAAAAATATAGAGGGTGGTCACTCAAAAAATAATTAAATAAGAAACTATGGTGAAAACAATATTTGAAATGTACCACTATAATCGGGAAAGAAACTTGATATATTTAAAGTGAAAATTATACACGGTGGGCGCCCCCAAAAAATAATTCATGAATAAAAACGTGACGGGGGAAAATATTACTTCACAATTCACAATTAATACAACTATCAAATAAGACACCTGATATACTTTGCAGATTTTTTTTCCAAGAAATAAATAATTTCTATTGACGCTCTTCATAGTTCATGTAAAGGCATGACAATTTGTAAATGCGACTCTGTTGACCCATTATCTGGGGTTATATTATCAGTAACTCTAATTGGTATATCAGCTTTATGACTGATAATATTTTCGTCTAATGTATCTAAATGTGTTGAGTTAATTCAATACATCCTACAAATGTATAAGAAAGAACTATTTAAACAATTATAAATATATATATATGTTTTATATTTACTGGTTATTCTGAGGCATTTTTTATAATTTCTTTATAAAAAAAAAAAGTAAATAAATAATGCAATAGATAAATAAATGAAACAGAGTTGCACCTATATACAATTAAATTCAATTTTAATTAAGTAAATAAAAAATATCAGCGCGATTTGAATCAAATTAGCATTTTCTCCTTAATTACCTACTACTACTAAATTATGGATTGCTTGCTCACCTGAATCATTGGTTCAGCTTAAACTTAATTGTTACGAAATATAATCCTTTGTTTACATAGCTAAAAAAAATATTTCTCGCGTTCAATTTCTAAGACGATCATCTTCATCAATTGTTCATGTGGCTTCTACAAACACTCAAAACTCACACGAAACAAGGACTCACATACATAATTAAAAGAATCAACATTTAGTTGTTTAAAAACTAAAGTTGATTCAGAAGATAGGTATCTCAACGTGGACTGTTACCCGGCGTGTCCTATACGCCTGCGTTGCGGGAGGTATCGATTTTCACAATGCGTCGCTTTAACATATCCCTTGACAGACATTCTGAATTTTTTAACGATTTCATTCGTATATTAGAAATATGAAAGAAGATCAAAGAAATGCATTATACCTTGGTTATTTCGATTTAAATGGGTTGTTATGAATGTCTCCTGCAAGGAGATATTTTAGAGTATTTTAGAGAACCTCTTTTACCTACTAGACTTAGTAGTTAAATATGTACGCTACCTTTCCACTTTATAGGCATTCAGAAACATCCAGGACCATGTATTTATTTATTGACTCATACATTTTCAGGGCCTTTCCCAGGGCCGGTTTTCTGACGAGGCCTTTCCCGGGGGGGGGGGGGGGGAATTGACCTGGGCCTAGAGGCACTTTATATCTTAAAACCAACACAGACCTTTCCTAGTTTGCAACAGATGTTTGTAGATGAATTTGTTTATACGTCTGAAGGACGTGACATTTTATTTTTACTAAGGACGCCAATAGCCTAGGAATTTTAGTTTTTGACTCGGAATTAATTATTGTAAAGCTGAAAATTGGCAGGATTGTAGTTTTGGTTCAGGAAAACACGTACCAAAAAGTCCCCTACTCTCCCCCGTCGGCTTCCCTGTTTTTGCGGAGCAACAAGGGGCTAAGTCGCAGAATTTGAGAGTTGGCTATAAAGTGCAGCAGAAAGGTTGTTACTGGTGTGATATGGATCGAAATAATCATAAAAGCTTCGGAGATGCATATTCGTTCGTATTTCAGATGTTCTTTGCATATTTTGTTCATAATTTTCCATTCTAGTGCTGTCAAAATTTCAAAAATTGGAAAAATTCCGAAATGGCGCCGTTGCGGATAAATGGAGACTCAGAGGGGAAAACGTACTCGAATAAACATTTCCATCCATACTTTGGGCTTTTCATTAGTATCTCTATCATCGCTGTAGTGTCACCCGTTAGGGAGCTACGCCACTCCGAGTGTCGCCGCGCCCGGTGGAACTGCCCTGGCTGCGCCGATGAGACTTGTTGCGAATGCCTGTTTATATATTTTTGGTGTTTGATAAGGTTTATTGAATGAAATTTAATTTGTCAGGTTCAGAAAATGACTTTATTCGGCAAGACAAATGACATTATTGATCTACTGGGAAGTAGGGTCGTTCAGATCATCGTCCATATCCACTGAGTAACTGTGTGTGCAGCTGGATCCTCTACAGCTCCTGAACATGATGCTGCAGTTCAGACCAGAGTTCCTCCTCCATTCGCACCGGGCACCGCAGTCCGCCTTGCACGCACAGGAAATTAGCCGTAGCAGGCTATCAGGAGCGGAAGGAATCGGAACCAGGCCCTGGGGTCCTGATTTCTATCCCCAGTCCTCCGGATTGAGATTAACGTCCAACCATTGGTGGACCTGCAAAAAAGCTCATACACATTAGTTGAGTTCTGCAAGCTTTTCTATTCTCTCTATTCTCCCTAACGCCCTCATCTGGAAGTATGTGCGGAACGAATGTTGTTCACAGGCGGCACTTGTTGGCAGTAGAATAGAACAATCGAGAGAAAGTGGGCGTGTCTCTATTGAAATTCACAAAACGGAATTTTTGAACTAATTTCTATCATTGCTTCTATCAAAAACTGATGAACATTGCTCCCTGATACTTCTCTTGGTTATTTTCAAAGGAACAGTCGGAGAATGCCGCCATTTTTTGTTTTTCTAACCTAGAAAAGTGAATGTTGTCAAGAACTGAATGTTTTATTTCAGTTTTAATTAATATTCTTGTGATTTTGGACTTAATATAAAGATGAATCTGCCTGAAGTAATATATTGGGACGAAAAAATCCACAACGTGAACGATTCTCAAGAACTCCTTGCTATAGGTTGAGAGAGAGGTTCTTCCTCATAGAGATCAGTTTTTATTATCAAATGAAAAATTTATGACATTGTTCTGTCTGACTAAGCCCGTTTACCAGGATTTAATAGAGATCTTAGAGATGTAAAGCAGTCGGTCCCTTGTCTATTAAATGTTAGGCAAGTAAAAGATCCCTACTCTTCTTACGAGAAGAGGTTCGGCAAAATTTCCAGATTGGGGGTAGCCCGTCTCCTGGCATCGGTGATAGGCCCTGGTAGCGGAAATAGGCGGACGTTAAATAAATAGAAATTTTCCCTGTCTATACAAACTATGTACAAAATATATTTTAAGTAATAATAGGTAGCATTATTTTTTTTTTTTGTTTATTTAAAAATACCAACAAATTAATGTTATACATGGTGTAGAGTGTAGTAAGACAGTACATAACAATTGAAAATAAAATAAAGAACAGAAACAAAATATTTGGTTTAACATAGCAATAGAAGAATATTGATATTAATATCAATCGGAATCGCTACTGGAAGTAAGATATCTTGTGGTACTTAGTCTTTTTCTTAACCTATTATTACGAGTCTTTTCATTTAGGTTTAAATTTCTGGCACTTGCACAGTTGTTTATAGTCTTGAAAAATGTCTTTGCACATGATTTCATAAAGTCTTCAATTTGTGGCACGTCAAGCTCTCGATGGATTTGACTGTTTCTTATAAGCCAATGGGCATTTATAACAGATCTCAACACTTTGTTTTAAAATGTTTGCACCTTTTTAATATTAGTTTTGCTAGCAGTTCCCCTTATCACACAGCCGTAAGTTACCGATGGTCTTAAGATCGATTTATATATTAATGTCGGGCACTTAACTCTGAGCTTCGATTGTCTATTAATAATGGGATATAGCATTGATAACCTTGCGTAACCATCATTAAGTTTTTTATTGATGTGGTAACTCCATGTTAGTCGTTTATCTAAGTATACTCCTAGATATTTAATTGCACTGTTTGCAGGATTCCATATTATTTCCTCGTCGTTGATGATAATATTATTGAGGTTTTGTGGTCTTCTTGGGGTAAGCATTATTTTTCAAATAATAATACCTACTGCTTTGGGCTCAACTCTGTTCTTAAGAATACATATTGGTTCCCCGGCACATATTATGACAACATTCTCATCTCTTTTCAAAATATAATAATTATATTGCCGCTTATTTTTTATTACACCGAATCTTTCAAAACACTGCTTCATTTTCAGGTTCTAGCAGCTCTGCGTGCCTTTGAATATGATTGTTAATATTGTTATTGTTATGAACTATGGTTATGTAGATAACCGATGTCGTTTGTCAGAAATTGCTGGTCTATGATTGGTGAATAAGTTTGGCAACGCTGCGGTTTATTCCCTAATATTTTGTTCCCTCCTTTCTGTTCAAGAATACAGTTTATTGCTTGCAATAGAATGGCAGTAGAACAAATCCGGGGAACGTTCTATTCTATCACGGTCAAGAATAGAGGCCCTGGTGGCTTAAACGACAATAATAATAGTGATGAACATGGAACACGTACAGGGTTTTTATCTCTACATTAAAAGTGCAAACTGCTGATGGTGAAATACCAAGATTTCATCTGCAGACAGAAAATTTGGCTTCAACAAATAGAAGCAGCTCTGATTTCAGTTTATCTAGTTTAAAACCTGAATCTACTGGTGGTAAGTTGAATTTGTTATCCCCGTTTATCTATGAAAATGTGTTTATATTTACCTATGTAATCTTCCAACCTGTTTATATAAAATTATATTTCACATATGTCGTCGGCTTAAAATGTTTACCAGCTAACCCCACTTTTTAAGCAAAATCACATTTATGCACCATTGGAAAGGTTACTGTTACTCCACCCAGCCCGCCTTTTCGCTCTCCGGTCCCGTAACTTTCTCATTTTTTTTTTTCGCTTAATTGCATAAAATTTTTTTTCGTAAATGTACTCTAAGTATCATATTTATACTATTTATTACTTTTTAGAAAATTTGAAAAATCCGATATACATAAACTTTATCAGACCCCTCAACAGCAAATACATACAGTTAACTAATAATGCGAATTGGCTCGCTTTCTTACAAAAAATAATTAGTTTGTTTTTTTTTTTGTTTTCTTTTGTTTTCTTAACCGCTTAAATTGTTTACTCTATTTTTTTATTGTTTTTAAATTTTTTTAAATTGTGATTTTAATGTTTAATTGAATGTTAATTATTTTTAGATTAAGGACTTAATACAACCAGGCGGAAGAACAACATACGATTCGATACATCGATACTTGCAGCAAAGAATAATTCAAATTCAATTTTATTATGTACTTAAGTATTAGGAGTCATCTTTCATGAATTGTTTCTTTCAGTTATGAGTATGAACTATATATGAACCACTAAAAAATCACTGTCAATTAGATGAACCCCCCCCCCCCCCCGTCAAAAAATGTTTTAAATAAAAATTAAACAGAATAAAAATCTCCAAAAAAGTTCGTATGACACACTTAATGTTTGTTGCAGAAAATAAATAGATTTCAGAAATCGTACTTGTTTATATAATTTTGAAACTGCCATCCCCGCACGTTTCGGCAGGTAATGAGTTGCCCTACCATGATTGAATCTGGTGATACATTTGGCTTGAGTGCTCTTGAATTGCTATGATTTTTTAGGGATTTAGGGGAGTAGCTTATTGATAACTTTTACATTCCTGTACAGGGTAGACAAAATTAGATGAGATTTGGGGTTTTCTCTAAAACTATATGGCAGATAGACAGATGGGTGTCTTGATTTTCGAGAAATAGCAACAGTGGTACAAACCGCGATCGTCTATCTTTTTCTACTACCGATCTACAGAGCGTTTTTAAAAAATTGGCATTTTTGGATGACTTCTATATCTCAATTACCAAGTGTCGAATCAAAAATCGAATAACACGGTTTTTTGAGTAGAATCCGTTGCTGACAAGAAGAAAATTATGCATGCCTCAGTTTTCGAGGTATAGACATAACTTGTATTTTTTCAATAATTTTGTTCCATTACTCGATTTTCGATTCGACACTTGGTAATTGAGATAGAGATAGAGGTCATTCAAAAATGCCAATTTTCCAAAAACACTCTGTGGCTTGATAGTCGAAAAAGATAGACGATCACGGTTTACGCCGTTGTTTGTTTCTCGAAAATCGAGCTCAGGACACCTATATTGGTTTTTGTCTATCTGCCATAGTTTTAGAAAAAAACCCAAATCCCTCCTAATTTGGTTCACCCCGTATATGTAAACACATATAAATTTAACTTAAAAATAGAAAATTGATATTATTTGAAAAACATATCTAGTTTTGTCTATGAGTATAATCATGAGAAATTAAGCAGATTTTCCTACATAATTTACAATTTTTAGGTGCGGCAGAAATACATCGTAACGCTGGCACTGTGGATGCAATAAAAAATTGATTAAGTTGAGCCAAGGAGAGACAAAGCATGAGGAAAAATAGAATGGGATAAAATATATATGATAACATAATGGAACTGATGTATAAATAATTTAATTTTAGATTAAAACGTTTATTTTTTACATTTTAACATACATGTTAGATCACGAAACGTTAAATGAAATAATGCAAAATAAATTGAAACAATGTTGAATGAATACAAAGCAAAATAATAAAATGCGTAAAAGTTAGAATTGGTAAACTATGGTATAATAATAGTAAGTGAATAATACGTTACATAAATGTAATAAGAATAAAATACAATGGTCTAAATTAATAGATAAGGGTAAAACTCCACATATGAAAGTCTATGTTAACTCGATGTCCTCTTCTTCTTGAGGTTTAATACCGGGTCGCTTTCTTGGAGGGATTAGTCTAGGAAATTTGGTAAAAACTCTGCTTCGCTCTGAAGGAGGTGAAGGAGGATTGTCCGTTGAGGGTTGGATTCGCAATGCTTCACATCTTCTTCTTCTGCATTTACAAGTTATTTAAAGTAGAACTAATAGAATGATGAGAGTGATTATGAAATATGTGAACCAAGATACATGGTTGGTCACAAAAGGTTCATTTATGAGGTCATCCAGGTCTTTGGAATATTGCTCTAGTTTGTTTTTAGCAATATCTAAATCTTCTACGTCGAGACTATTTAATTTGAGCAGTTTTAATTTTGGGATTTCGATTTTGTCGGGCATGTGATTGCAGCATTCAAAAGGAATTTGGATTGGAGGTGAATTGTCCTTAATTTCGGAAAAGTCTTAAGCACTGACTTGTATTCGAGTAATGCCTGCATAGGCGTAACATCCTGGTTGTAGTTTTATGATGGATTTTTTGTGTTATGGATTCTCTCTTCGGGGAGTTGATGGTAATGTGAAGTGGTTCGGAATTAATTACTAGCTATGTGTTGTCTTCAAGTTGTTGGACGTTGTATCCTTGACTAATGATGACAATTTTCTGGGAGTTTCGGCAATGGTTTTAATATTCTAGCTTCACAAATGGCATTTTGGTCGATAGGATATGCAAACAGGTTCGAACATAGTTTGGTTCCAAAATAGAGTGGTTTGCATTCTTTCAAATTTTGTATAGGTATGTACATTAAAGAATCATCGTCTCTCGCGATAAACTTTTGTGAAATAGATAAAATGTGATGTAGATCAGCTCTGTTATCAAGTATAGGTATAGGATATAGACGAAAGGTGTTATAATTTTGAGGTTCAATGATTGTTAAAACAAATATTAAGTTAGAATCTAGTTGAAAAGCTTTTAGTTCAATAGTATCCAGATATTGAGCAACTGCTGACGATTTAATTGGAAGAAGCAAATTGTTTCTTCGCAAACTCTGTGAAATCTCTTGTAACGCCATCACTAAGTGATCAGGTGTTATGATTGATGAATGGCAAATGTTATTGAATTTAAAATGTCGTTCAAATTATCTTCGATATACAAATAGCTTGCCATTAGTTGTTCGGAAATATATAAAAATTTTAGTTTTATGTGAGCAGCCTCAATAGCTTGAGTCATGGTTTGAATTGTGTGTTTGATTTCTTCGAGATCTTTGTTAAACGTTTCCTCGTCAATTTGTAATTTTTGTATAGTCGAGTTGAAGTTTTTAATAACAGAAGTTGTAACTGAAAATTGATTTTTGATTAAGTTTTCCAATTGATGTTCGTCGTTATTTAGTTTATTTATACAATTAGTATAGTACTGGCCATCTTCAGCATCTAGGTTTCCAGTTATTGATTTGAATATTGTACCGATACCGTTAAGTATTCCTCGTTTATATCTTTTTGTATCTGAAAAGATTTCGTCAAATTTCGGTTTTATAGAGTTGGATATTTGTGTTAAAAGGTTAAAGTCTGTTTTAATTTCACTCGTAAAAATAATTGACTTATGATCACCATTATTGAGAGTGTACAAGATTTTGTCTAAAATATTTTGATTTTTGTCAAAAGCTAGTTTAAGGGATGAAATATTTTTATGCACTAGCAGAGTCCATTTGTCATTTGTCACCACGATGTCTGTGTCTTGATGGTAGTATACACCAACAGTGTTATTGATCGGGGTAATTTTGTATTGACAGAGTGCTGATCCGAACAGCAGGAGAAACCTGAAAATAAATTTAATTTTCAGTATATAGTTTCATTCTATCAAAATTTACTTTAGTTTCTTGTTTTGTTTCGGGATTTAATAGGGTAGCAAAATTTTGAAAAATTTCTTTATTTTAAAGGGACCGTTAAATTTGTTTTGTAGTTTGTTCTTAATTTGTGATTCTTTTACATAAACTAAGTCACCTTTTTTATATTCGGGTCGGTTTAGGGGAACATTTTTGTCAAAGCCAACTTTCGCTTTCTCTTTTTGAGCTTGCGTTCGACTGCGGGCGATTTCATAGTAGTGAGATATTCTGTTGTTTAAGTCTCTAACGTATTTAGTTATTAATTCTTTTTGGTTATATATAGGTAGTTTCGGGTGGTCTGTTGGATGTATGACCAAAGATAAGTTCATATGGGGTAAAACCGTGTGTTTTATTTACCGAATTGTTATAGCATATTACTGCATATGGTAAAATTGTGAACGGATGTTCGTTCGGGTTTTCAGTTTTATGAATTCTTATCATTTCAGCTAAAGTAGCGTGAAATCTTTCTAGGGATCCGCTGGATTGGGGATATCCTAAGCTTGAATACGTCAGTTTTATGTCGTAGAGGGTACAAAGATCTTTAAGCAAACGGTTGTCAAATTCGCCACCGTAATCGCAGTGAATTCTTAGCGGGGTACCGTAATGTTGAAAGTATAACAACAAGGTATTTACGACGGATTTTGCGGATTTGTCCGGGACTGCATAGGCTTGTGTAAATTTAGTTAACTCGTCGCGAATAGTTAAAGCGTAATTTCGAGTTGGGAATTCAAATAAATCGATATTAATTCTTTCGAATGGTGTTGTTGGGGTTTCCGTGATTACTAAAGAGTTGTTAAGATTTTTACGGCAAACATTGGTCTTTTGACAAGTTTCGCAGTTTTTTATAAAATTTTCAACGTCTTTAGTTAGACCTTGCCAAGTGTATTTTTCTCTAATTCTTCGAATCATTTCATTTATTCCACGGTGTAGATTGTTTTTACCAGAATGATGTTGCTCTAAAATAATTGGAATTTCATCTTCGTCAGCGGTTTTGACTATATTTTGGCAGATTACTACCTTCAAGTCTTTTTCTGCAAAAATGAATGACAGAATTTCGAGTATAGGGAGGTCTAAGTTATTTTCGACAAAGTATGTCTTAGAGAGATCTAAGACATCTTGGTTTTTAAACAATACCAAAAATAAATGTTCAATTACTGATTCGATATCAAAAGGTAGAGGGATGATAAAATATCTCCTATGTCTGACTGTTTTGCTCGATATAATATTGATTTTATCGTTATCAAATTCGCGGTTTTCTTCGAATATGTCCTCGATAATTTTGTGATGGAGGTCTTGTAAGTTATTTTGTTGGAAGAAGGTTATAATATCTTTATGTTCTCGATATAAGAGTTGTTTGTTTGAAGCTTTAATTTTTGAATAGTCTATCAAGGATGTTGTTTTATATAAGTTAGTGAAAGTTTCAAATTCTTGGGAAATTTGTTCGTTAGTGATTTCGTTGCTATCTGGGTTTTCGTCGTCGTCTGACTCTTCGTCATTCGCGGCTAGAACCTTTGACTAAAATTTGGAACATTCGGAAAAATTATTAATTTTGATTCTGGAAAGTGCGTCCGCGTTCTTATTGATTTTGCCGGGTTTATAAATTATTTCGTAATCGTACTCTTCTAATTTGAGTCGCCAATGGGCAAGTCTACTTCCTGGATCTTTTATAGAGAATAGCCAGGTGAGTGATGTGTGGTCGGTTACAAGCTTGAACTTTCTACCGTACAGATAGGGTCTAAAGTGCTTTACACTCCATATTATGGATAAAAGCTCGCGTTCAATCGTTGAATACTTAGTTTCTGCACTGCACAAGGTTCTAAAAGCATAGGCAATGGGTAAATCTTTGCCAATAGACCCCTGGCTCAGCACTGAGCCAACGGCAAATGCGCTCGCATCAGTGGTTAGAACGAAAGGTTCATCAAAATTAAGGTAGATTAATATCGGAGTTGTCTGTTTCAAATTTTGAAAAGAATTTATACAATCATTGTCGAAGAGAAATGGTATGTCTTTTTGTAGTAGTTTTATTAAGGGCTTGGCTTGGTAATCTTGGAGAAATTAGGGATAAAGCGCCTATAATATCCGGCTAAGCCTAGAAAATATTTAATTTCTTTTTGATTTTTTGGTTGAGGGAAATTTAGAATAGCGTCAACTTTCGAAGGGTTCGGTTTTACGCCGTATTTTGTAATGAGATGTTCCAAATAAGCGACTTCCTTGCGGAGAAACTCGCATTTGTCAGGTTGAATTTTGAGATTGGCTTTCTGTAATCGTTTGAAAACTTCTGTTAATCGAGAAATATGCTCGTGAATAGTAGGGGAGTAAACAATAATATCGTCCATATAGACGAGACATCGTTCATTTTGGATACCTAACAAAATGTTATCCATCACTCTTTGAAATGTTGATGGAGCATTCTTAAGTCCAAAAGGTATTCTTACGAATTCAAAATGACCATTTTCAACTGTGAAAGCAGTTTTTTGAATATCTTTCGCATCAATCTCGATTTGGTGAAATCCGGAGGCTAAGTCCAAAGTTGTAAAATATTGACATTTGC
The DNA here is from genome assembly GCA_936432065.2 of Rutpela maculata. Lineage (NCBI taxonomy): Eukaryota > Metazoa > Arthropoda > Insecta > Coleoptera > Cerambycidae > Rutpela > Rutpela maculata. The sequence goes on from OW386293.2 coordinate 84,121,928, forward strand.
CTAATTGATCGAGGAGGTCGGAAATATTGGGTAGCGGGTATTTATCGTCAATAGTCAGTTCGTTGAGTTTTCTGTAGTCCACTACAACTCGCCATTTTTGTTTACCGGAGGCGTCGAGTTTTTTAGGTACAACCCAAACCGAAGAGGACCAGCGAGAAATCGAAGGTCTAATGATGCCTTGATCAAGCATATTAAAGACTTGTGTTTTGACTTCCTCTTTATGGATATGAGGGTAGCGATATGACTTTGTGAAAACCGGTTTTGAATCGTTCGTGTCATTGGAATGCTTAATTTCGTTAGTAAAGGTTAAGTTGTCCCCTAGGTAGAATATGTTTTGGAAGTCTAAACAAAGTTGCGTTACTATTTCGGCCTCTTCTTCGTTTAGGTGATCCAAACGTAATTGGTTCCTAATTTCGGAGGATCTGTGCGTCTGTACGTGTGGGTCAGAATTTTGAGTGTTTAAATTGAAAATTTATTTGAATTTTTGTACTGGTTCTAGTTCGAGGTTCGAGAAATTTACCGTTTTTGGTATTGCATTCGCGTTTATATTTGAGGTTAAAAATTCTCCATTGCTATCGATTTTTACGAGAGCATTCGGTAAGCGTACCCTTTCGTTTTCCTGGGCTAACAGTATAGCCTCGGTATTTCGCAGGTTACATTTTAGTTTACAGATTTTTTCCATGCGAGGTTCAATAGAAATTAAATTTTTGATGTTGCTTAAATTTGAATTTTTTGTATCAGAATTAATAGTTGGTTGTAAAGGTAAATTTACCGTAGTTTCTTCCGTAACCTTAAATAATGGTACGGTTTTAAAATCTGCGCCTAGTAGTCCATCGAAATCTATATCTAGATTATAGATATAAACCCTGTGTGACTCATCTGAAAAGGGGATGAGAACAGATTCGTTGATATAAATTTTTGACCAGTAATACCCTGTATAATTACATTTTCAGGAAATCTACGTCTATAATTTTCAGCTGGTTCAAGTTTAAAAATTGAAATTCCTGCACCCGTGACAATCAAAATTTTAAATTTGCTTGCGTCTTTGATGTAATAAAGATTTTTTGAATTTACGGTTAATAAGGTGTGAGAAAGCGTGTTTACATGAACGTCTGTTCTGGGAAGTTCAGCATTGGGTCGAAACTGTCGTTGAGATTCATTGTTTGTATTAGGTTTGATATTTGGTCGAATTGGTCTATTTGTTGTGTCGGAGTATCCGTGGGGTACTCCGGATCTAAACGAAAATCCTGAGGATTAGCAGTATAATTCTCTTATTGCTCGTTCTGAGAATTAGCAGTATAATTCTCCTGGAAATTTTGGTTTTGGTTTCAAAATTATAATTTTCGTACGATTCATTTTGACTTTGGTAATTTTGATAATCGTCGAAAGAGTAGTCGTCGTATTGGTTAAAATCACATTGGTTTTCGTAAGGTTCATAATTTAGATGATGAGCCTTTTGTTGATTGATACGGTTGAAATTCGGGTTAGGCTGAATAGCGGATGGTCGTTGTTGTGTGAAGTTAGGGTTCGGTCTTATGGCTGAGGGCCTGTTTTGCTGTGATTGATTTGGCTGACTATTTTGAGGGAATGTCCTCTGACCAAATTGATTACTCGGTTGTGCGAAGTTTTGATGCGAAAAATTTTGGGAGTTTGGGTTTCCTTGGAAACTTGATCTCTGGAAGTTTTGAGACTGTTGCCTCGTGCGGCATTCGCTTATTACATTTCCATTCCGTTTACAGAAGGAACAGAACTTTTGTTGCAAATTGGGACCCTGTGGTCGCTTTTGTTGAATTACTGGGTTTTTGACCGGACTATTTTTTGGGAATTTTTGTTCTTCAAAATACGAAAGTTGTAGTTCTCTCCGAATTCTAATAATTGCGTTCATTATAGTCGGAGGGTTACTGGCACGTATTATTCTGCCTAGATTTGGTTCTAGACCCGTTAACAAATTATTTAATGTCATCGTTTCTATGAAATCCGTTTGTGCGGTTCTTTGCGTCGAAGTTAAATTTTGTTTTTGCACTGCGGCGTGCATCTTTTCATTGTGCGTTTGTAAACGCGATACGAATGTCAAGGCGGATTCACCTGGCAATTGGTGAATGCGCTGCAGGTCCTGAATTAGGGCCGTTAAATCCCTGGAGTCCCCAAAGTGGGTTTCCAATAGCTTTAATTTTTGGTCATGTGGCAGGGTTGCGTGAATTTATAAGTTCGGCAGCTTTGCCCTTTAATTTATTTTTGATATGCACTGTTAACAAGATTTTTTGGTCATGAATTGCCATGCGTTGCGCACACTGACATGAGTTTAGGAAAGTTTGGAGGTTGATGGCGTTACCATCGAACTCCGGAATTAACGAGAAAATTTCTGAGAGTTTGTAAGGTTCTACTTCGTGCTCGACTTGCTCTGGTTGCTCGGCTGTTCCCGGCACTACTGGTTGAGCTGTCTCTGGTTGAGCTCTGTCTGGCATTTTACTTTTTTATTTGGAAATTATTTGAACTAAAAATTGGTTGCGTATCAGCAGTATGATACGGAAATTAAATTAAAATAATTTGTTACGTTGCGTACATAGATTGTGTATTAACTGTATAATACACGGTTGTTTCGTGAATACGAAAATAAATAACTTAAAATTAAAATTGTTGCGTTGTAGCTTGTAAAGGATTTGTTTGATAACAGAATTGGCTTCGTTTGCCGAGTGTATTAGCGGTATAATACACGTAAATAATTGTGAGAAATAATAATTGTAAAATGAAATAAAATAACGAGATGATTCTTAAAATGACTTACATTAATTTCATCTCCATGGATAGGTTCTTCGTCCGTCAAGGGATTGGGATCCGCCACCACCAGTGAGGAAGGTCTCTTTGTTCTCGTAGATGTACACGCACTAGTTAGGCAACTTCTGCAGATGTTCTCCTTGTTCAATTATGCTTCACTACCAGTTAGGCTTCTTGTTCTGATGATGTTTACGGATCCTACCGACTGCGCCAATGTTAGATCACGATTCACATGAGTGACTTTTTAAAGAGATTTATTTAGTTAAATGGAGCCAACGTTGACTCTTGGAGAAGGAATATAATAATAATTAGAAGTGTTTCATTCTAAGTGAGTTTAATAACTGACTTTACAAAGCGTGTCTAGTCGTATTTATAACATACAGAGTCTACATAAGCAAAAATAAAGAACAAAGGAAATGTAATTCGACAATCAGCATAAAATGTGAGAAACAAAGGTGAAACATAATATCTCAAAGATAAGCGATTAATAAGAGAAGTCGTTATCATGTAATATGATATACCTGTGAAGGTTTGTTATGACTAAGTCTTGGTAATAAGCGTATAATTTTATACAACATACATATATCAATATATAACATCTAATCAACAGTCAAAAGTGTTGCAGTTATTTGAATTGATTGTTTTTATAAATACATAAAATTTATTAAATCTATTTCACCCATTTATTTTTATTTGATTTTAAAGTAGTAGTTTTAATGGATTTAAAGCCAATTTGAAATAAGTTATAAACAACGTTGGCATAGGTATGATGCATATGGTAAGCATAAGTTCTCCTTTAGCACCATATACGAAATATTGCTTTTGCTATTTGATATTTAAATAATGAAATTAGTGCACATTTTGTGAGACATATCCGTTAAATGTAGAGGTCAACCAAAAGGGCTTTGCTGATGAGTATCCTGTTTATTTAGTCAGAATTGGCTTTAACGATTAATTTATTTAGCAAAGAATAATTGACTATATGCTTGGTGCAAAACCAAAAATTATATAGTCAATCCTAAACCTATAAATGAATTGTTAAGGCTGATGTTGACTAAATAAGTAAATTCTGATCAACAAAACTATTTTGAGTGACCTGCAGTTAATGGACGTCCACGGAATGGCCAGTGGATGTCCACAAGCGGACACAAAATGTGTTACCTAGGGACGTCCCAATTTGTGACAAATGTATGGTCTATGGACATACAGTGGATATCCCTAAGGATTTACGATGGATATCTTATGGACGTCCAAAGTTGTGACAAAAGAATATCCACTGGATATCCCATGTGGTCCATATGTGATCCATAAGGATATCCGCTTTATGTCCATTTACTGTGTAACAAATACACGTCCTATGTATGTCCAGTGGATATCCCTAAGGATTTACGATGGATATCTTATGGACGTCCAAAGTTGTGACAAAAGATATCCATAGGATATCCTATGTAGTCCATATGTGATCCTTAAGGATATCCGCTTTAGGTCCTTCATGTCCAATGCGGATATCCATAGGACGTACATAGGATATACTTATGCTCTCTGGGTTAAAAATAGGTAAATATAAATATGTAGTACAAATTAAAAAGTGCAATGTTTTTTACGAAGAACTAAATGTCAAAAATTAAAAAGGTATAATCATTAGTTAAAAATGTTTAATATCTATTATTTCGGTGGCGCGTCTATTTTCTCGAGGTACAAATGTCAATTTTACAGTCCAGAGACTGTGGCAGTAAAATTTTAACAGATAAATTTATCACTACACATACATATGTTTAATTGATGTTCATATTTACTACGTATTGCAAAACAAAAGCTTCCGTACTCTAAGAAGAGAAACTACCGTGCGTGTAATTGCCCATTGGGCATGTACATTCACGTAGCGTAGATTTGACAACACAGCCGTAAATTCGTCCGCCGGGCGGAGCATCCCAGCTCTCATTTATTTCATTTCAGCCAGCTGGCACACGCGATGTTGTAATTCTTACACCCCATGCCTAGCGCGCGGCTACACGCACGGTATAACAAACTCAACTCCATCACTTAAAAGAAAGAAACAGAGATTTGTGCTGAAAGAAAGAGCAAGCGAGAAGTCCAATAAAGTATTAAGGCTCCTAAGATTGTTTATAATGGTTGAGAAAATATTTCCATTACTTTATGAAGGTTTTGAAAAGTACATAAGGAAGTTATATAGGAGTAATAGTTATATTTCTATTACTTTTTGCTATAAGGCTTAGAGGTTACTAAACAACAGTAACGGTATCCCTTATAGAGTGCGCCATTTAAGCTCTATAAGTAATATAAAGTGGTAATTGAAAAGTGGTCATCAACAATCTACTTTACTAAAGGTTTTATAATTTGGTGATGGTGATATGGAGAATACCTTTACAAAACAAAAATTGTTCATTGGGATTGTTGTTAACTTGCATCTACCCTGTCAAAAAATCCTTATAAAAACTTATAAAAAAAAATGTATAAGTTTTTATAATTTTTGATGTGTGTATTTGAAATGTGTTTTAACTGTAAATTCTCATATGGTATCTAGCAGTATTGATGAGTTGTTATAGTATATTTAATTAAAAGTTTTTATAGGTTTTTATAGTGTTTTGAATATAAATTCCCATATGATATCTAATAGTATTGATGAGTTTTTATAGTACATGTAATTAAAAGTTTCTATAGTTTGTATAGTGTTCTGAATGTAAATTTCCCATACAAATTCTATTAGTATTAATAGGTTTTTTTACAGATTTTGGTTGTGATTTGAAATATATTTGCCAAATCCCATATACTTACATAGGTAAATAAATATTATTTACTTACTATTAATATTTCAAATATCAATAGTAATATAGTGGTAAACACTAAATACTGCAAAAGTCCTCTTGTTTCCTCTAGCGTTCTATCCTAAACGCAGTTAATAAATTAACAGTAAAAGAGACTGCTTTACTTTCAATTTAACAAGCCCACGCTAGTTTCTTAGGTCACATTAGATTAGATATGAATTAGCGACATGTATAACAGCTCCCTCTACTGGAGGCTGGAGTATGTAACGCTAAACTTTCATGTTTTAATTATGTGTGTGTTTTAAATGTACATTCCTCGTATGAAACCAATTAGTATATGTAGGTTTTTATAGTATTTGAAATACAAAGTTTTTTCATAAGTTCTAAATGTGGTCTGATGTGCGGCTATTTGAAATGTGTTTTTAATGTGAATTCCTGACCTGAGGTCTATCAGCATTTGCATATATTAATAGGAAATACGAAATTTTTATAATATTTGCTGCGTACAATGGGTTTTTAATGTAAATTACCTATATGGAGTCTATCAGTAGTTATATGTATTAGTATATTTAAGTTTTTATAGTATTTGAAATACAAAGTTTTTTATAAGTTCTGAATATGGTTTGATGTGGCTATTTGAGACGTGTTTTTAATGTAAATTCCTTACCTGAGGTCTATCAGCATTTGCATATATTAATAGGAAATACGAAGTTTTTATAAGATTTGCTGCGTACAATGGGTTTTTAATGTATATTCCCTATATAGAGTCTATCAGTAGTTATACGTTTTCACGGTAATTGAAATAAAAGTGTTATAGATATTTTATATATATTTGAAAAGTATTTTTATTATTTATTTAAATTCTCCATACGAGGCCTATCAGTATTTGTAAGTTCTTATATGGTGTTTGAAATACGAAGATTTTAAAGGTTCAGATGTGTCTAAGTTCTTAAAGTATTTGAAATGTGTTTTGAGTGTAAATTCCTTGCCTGAAGTCTCCCTGTCAAAAAAATCTCATCAATCCGTATTGAAAATTATCTAAAATAAATAAGTATCTATGAGAACCTATATGGTCAATAAGTTTCTATAAGAGTTAGGTAAAGTTGCTGTTGAAATTGTTATCAGTTTATATCCGCATTGACCAGCAAAATGAGTCAAGCCATATCCATTTGTTAATCCAAACATTTACTTATACCATATCAATGAGAATTTATGAGCACAGTATCTAATGTAATTCGTGCGGCTTTCCGTGATTAAAAGACAAGTGTTTCTTTAAGAAACGAGCTGCATTAGGTTAGAACAGTTTGGATTTGCAATTGAAGATTACAAATTATAATGTTTGAATAGGGATTTATGAGATGAGTTTCTATGAGTATTAATGTTTTTTTTCAGTAATATATTAAATGTGTTTTCATTTGTTTGAATGGGTAAAAAGACAGGTCAGTATTCAACTGCAATTACAAATACAAGTTTAATCGCTTCGAATGGGATTATATGCGATCAATTTCTAAAAGTATTTATGCTGTTTTCCGAATATAGTTCTGATGAGGTTTAATCAGTAACAAATTGTTAACTACTTGTTATGATATGGTCGGAAATTCCAAGTACACATTTAGTATTCCTTCAAGAGGATTGATGAGAGCAATTTCTACGAGTATCTATTTGTTGTTCCTATAGTAAATTATATAAGTCTTTATCAGTACAGATTCGGATTTAATTTAAATATGAAAATTATATCAGAATAAAGCAACCAAATATTTTAAACAGTACCTATTTGTAAATCCAAACATTTACTTATACTATCTCAATGAGAATTTATGAGAACAGTATCTAATGTAAAACGTGCGGCTTTCCGTGGTTAAATGGCAAGAGTTTCTATAAGAAACGAGATGCATTAGGTTAGAACAGTTTTGACTTGCAATTGAAGATTCAAAATTATAATGTTTGAATAGGGATTTATGAGATCAGTTTCTATGAGTATTAATGTTTTTTTTTTCAGTAATATATTAAATGTGTTTTCATTTGTTTGAATAGGTAAAAAGAAAGGTCAGTTTTCAACTGCAATTACAAATACAAGTTTAATCACTTCGAATGGGGTTAGATGCGATCAATTTCTCAAAGTATTTATGCTGTTTTCCGGATATAATTGTGAAGAGGTTTAATCAGTAACAAATTGTTCACTACATGTTATGATATGGTCGGAAATTCCAAGTACACATTTGGTATTCCTTCAAGAGGATTGATGAGAGCAGTTTCTACGAGTATCTATTTGTTGTTCCTCTAGTAAATTATATAAGTCTTTATCAGTAAAGATTCGGATCTAATTTAGATAGGAAAATTATATCAGAATAAAGCAACCAAATATTTTAAACAGTATCTATTTGTAAATCCAAACATTTACTTATACTATCTCAATGAGAATTTATGAGAACAGTATCTAATGTAAAACGTGCGGCTTTCCGTGGTTAAATGGCAAGAGTTTCTATAAGAAACGAGCTGCATTAGGTTAGAACAGTTTTGATTTGCAATTGAAGATTCAAAATTATAATGTTTGAATAGGGATTTATGAGATCAGTTTCTATGAGTATTAATGTTTTTTTTTTTCAGTAATATATTAAATGTGTTTTCATTTGTTTGAATAGGTAAAAAGAAAGGTCAGTTTTCAACTGCAATTACAAATACAAGTTTAATCACTTCGAATGGGGTTAGATGCGATCAATTTCTCAAAGTATTTATGCTGTTTTCCGGATATAATTGTGAAGAGGTTTAATCAGTAACAAATTGTTCACTACATGTTATGATATGGTCGGAAATTCCAAATACACATTTGGTATTCCTTCAAGAGGATTGATGAGAGCAGTTTCTACGAATATCTATTTGTTGTTCCTCTAGTAAATTATATAAGTCTTTATCAGTAAAGATTCGGATCTAATTTAAATATGAAAATTATATCAGAATAAAGCAACTAAATATTTTAAACAGTATCTATTTGTAAATCCAGACATTTACTTATACTATCTCAATAAGAATTTATGAGAACAGTATCTAATGTAAAACGTGCGGCTTTTCGTGGTTAAATGGCAAGTGTTTCTATAAGAAACGAGCTGCATTAGGTTAGAACAGTTTTGATTTGCAATTGAAGATTACAAATTATAATGTTTAAATAGGAATTTATGAGATCAGTTTCTATGAGTATTAATGTTTTTTTTCAGTAATGTATTAAATGTGTTTTCATTTGTTTGAATGGGTAAAAAGGAAGGTCAGTTTTGAACTGCAATTACAAATATAAGTTTAATCACTTCGAATGGGGTTATATGCGATCAATTTCTAACAGTATTTATGCTGTTTTCCGAATATAATTGTGATGAGGTTTGATCCGTAACAAATTGTTCACTACATGTTACGATATGGTCGGAATTTCCAGGTACATATTTAGTATTCCTTCAAGAGGATTAATGAGAGCAGTTTCTACGAGTATTTATTTGTTGTTCCTACAGTAAATTATATAAGTCTTTATCAGTATGCATTCGGATCTAATTTAAATATAAAAATCATATCAGAATGAAACCCCAAATATTTTAAACAGTGTCCACCTGTAAATCCAAGATAATATTATAATGAGAATCCATCACAACAGTATCTAATGTAACGTGTGCGGTTTTCCGTGGCTAAATTTTAAAATTATTTGCAATAAATAAGCTTTAACGGATTCGAACAGTTTTGCATTTCCAGATGAATAGTTTTAATTGTTAGGGATCTATGAGGTCAGTGTAATGTTTTTTTTTCAATAAAATGTGTTTTTATTGGAAAATAAACATTACACAAAGACACTGATCTCATAGATCCCTATTTAACAATTAAAACTATTCATCTGGAATTGCAAATTAAAACTGTTCAAATCCGTTAAAGCTATTTATTAAAAATACTTTTAAAATTTAGCCACGGAAAGCCGCACGCGTTACATTAGATACTTATAGCGACTATAGCGACTCACTCACTTCCAAAAGCGAGAAGTTTCCATTGAGTCGCTAAGAAACAAAAAGGAAAACTCGATCCATAATGGAGAAGTTTCCATGGAGTCGCTAAGAAAAATAAAAACATTCGATATAAAAATAATAATATCAATATACTAAAAAATACTCAAATCACATAAAATATGAACATGTATTAAAAACAAATATAAGTATATTTACTTCCATTTTAATTTTATTTATAGCGATAACGCTATAAATTTGGTGACCCCGACGTGATCATTTTATGTCCAACGTGATAAATATATGCCCGACGTGATCATTTTATGTCCAACGTGATAAATATATGCCAGAAGAGAAAATTTTATGTCCAACGTCATAAATATATGCCAGAAGTGAAAATTTTATGTCCAACGTGATAAATATATACAAGAAGAGGTTCAATATATCAACTACCGTTATAAATTGACCATTTTATGAAGAGAAGAATTCTCCGATGAATTTTGAATAGAGGTTCCAAATTTGAATAGATGTTCCTATAATTTATGGTAATTTCCTAATTCAATCAACTGAAGTTGTACATTACAAGTACTGTCATCTGTAGGTGAGTGAGTTAAAGTACATTTCCTTTTTTATCTAAGAGAGTAGTAAATCAATCAATCAATCACAATCGATTAGTTATGCAAAGACAACCTTCAGACGAGGATTTTCCTCAAACCCATTATGTCACCTCTGTCAAATTACCCCCATTCTGGAAATCAAAACCAGAAATTTGGTTTACCCAGATTGAATCACAGTTTTCTGTTGCAAAAATTGTCAATGATAAGAAAAAGTATGATCAGATTATAGCTAATTTGCCATTAGATGTGATAGATAATATATACGATATAATATCTAATTCCCCGGAAACGGATCTCTATATAAATTTAAAGAAAGTTTTAATTTCACGTTTATCATCGAGTGAGGAAAAACGTCTGAATGATCTGTTATCAGGTTCCCAAATGGGCGATCTGAAACCTTCAGATTTCTATAGATCCATGCTGAATATGGTTGGAGGATTCAGCATGGTTAGTCAAGATTTATTGATAAAGCTATGGAAAAGACGTTTACCTCAAACAGTATATATTGCCATTACAGCTTCAGGGAAAACAGACACAAAAGAGATTCTAGATATTGCGGATCGGATCTGGGAGTCCTGTCAAAATTCAATGGTTGCATCGTACTCCAAAAATCCTCTTGACTCTGAGTCCACCCCGTTATCAGATTTAACTACCACTATCAAAAATTTTTCAATCACTTTTCATGATTCAATTAATCAAGTATTACAAAAACAAGAAATTTTTAATTCTCGATTAAACTCTTTAGAATCCAGACTTTTCAATCAATCCTTCGAGCCTCAACCTTCTACTTCATGCTGCAACAATTGCAAAAGTAGAAGCAATTCACAAACTCGTACCACTAATCGCAATCGTTCACCCAGCCGTAATAATGTTTCCAATAAATTTGATCGTACAGACAATACTATTTGTTACTACCATCAACTTTATGGTGCCAATGCCTATCGTTGTGGAGGTGAATGGTGCAAATTCAGTAAGAATTGTAAAAAATCTGATAATTCTCAAAGATGACTGAAGTTTGATAATTCTATGACGTCTGATTTTGACATTTCTAACAGCAAACGTCGTCGACTTTTTATTTACGATAGATCTAACAACCTGAACTTCCTAATTGACACTGGTGCCGATTTATCTGTGGTGCCACGCAATGCTTTCACAGATTTAAAAAAGAATTTCGATACGATATTAACCGCGGCTAACGGTTCAACCATTTTTACATACGGTAAGAAATTGTTAAAAGTCAATCTAAACTTACGTAGATTATTTCCTTTCGTTTTCAATATAGCAGACGTTGACATACCGATAGTCGGAGCAGATTTCTTGTCTCATTTTGGTTTAGTTGTCGATCTTAAAGGAGCTCGAATAATTGATAACAAGACTAATTTGTCAGTTAATTGTTTTATTAAAAATAGTCCTTTAGACAATTGTAGATTAGATTCACTTAAATTATTTCCTTTGACAGATAAATATAACAAATTACTTTTACAATTTCCTAATTTAATTAGTTCCCCAGATTACAATTTACCTATTAAACATTTTATTGTACATCATATAGTTACTGAAGGTCATTTACCTTTTTCACGACCTCGTAGATTAGACAATCTTAAATTTAAAATAGCTCAAACAGAATTTAATAACATGGTAGAATTAGGTATCTGCAAACCATCATCTTCTCAAGTTTCCTCTCCACTCCATCTAGTGGCGAAAAAAGAGAATGACTGGAGACCTTGTGGAGATTATCGACAACTAAATACGATTACCATTCCAGACAGATATCCATTACCTCATATCCACGACTTTAGCTCTCAGTTGCACGGCTGCACTATTTTCTCCAAGATTGATTTAGTGCGAGCGTACCATCAGATACCTGTCGCTGAAAATGACGTTTATAAGACAGCTATAACAACTCCATTCGGACTGTTTGAATTTTCCCGCATGCCTTTTGGTCTACGCAATGCCGGTCAAACTTTCCAACGTTTTATGAATGAAGTACTTGTCAATTTACCTTTCGTTTTCGTCTATTTGGATGATATATTAATCGCAAGTCAATCAGATGTACAACATTTGGAACATTTGGAAAAGGTTTTCAAGAGATTAGACACATACGGAATTAACATTAAACCATCTAAATGTATCTTAGGAGTTGACAATTTAACCTTTTTAGGTCATCACATCTCTTCATCAGGTATTTTACCATCAACTGAGAGAGTCGAAGTCATTCATAATTTCCCTTTACCGACAACTCTCAAACAACTACAACGTTTCATAGGTATGGTGAATTTTTATCATCGTTTCATACCTCATTTTGCTGAAATATTACTTCCCCTATATTCTCTTTGTAACAGTTTATCTCATGATAAAATTACAAAGATTAATAGTTGGCCTGATCAATGTTTAGACGGATTTTCGAAAGCCAAAGACGCAATAAGTAATGCAGTAGTTTTAGCTCATGCTTGCAATAATGACGATACTATCTTATCTCTCTCAGTCGATTGTTCTAACCTTGCCATGGGTGCAGTTTTAGAGCAAAAAGATAATAAGGGATTTCTTGCTCCTTTAGCATTCTTTTCCCGTAAATTAACCACAGCACAAACCAATTATTCCATTTTTGACAAAGAACTTTTAGCATTATATACTGCAATTAAACATTTTAAGTTTATACTTGAAGGTCGAAAGTTTAATTGTTTTACGGATCACAAACCTTTAATCAACGCTTTATTCACAAAAGCAGAAAGATCTCCTCGTCAAATACGTCATTTAGAATACATAGCTCAATTTTCTTGTAAAATACAACATGTTAAAGGAAAACATAATGTAACAGCTGACAGCTTGTCACGTATTTACGACACTTCTTCCTTAAAACAAGATATTTTACCACTTCAACTTAAAAATTCTCCCTTCCTTAATGTTAACTTTGACCTAAAGTTGCTTAGTGAAGCTCAGGAGAAAGATTCAAATCTCAACTATTTATTGTCAGATAAATCATCACTAACTAAAACCAATTTCATTTTAAAAAAGATACAAATTCCAGATTCAAATGATTTTATTTGGTGTGATGTTTCTCGTGCAAAAGTCAGACCTTTTGTCCCACTTGTTTACAGACGAACGATATTCGATATTTTTCACAACTTATCTCATCCTGGTATTAAAGCCACTAGACTGTTGATTTCAAATAACTATTTTTGGCCGAAAATGAACACAGATTGCAATTTATGGTCAAAATCGTGTCAAGCTGTCAAAGTCAGTCGACATACGCGAAGTGCTCTCGGGAACTTTTCCATTCCGAAAATCAGATTCGACCACATCCACATAGATTTGGTAGGACCATTACCTCCATCCAAAGGTAACTCTTACATTCTTACGGTGATTGAACGATTCACTAGGTGGCCGGAAGCATACCCTCTTCGCGACATCACAGCAGAAACAGTTGCACGTACTTTATTTCAAAACTTTGTTTGTCGTTTCGGTGTTCCCTTGTCAGTAACGACTGATCAAGGAGTACAATTCGAGTCAAGATTATTTAATGAATTTGCAAAGTTTTTAGGTTTTCATAGAATACGTACAACTCCATATCACCCAGAAGGCAACTCTTTAATTGAAAGATTTCATCGCTCACTTAAAACTTCCTTGTTAGCTAGAGCCAATACATCACATTGGACAGATGAATTACCCATCATTCTATTAGCATTTAGGACAACTCCCAAGGAAGATCTGCAATGTTCACCTGCTGAACTCATATATGGTCAAACCCTTCGTTTACCTGGCGAATTTTTCGTTGAATCGTATAATTCCCCAGATATTCCTGATTTCATTGACAAATTACGCATTTATTTTAATAATTTAAAATTTGTTCCTCCAACTTCGCATGGCAATTACAAAACTTTTGTTAGTTCAGATCTTGCCTCTTGCGATTTTATTTTCGTTCGCATTGAACGTTTAAAACGTTCATTTACTCCTTTATATGAAGGACCGTTTAAAGTTTTATCTCGTTCAGATAAGTTATTTACCTTTAAGAAAGGAACCAAAGTCATAACTGTCAATATTGATAGGGTTAAACCGGCTTTTGTATTAGTTGACAGATGTGACACTTTGCCTACCCCGATTAAAAAAGTACGTTTTGCAATCGACACGTTGATTGATTGACTATTTTCTTTTTTAACGAGGGGGTGTATATAGCGACTATAGCGACTCACTCACTTCCAAAAGCGAGAAGTTTCCATTGAGTCGCTAAGAAACAAAAAGGAAAACTCGATCCATAATGGAGAAGTTTCCATGGAGTCGCTAAGAAAAATAAAAACATTCGATATAAAAATAATAATATCAATATACTAAAAAATACTCAAATCACATAAAATATGAACATGTATTAAAAACAAATATAAGTATATTTACTTCCATTTTAATTTTATTTATAGCGATAACGCTATAATACTGTTCTGATTGGTTCTCATTAAAATATATCTTTAAATGTTTGGATTTACAAGTGGATACTGTTTAAAATATTTGGTTGTGTCATTCTGATATAATTTTTGTATTTAAAGTAGATCCGAATGCATACTGATAAAGACAAATTTTCTATTGGAACAACAAATACATACTCATAGAAACTGCTATCATCAATCCTTTCGAAGGAATACTAAATATGTACCTGGAATTTCCGACCATATCGTAACATGTGGTGAACAATTTGTTACTGATCAAACCTCATCACAATTATATTCGGAAAACAGCATAAATACTGTTAGAAACTGATCGCATATAACCCCATTCGAAGTGATTAAACTTGTATTTGTAATTGCAGTTGAAAACTGACCTTTCTTTTTACCCATTCAAACAAATGAAAACACATTTAATATACTTATTACTGAAAAAAAAACATTAATACTCATAGAAACTGATCTCATAAATCCCTATTCAAACATTATAATTTGTAATCTTCAATTGCAAATCAAAACTGTTCTAACCTAATGCAGCTCGTTTCTTATAGAAACTCTTGCCATTTAACCACGGAAAGCCGTACGTTTTACATTAGATACTGTTCTCATAAATTCTTATTGAGATAGTATAAGTAAATGTAAAGACTTATATAATTTACTAGAGGAACAACAAATAGATACTCGTAGAAACTGCTCTCATCAATCCTTTTGAAGGAATACTAAATGTGTACTTGGAATTTCCGACCATATCATAACAAGTAGTGAACAATTTGTTACTGATTAAACCTCATCACAATTATATTCGGAAAACAGCATAAATACTTTTAGAAATTAATCGCATATAACCCCATTCAAAGTGATTAAACTTGTATTTGTAATTGCAGTTGAAAACTGACCTTTCTTTTTACCCATTCAAACAAATGAAAACACATTTAATATATTACTGAAAAAAAACATTAATACTCATAGAAACTGATCTCATAAATCCCTATTCAAACATTATAATTAGTAATCTTCAATTGCAAGTCAAAACTGTCCTAACCTAATGCAGCTCGTTTCTTATAGAAACACTTGCCATTTAACCACGGAAAGCCGCACGTTTTACCTTAGATACTGTTCTCATAAATTCTCATTGATGTGGTATAAGTAAACGTTTGCTGCTCTATTCTGGTAGAAACTGATAGAAATTTCAGCAGCAACTTTACTCCAGGCTCCAGTAGAGGGAGCTGTATACGTGTAGCTAGTTCATATCTAATCTAATGTGACCTAAGAAACTGAAGTGTGTTTGTTAAATTAAAAACAAAGCAGTCTCTTTCACTGCTAACTCATTCATTGCTTCTAGGCTAGAACAAGAACACCCGAGGAAATAAGGACTTTGCAGAATTTTGTGTTTACCACAATATTAGTATTTCTATTTGAAATATGCAATTTAAACTGTACATTTGTCGGCATGCATATCCAAATTAATACTAATAAAAAAGCAAAATGGAAGTTTACAATAAAAATACATCTGTAAAATATACAATTGAAACTGTACATTTGTTGACATGTATATCCACATTAATACTAATAAAAAACAATGTTGAAATTTACAATAAAAACATGTTGATAAATGGTGTGTTACATACGATAGATACTGGAGAAAGGACGGACTGGAACTCTTATGATATTACTTATAGAAAAGTTTAGAATCTCTTTAAAGTTGTATCTGTAATTCCATATGTTTACAGATATAAGGGCAAGGGTGCATTTGCAGACACTAAACTGTAGATTTGTTGATGTATATTTCATATAAGTACTCATGAAAGGGCAACATGATAATTCCAAATAGCTCATTCGGAATTACTGTTTCATAACCGATTTAAAACTTAATAAAACAGATAAAATCCTCTCTGTATAATACTAATATAACTAATAGGAACGATAAAACCGCATCACTTTTTTTTTATAAGTTTCTATGTGGAATTTTTGGCAGGGCTATCAACACTTGCACGTTTTAGTAATAAACACGAAGTTTTTATAAAATTCTATGAGGATATGCAATGCAATGATATGTTTTAAAGTAAATTCTCTGAATGAAGTCTATCAGTATATTTATAAGTATTTATGGTAATTAAATTGCGAAGTTTTATAGGTTTTTATATGAATTTGAAAGATATTAATGTAAACTCTCAGTACGAGGCCTATAAGTATTTATAAGTTTTTATGGCGTTTGAAACACGAACATTTTATAGATTCTGTGAGTTTTTAATGTATATTCCTCGATTGAGGTCTATTGTAAAACTTTTATGCTTTTATGGGAATAAGCGGGTTTTCTAAAATACAATGTGTATATACTTACAATGGATTTTAATGTAAATTATATGAAATCTATTGTATTAGTAAGTTTAGTTTAGTAAGTATTGTAACTTTTTAGGTGGAATACTATTGAAATCCCATGAAAACTTTTCAAATTAATAGTTGTAAATAATACTTTTCAATGGGTGCACTGAGAAATCCTTATTAAATTCTTATATAAAACTAAACTAATAATAACTCTTCAAATCTTATATATACTAATTATTTCTTATTAAATATTATAAAATTCATCCCTGGTTTCCTGATGAAACATTATTAATACTTTTTAATAGATGTCCCTATAAATCCTAATTAAATTCTTATATAAACTAAACTGATATGGACCCATGAAGTCTTATAAAAATAAGTACAAATATATCCTTATAAAAATGTATAAAATGCCTACTAGGAACTCCTTGGTATATATCTTTTCAATTTCATTACTCTTCAGATTCCAAAAAAACTCACAAAAGTATTCGATAATACCTTATTCATACTTTTTAACATGCATCCTTACACGTTTCCATTAAATTCGTATATAAACTAAAGTGATATATACCCATGAAGTCTTATAAAAATAAGTACAAATATATCCTTATAAAAATGTATAAAATGTCTGCTAGGAACTCCTTAGTATATCTTTTCAATTTCGTTACTCTTCAGATCCCATAAAAAGCCACAAAAATATTCGATGTAATACCTTATTAACACTTTTTAATTCGCATCCTTATAAATCCTCATTAAATTAGTATATAAACTAAACTGATAACAACCCCTCAGATCTTACAAAAACCATATACTAATTGTTTCTTATAAAAGATTACAGAACTCGTATTTGATTTTACTGATGAAACCTTTTCAGTTTCAACACTATTCAGATTCCATGAGAACTTATCAAATTAAAAGTTGTAATGCCATATAAAAACTGTTTTTAGTATAAACACTTATGGAACCATACCAATAACAACATGAGTATTCCAACTCAATTAAGACTCCTTTAGATGCTTATTCATTCCAATATAATTTCTATATGGCAAAATTAATGTACTGTATAAAACCTTATAAACCAGATAGGCTCTTATGATTACCCATAAAAAAATTATAATTATCTATAAGTTTGAAATAGGATTTTTTGACAGGGTAGTTATGTTGTATATGTAAAGAAATTAGCCTAAATAAATTGTCATAAATAATGTTTGAAATTTGTTTAATAAATTATTGCTAAGGAAAAATGTTAATGCAACAGTATTTCATTCCTATTTCAGAACATCATTTGTGGCTTCGTGATTGTATTGCCTGTGATAGGTATTTAATATTATAAAAACCGTGGTATGATAAAAATTTTCAACTTTATTTTACACTAAGCTCCTACCGCTTATTTAATTTTGTTATAATTTCCTAATTTTGTACATATTGACTATATTATGTTTTCTGTAATAACCCTGCCAAAAATTCCACATAGAAACTTATAAAAAAAAAGTGATGCGGTTTTATCGTTCCTATAAGTTATATTAGTATTATACAGACAGGATTTTATCTGTTTTATTAAGTTTTAAATCGGTTATGAAACAGTAATTCCGAATGAGCTATTTGGAATTATCATGTTGCCCTTTCATGAGTACTTATATGAAATATACATCAACAAATCTACAGTTTAGTGTCTGCAAATGCACCCTTGCCCTTATATCTGTAAACATATGGAATCACAGATACAACTTTAAAGAGATTCTAAACTTTTCTATAAGTAATATCATAAGAGTTCCAGTCCGTCCTTTCTCCAGTATCTATCGTATGTAACACACCATTTATCAACATGTTTTTATTGTAAATTTCAACATTGTTTTTTATTAGTATTAATGTGGATATACATGTCAACAAATGTACAGTTTCAATTGTATATTTTACAGATGTATTTTTATTGTAAACTTCCATTTTGCTTTTTTATTAATATTAATTTGGATATGCATGCCGACAAATGTACAGTTTAAATTGCATATTTCAAATAGAAATACTAATATTGTGGTAAACACAAAATTCTGCAAAGTCCTTATTTCCTCGGGTGTTCTTGTTCTAGCCTAGAAGCAATGAATGAGTTAGCAGTGAAAGAGACTGCTTTGTTTTTAATTTAACAAACACACTTCAGTTCCTTAGGTCACATTAGATTAGATATGAATTAGCTACACGTATACAGCTCCCTCTACTGGAGCCTGGAGTAAAGTTGCTGCTGAAATTTCTATCAGTTTCTACCAGAATGGAGCAGCAAACATTTACTTATACCACATCATTGAGAATTTATGAGAACAGTATCTAAGGTAAAACGTGCGGCTTTCCGTGGTTAAATGGCAAGTGTTTCTATAAGAAACGAGCTGCATTAGGTTGACTTGCAATTGAAGATTACTAATTATAATGTTTGAATAGGGATTTATGAGATCAGTTTCTATGAGTATTAATGTTTTTTTTCAGTAATATATTAAATGTGTTTTCATTTGTTTGAATGGGTAAAAAGAAAGGTCAGTTTTCAACTGCAATTACAAATACAAGTTTAATCACTTTGAATGGGGTTATATGCGATTGATTTCTAAAAGTATTTATGCTGTTTTCCGAATATAACTGTGATGAGGTTTAATCAGTAACAAATTGTTCACTACTTGTTATGATATGGTCGGAAATTCCAAGTACACATTTAGTATTGATTCAAAAGGATTGATGAGAGCAGTTTCTACGAGTATCTATTTGTTGTTCCTCTAGTAAATTATATAAGTCTTTACATTTACTTATACTATCTCAATGAGAATTTATGAGAACAGTATCTAATGTAAAACGTACGGCTTTCCGTGGTTAAATGGCAAGTGTTTCTATAAGAAACGAGCTGCATTAGGTTAGAACAGTTTTGATTTGCAATTGAAGATTACAAATTATAATGTTTGAATAGGGATTTATGAAATCAGTTTCTATGAGTATTAATGTTTTTTTTTTTCAGTAATATATTAAATGTGTTTTCATATGTTTGAATGGGTAAAAAGAAAGGTCAGTTTTCAACTGAAATTACAAATACAAATTTAATCACTTCGAATGGGGTTATATGCGATCAATTTCTAACAGTATTTATACTGTTTTCCGAATATAATTGTGATGATGAGGTTTGATCAGTAACAAATTGTTCACTACATGTTACGATATGGTCGGAAATTCCAGGTACATATTTAGTATTACTTCGAAAGGATTGATGATAGCAGCTTCTACGAGTATGTATTTGTTGTACCAATAGTAAATTATATAAGTCTTTATCAGTATGCATTCGGATCTAATTTAAATATGAAAATTATATCAGAATAAAGCAACCAAATATTTTAAACAGTATCTATTTGTAAATCCAGACATTTACTTATACTATCTCAATGAGAATTTATGAGGACAGTATCTAATGTAAAACGTGCGGCTTTCCGTGGTTAAATGGCAAGAGTTTCTATATGAAACGAGCTGCATTTGGTTAGAACAGTTTTGATTTGCAATTGAAGATTACAAATTATAATGTTTGAATAGGGATTTATGAGATCAGTTTCTATGAGTATTAATGTTTTTTTTTCAGTAATATATTAAATGGGTTTTCATTTGTTTGAATGGGTAAAAAGAAAGGTCAGTTTTCAACTGCAATTACAAATACAAGTTTAATCACTTCGAATGGGGTTATATGCGATCAGTTTCTAACAGTATTTATGCTGTTTTCCGAATATAATTATGATGAGGTTTGATCAGTAACAAATTGTTCACCACATGTTACGATATGGTCGAAAATTCCAGGTACATATTTAATATTCCTTCGAAAGGATTGATGATAGCAGTTTCTATGAGTATGTATTTGTTGTTCCAATAGAAAATTTGTCTTTATCAGTATGCATTCGGATCTACTTTAAATACAAAAATTATATCAGAATGACACAACCAAATATTTTAAACAGTATCCACTTGTAAATCCAAACATTTAAAGATATATTTTAATGAGAACCAATCAGAACAGTATCTAATGTAACGCGTGCGGCTTTGCCATTTAACCTCGAAAAGCCGCACGTTTTACATTAGATACTGTTCTCATAAATTCTCATTGAGATAGTATAAGTAAATGTTTGAATTTACAAATAGATACTGTTTAAAATATTTGGTTGCTTTATTCTGATATAATTTTCATATTTAAATTAAATCCGAATCTGTACTGATAAAGACTTATATAATTTACTATAGGAACAACAAATAGATACTCGTAGAAACCACTCTCATCAATCCTCTTGAAGGAATACTAAATGTGTACTTGGAATTTCCGACCATATCATAACAAGTAGTTAACAATTTGTTACTGATTAAACCTCATCATAACTATATTCGGAAAACAGCATAAATACTTTTAGAAATTGATCGCATATAATCCCATTCGAAGCGATTAAACTTGTATTTGTAATTGCAGTTGAAAACTGACCTTTCTTTTTACCCATTCAAACAAATGAAAACACATTTAATATATTACTGAAAAAAAACATTAATACTCATAGAAACTGATCTCATAAATCCCTATTCAAACATTATAATTTGTAATCTTCAATTGCAAATCCAAACTGTTCTAATCTAATGCAGCTCGTTTCTTAAAGAAACACATGTCTTTTAGTTACGGAAAGCCGCACGAATTACATTAGATACTGTGCTCATAAATTCTCATTGATATGGTATAAGTAAATGTTTGGATTAACAAATGGATATGGCTTGACTCATTTTGCTGGTCAATGCGGATATAAACTGATAACAATTTCAACAGCAACTTTACCTAACTCTTATAGAAACTTATTGACCATATAGGTTCTCATAGATACTTATTAATTTTTGATAATTTTCAATACGGATTGATGAGATTTTTTTGACAGGGAAGTTCAACGCAAAAAATTACACAATTTAAGAAATATCTCAAAACTAAAAAATATATTCCGTCTTCATCTAATGTTTCACAGGACTTTATTCTCGCAGAAAAATCTTTACCAGGCCGTTCCTAAAAGGTCTAAAAAATATTGAGTACTGTCCTGGGTCGCCGCCCAGTGAACACACATATGGCTGTTACGTACCAAAGAGAGATTGTCAAGGTAACACACACCATATTACCAAATATATCTCTATTATATAAACCATCTTCAAATGCTATATACATTTAAGTTATTAACAAACATGCCTGTTTGTTAAATACAAACATTATAATATGTGATTTTTACATAACTGCTGCATTACAATAACAAGTATTTTGTATATTTACATGCCATATAATATTTATGTATGTCTGTTATCATCATGTAGATTTTAAGTTATATTGCCTGTTTGTTAAATAATAACATTTAAATATGTGATTTTTACGTAACTGCTACATTACAATAACAAGTATTATGTGTATTTATCAGCAATATAACATTTATGTATTTCTGTAATCAGTATGTACGTTTAAAGTTATATTGCTTGTGTGTTAAATAATAACATTAAAATATGTGATATTTAGATAATTGCTACATATTACACATCAACCCATCTTATATGTTTACACCAAATATAACATTTATATATTTTGTGATCATCATGGACATTTTAAGTTTTTCTACAATTACATTACACATATATATTTAATCATGTAATTTGGTAAACTACAAACGTGAAACAAGCTAGCTTACATATGGAATGTCAAAAAAGTTTGGTTAAGTATATATATTATGTATATTGTTTTGGTGTAGTAGCTGTTATAGTTAGGTTATAACATCAGTGACCAGTGTAGTTTAATCAACATAATAATAGCATGCCCAATGAAAATAAGAAGCTCTTTTACCAATTAACGCTTGTGATATTAAACAAAAATGTCTTCAGTTGCCATTAAGTGGTAATGAAAATGTAATTGTGCCTATATAATACTTGATGATTTATTCGTTTAAATACTCTATAAATTTATTAAAATAGTGATTAGTGTTACCGGCCGTTTTATTTTTTTTATGTATCTAATAACAAAAAAATAAAACTCGCCGATCAAAAACTAGTTTAATAATCCCGTATCTTCATACAGTTGGATAACATTTTAATATTGTGATGTTTTAAATTTCCCGGTAAATCTGGTTATAAAATTATTATAGGACATCTCTTTCGCACTCTGTATTACATAGTTCGTGCTAGAAAAGGATACGAAATTAACTCAAATATCCCTAACTATACCTAACAAAATAAAACCTAATCGTAATATTCTAACCTAACACAAGTGACCCTGAAGGAGGTGCAGCGTGACTTCTAGCGTGCGTTTTTAACATGTTAAAAATATCGTCTTTGTTTTTGTGTGGAATCAAGTTCAGAGATCAAAACTATTGTAAGTAAGTACGTAGAAGTGTAAATCATATTAGCACCTCGGTGCAGTGTTAAGTCGCTTATTAGGTACCTACTTATTTGTTGGAGTTTTATTGACATAGTTCCCAATCTTGAAATTGAAATTTAATGAAATTTAACTAAGCTCAAGCCACAGAAAAATTATAGGTGCTTTATTGTAGCTTAAATTGTATAATCACAATCATTAAAACTACACATTTATATAAGTAATAAATGGAAACAAAGTCCTTGGGCAACGATGTAACATATTGTTGGTACCTATAGGTAAAGACAAAGAATTTCTAAAAAAGTTAGAAATTGCTTTTAAGTAAATAATACACAAAAAAGTTATAAAATTTTGTCATAAACTATTGTTCTAGCTGCTGTTAACGAAACGTTCCCACATTGTGAAAAAGAATTTGAGAACATCGCTAGTGAGTGGTTCAGACTGTCAAAGCAAAGGCTACAGAGAGAAAACAAGAAGCTGGAGCAGTTATTGTACCATAATTTATTGAGATATGTATGAAAAAAGGAAACCGGGCGCCAAAAACTAGTTTTAAGATAATTAAGTTTAAGTATTAGTCTGCTTGCAAATTCATGCTGACAGGTTTGTCTGTAAGTAAAATTTTTTTTTATATGGGAAATTTGTTTTCGTCATTATCTGAGTATTATTGTCACGTTTGTTGAATTTTTCTTGTTTCTAATAAATTTTTAAGCTCCTTTTTGAATAATTGAAGAATTCTTGTTTTTTCATTAACTATTTTCGTTGATAATTTTAGTTGATATTTGGTACAATTAAATTTGGATAACCATACACTTTATTCGGATGTTAAATATATAGTTCAAACATTTATTCAGTCACTAGAGTAAATAAGTAATAAAACTAAAAATTACCTGTGTTTAATATATAGATAATATAATAATAACTCGACTGTCAAAAATAGTATATTTTGTGTATGTAGGTGTATAGACACTTAGAAAATGCAAAGTGTCGTACTTCTCATTAATATGCCTGCGATTTTCGTTTCTACTGTTCGTTTACATCTATATCAAAATCAATAGTGTTATTGTAGCCTTCAACGTCACCCTCAAAATCCACAGTTTTTAAATGTTGTAAAAGTCCGAGCATCATTTGGAACAAACTTCATTAAGCTTTTAATGTCTACCTTTTTCCCTGAAACTTCTTTTAATATATGATAAAGCTGTTCTGTTTTACCAAAAACTTATATACTTTTCTTGTCTCTAGTAATCATGCTAATGTTTATTTCTTCGTAATTTATAGCGGAATGAAAATGATTCATGTGTACTGTCAGGCTTTTCTTTATTTTTTTTACCTTATAGCTTGCAATCAGCTAACTTTTTCTATATTTATGTTATTTTTCTTCAGCTATTTTATCTTCTATGTTTTCTGTTAACCAAAAGTTTGCTTGTAATAAACAAACTATATAGTTTAGAGAATGTGCAATTTGGCATTTAGTTCTTTTATTAATTTGGCAGTTGGTTTATTTTTGATTAACTCATTATATAAATGAACGTATCCTTCTTGTATGACTTTGATTAATATATTATTATGATATATGTATTTTATGAATATAAAAATTATTTATTTTAGATTGGCCTTTTTTTACATCTAGTTTTTCCTTACTTAAGCCATATTGTAACAGTAGTACAAGGTGTCCCCGGATGGGATTAGCTATACAACAAATGACCAAAATTTTAATTTTTGGACAAAAAGTCACTATAAAAATTTCCGCATTTTTAAAAAAATACGATTTATGTTAAAAAAAATTATTTTTTGATGAAGGAGCAGGGTGCTTAAAAATTCCAAAAATATGAATTTTGCCTAAGAGTAAACTACCTTTATTTTTCATTTTTAATAAAAAAGCCATTTGAAATACTTTTCTTTCATAATCCTAAATTTATTAGTATCCTTTACGGAAAAATACGAAAACTGCATGAGGTGAGGCATTGGGGAAAAAGACGTATTAAACAAGATTTAATAAACAATTTTTTCAAATTGCATTTTCCTTAAAAATGAGAAAACTAAAGGTAGTTTGCTCTTGGGTCAAATTCATATTTTTGAAATTTTTGAGCGCCCTGCATAAAAAAGTACATTTTCTTAACACATCGTATTTCTTTAAGAAACAAAATTTTTTTATAGTGACTGTCGAAAAACTAAAATTTAGGTCCGCTTGTGGTGTACCGGGTGACACAGGAGATATGTAACACCCCGTAGCATGTTTATTTAAAAAGATATTATTTTGAAATTTGGTAGACTTCTATAATACGTGATTGTCCTTTTTCTAGTATAAACACGAAATTTTTTCCACTTCCGGTTTCACCGGAAGTGACATCTACTTCGTTATTTTAAATGGCACCCTGTATATATTTTTCTCCTATCTGATTCCACTTAAATTTCTCTTTTCAACTATATATAGCAAAATGGCATTCGTTTTTAAAATGGCTGCTGAAAACCATTTTATTGTATTAAATCAAGTTGGCTATGGTATGAAATGTGGAGGTAATTAATGCTTAATGTGCTGCGATATCAAAAGAACTCTGGTAGACAATTTTGTGTTTCATATTTGTTTTGTTCTAATCAGTAGCCGAAGAGACTTTGTAGAATTTTTATATTAAAGAAAAATCTCTAGACTAAATCCCCGAAATCATAAAAACTAAGATAGAAACACTAATTTTAAATTTAACCCATTTGTAAAATATGTATTCATCTTTCACTTTTACCCAATACAATTCATTCTTATATCTGATTTTACTTGCTTTTAAATAAAATTGTTTTCGAAGAATCTCAAAATGTTGGCCATTATTTTCCCTGCAGGGTCGAATTCTTGTAACAGTACCTCTAAGCACATTTTCTAACTATAATTCAGTAATCTCATTTATTGCTAACCTAACTATCATTTCCAAGTCTATTTTACAGTTGAGTTTTATAAACTATTTCCTTGAGATGGGCCCATATGAAAAAATCAAGTGGCGTAAGATCCGGTGATGTCAGGGGCCATCTAATTGGTAAAAGTGAAATATGAATAAATATGGATAAAATTTACAATTAGAGTTTCTATCTTAGTTTTTATGATTTAGGGGATTTAGTCTAGAGATTTTTGTTTAATATAAAAATTGTACAAAGTCTCTTCGGCTACCGATTAGAACAAAACAAATATGACACACAAATATGACACACAAAATTGTGTACCAGTGTTCTTTTGATATCACAGCACACCAAGCATTAATTACCACTACATTTCATACCATAGCCAACTTGACTTAATGCAATTAAATGGTTTTCAGTAGCCATTTTAAAAACGAATGCCATCTTGCTATACTCTTGAAAATAAAAATTTAAGGAGAATCAGAGAGGAAAAAAATATATACAGGGTGCCATTTAAAATAATAAAGAAGAAAAAAGAAAATTTCTTGTTTGTACTAAAAAAAGGAGAAGCACACATTATATAAGTATACCAAATTTCAAAATAATATCTTTTTAAATAAACATGCTACGGGGTGTTACATATCCCCTGTGTCACCCGGTAGGTAACCCCATTTGGGGACACCCTGTATATTATTTGCTACCCCCTTGTGCATATACCACGGAAATTGCATGTTACATAGCACACATGTAACATCAGAACATATTTTAAGGTAAATATTTTGAAATACAATATATGTCTTTTACATGTATGTTATATATTTGCCACATACGAGTATGTTACAAGTTATGTTGCCATTACATGGCTATAACTTTTTTTGTGGCTGAAATTTTAAGGTCCATGTACCTTACATTTACCATACATCCAATATCCTTGGATATAACATGTTGAATAGATTACGTAAGAGAAACATACCAGGTATGTATCCGTGTTCACTGGGCGGAACTTCAATATGGCGGACGTTTTCTTTCTAAGATCAAACGATTTTTGCCGACATTGTCTTTTGATTGATTCTTCTTCTGTGCCTTAAGCCTAGTCCTCATAACGGCGAACTGCGAAAAGCGAAATTTTACACGTGACTATAATTCGCACAAAATAATTTGCCCTTACTTCAGCGGATTTCGCGTTTTTAAGTGTCCTTAATTTAGTAACTTTTTAAAACATCCCCAAAGGAATTTTGACACTTCAGTGTTCACTGACGTCAGGTGTCAAAAACCAAGTTTAAATTGCCTGTCTGTAGTAGTCTGTGAAGACACGAGCAAAATGGCCTCCGCCGAATGCCAGAGTCTGCCGCCCTACCACAAACGTTTTTAAATATAAATTTACCAAACTTCAACATAATAGTTATACAATTTTTATTAATTAAGTTATATATTCATTATAAGAGTTTTTATGTAACAAAAATATTATTAAACCATACATTGTTATATAACTTTGTTATATTGGCTGAACTTTAAATGTTACAAAATTATTATATTACTAAAACATAACAACATATTGTAACACGATTATGTTATTATTTTATAACAAATGTCATAATATTAACATAACATTAATAAATACTGTTAAGAGTACAATCTGCGGTAGGACACATAATATTTTCATTGATATATATGAAAAAGGTATATACGGGTGGGCGTGCACCTTTGACCAATGAAATATGCCTAAAGGCGGAGATTAACATATTGTGTAATATAAGAGAAATAGTTCAAATATATTTCTGTCGTACAGAGTCGAATTTCGCGTTGGGTGCACAAGAATTTTTATTTAAAGTAATTTGAGTAGGAAAACTGAATGCGGTTGTAGTGATTCCTTAGGCAGTGGTTTTTAATTAAAAGAAAAAACTATCTGTAGGTACATAATGTATATTTACAGTGTACAGGGTGTTCTAGTTAATGCGTTATGTCCGATTTTCTCGGTAGTTTTTGAGATAAGTATTTTTTTTCCGGGGAATCGATGCCGCTAAGAAACATATAATTGAACCATGATACAAAGAATAGAAGGTATGATATTGCGCATGTGGGCGGAGCCAAATCGACAGTTGCTTCGTCACGCGGTGATAATTTTCTACCCGCTTCCTTCGTAAAAGTGAGTTTGCCGATGTCTGTGGAAGTTGTTTTTTGGATTATTTTACTTATTTTACTGTTCTTGCAATAACCTTTAGTTATAAAAATGCGTTGTGCATTGGTATCATCCCATACAGCACACCAAATAACGATTACGAAGTGTTCGCATTGTGACGATGTATCTAGATGCAGACACAAGGTTACACAATTCTACGATGTAAATGTGCTACATTTACACATTGTAGGCAAACACGTATGCACAAAGGTTAAACGTCCGCCTCACAATGTAGCCACAGTATACCATTTACATACACACAAATAATTTGATCCACAGTGTGTTATCGGATGCACAGTGATTGACTTCCTAATGTGTCAGACGAATGACGTCTTATGCTAGACGTTAATTTTTTCAGGTTATATTTGGTAATCCCCCCACAGGTTTTTAGCAATGGGAACATATAAAACTACATACTAGTTAGTAAGTCTACTTGATAAAAATAAAGTAATTAATGCATATACGTTTTGTCCTATGAATTTATTTGTTAGCCATCCGTATATTTTATTTACATTAACTATCTAATTAATATTGTTTACTAATGTTTACCATCACTCCAATTTCTTCTCACAAGGGTTGCCTGTAAATTATAATGTTTATTAAGTTATTAAATTCATTTTTACTTACCTTTGCCAATTGCGGTGGGTAGGGATCGAACCTACACGTTTCTGTTGTCCGTATTACAGTACTGACGCTTCTACCAACTGAGCTATCGTGGTGATTGTTACTTCGGATGCTAAAAGCAGTATTTATGATGTGTATGAAGTCTTTATTATGTGTGAAATTGAATTTCTAGCCTTATTTAAAATATATGAAAATCTTTCAAGTTCTCTTTTTTTTTCTATTTTTTACGTGTTCCCAAACCTGAATTTTTCGAGTTACTAGTATTTTTATTTATTTATAATTATTAAGAACTTATTTAATTTAATTAAACTGTCACGTGTCACCTGAGTTAAGAATTAAAGTTTTAAGTTGAAGTACTTATACAAACCTGGGAAACGTGTTGGAGAAAAAACGGTCAGGTATAATATATCATTTACAACATAAATAGAATAATTAATGGTCTAAAACAGACCTAAAATTGAAAAGAAGTATATTCGTACATCGGTTTTATAAGCAATTATTACCTTGAAAAAAACAACTGAAAGTTTTTTCGCAACTATTTTAACAAAAAAAAAAAAAGACAGAGTGAGCACGGATCGAACCGCGTACCTCTTGCCTCGCCGCCTAATGTTTAACTCACTCAACCACTGACTTCTGTTTGAATACCTGCTTAAAGACTTTATAGTAGAACACGCAACGACTAGATTTTGCTTTTTAATGCATTTTAATCTAATTTTATTATTAAAAGAACTCGATATCTTTAAAACTGCCGAATCTTTACAAACTCTTTCGAATATAAATTGTTTTGGATATTGTTAAAAAACAAAAATGCCTGCTGTATGTGTGGCAATGACCACTCTTATAGAGGAAAGAGGACACATGAGATACACATGGCTGGTATGCTCACGCTGACGCTTTGCGCGCGCACACTGTTCCATGCCCGAATAGTCGAATGTAGACACGACAAGACACAACTAAAAAGTGTATATATAGTTATTTGTATCATGTATATATATCGCACTTTTATGTGGTGTATGCAGTAGGCACAAGTATTATATAAAGCATCACACATACATATGACTTAAACCTTGTAGGCATTTTCTACGGACGTCAAATTGCAACATTCTAATGATCCTTCTTTACGTTATATAAAAATGTTTAGAATCTTGAGTGCATACAGTATACAATTATTAAACGTTGTATCACATAAATCTGTCAATATAAACATAAGTGTATCTCATATGTGTACGTCAGTACTAGTTTAACAATTAGATCTACCTTAACATATTTTGTTTCTCATGTATATATCTTGTAGAGACGTAATTACAATTGGACGTGCTGTTTGGGATGTAAAAGTGACAATATGTTTAAAACGTATTTATGCGGAGATAAAGCTCATTCATAAAGAACGATGGTTACTAAGAACACTAAGAATCCCCATTTATTCAAAATTCCAATGAGTTCAGGCAAATCCATGATACAAATTCTTTGTATCATGAGGAAAATCCTATGTAATTTAAAATCCCGCGATCACCGCGGAAAGGTATGGTATGAAGCAAATTATAACTGAACCTACTCGTATTACTCATGTTTCTCAAAGTCTCATTGATATTATTGTCACTTCCTGCAGTGATATGTGTTCTAACATTAACGTAATTAGAATGGATGACATTTCAGATCATTGTCTTGTTTCTTGCAATCTAAAAATTAAGAAAGAACGCCAGCCTGTTTTATTTAAATCTTATAGAGATTTTTCCATGTTTGATTATGATTTATTTTAAATGATTTGCATTCTGTAGACTGGAATTACATATACAGGTTAGACGATATTGATCAAATAACTGATTTTTTCAATACTAATGTTACCAACATTTTTGATGTACATGCACCAGTCAAGTCAGCTAGGATTACTAAGCCGCCTGCGCCGTGGTTGACAGAAAATTTAAAATTTTTGATGAAACTTAGAAATAAATTGCATACAAAATACAAACGAACTAAAACGGACGCTGCTTGGAATGAGTATAAGGAAATGAGGAATTTTGTTAATTCTTGCGTTAAAGCTGAAAAGAAGGCTTTCTTACATCACAAATTTAGAACAGACCCTAAAAGCTTTTGGAAACTCTTGAAAACCCTCAACATTAATTCAACTAAAGATTCTGTCCCTTTAAATGTTGCAACTTCTGATGATTTTCTTAATTCATTCTCGAATCCTCCTACTCAGAAGAATTCTAATAACAATTTAATTAAAAATAAATATTTAAATAATAAATTTTCTGCTAATTTAGAGGAATTTGCCTTTACTGAGATTACTTCTGAAAAAATTGATAAAATAATTTCCAAATTAAAATCTTGTGCTAAAGGCTCTGATGGTATCGATTTAAAGATGATTTTACTTATCACTCCTTTTTTAAGTAGTCACCTAGCATTTCTTATTAATAAATGTCTGAGTAACGGGTCGTTTCCCACAGTGTGGAAAGATGCTAATATTATCCCCGTTCCCAAGATATCCAATCCTTCCCTTGTAAGTCACTTTCGTCCTATAAGTATTCTTCCAACTCTTTCTAAAATTTTAGAAAAAATAGTTTCTGAGCAGGTAACTACATATCTTAATAATTTTAACATTTTACCTGCTACACAATCTGGTTTTCGTGCTCAATATAGTACTAGTACTGCTCTTCTAAAAGTAACAGATGACATTTTTAAAGAAATTGATGTTAATAATCACGTTTGCTTAATTCTCCTAGATTACAGTAAGGCTTTTGATACCTTAGATTACTCCACCTTGTGCATTAAATTGAAATATTTTGGTTTTTCTAATACAGTAATTGCTTTTTTTGAAAATTATCTTTTAGCGCGACGTCAACGTGTTATTTTAAAAAATGAGGTTTCAAATTTTATTAATATTACTAGAGGTGTCCCGCAGGGTAGTATTCTAGGGCCCTTATTGTTTTCCATTTATACAGCAGATTTTAACAAGTTTCTTCAGTACTGTCAGTGCCACCAATATGCTGATGATACACAGCTATATTTTGCTTTTAATTTTCAAAATCTCTCAACAGCTGTATCTAAGATTAATGATGATTTACGAGTTATGTCTGAAGTTTCGTCAGCTCACAGTCTTATATTAAATGAGTCGAAAACTGAATTGTTGGTATTTGGAGGTAGAAAAGAAAGCATTTTAAATAATAATAATAAATAATAATAATAATAGTGTTTATTTTCAAAATATTTACAATCTAGTTAATTACAAAGTTGTATATACATATATATTTTTTAGAAAAGTAAAAATTTAATGTGTTAATTAATAACATTTGAAAAATAAACAACGAAAATTCACAAAAATAGGCACAATGCCTACTTGTTTGTGATACACACGCACGCACACACAAGAGCATGTGAGCGCGCGTTCACACACACACACACAAAAATATATACTACTAACTTATGTTTAAATTTTTATTTGTATTTTTTTTTTAATTTTGATTAATAAGAGTATGTATGATTTGTCTTGGTGTAAGGAGCAACCATTTCTTTATTTCCTGTTTGTAAACATTTATTTTCTGAATATTTTTGAGATTCACTGGTAAGATGTTGTGAATACATGGTGCAAGGTAAGAAAATTGTCTTTTACCTATCGTTTTTAAGCATCTTGGTTTCTGATACGTGCTATTAGTTTTGTTCCTTGTTTGATATTTATGATCAGTTAAATTATAATGTATTTTATTTTTAAAATTGTGTATTAAAATGTTAAAACAAAATAGTTGTCGGATATCCAAAATATTGCTTATTTTATATAGTTCGTCACTTGAATACATATATGGTTTGTTATATATAATCTTTAGTATCCACTTCTGGATAGTGTTTAGGTTCTTAAGGTGACAGTCATTTACCCCTCCCCAACTGATTATTCCATATGACAATTGGCTTTGAACTAAAGCGTAGTATATAGTTTGTAATTGCTTAATATCTAGGTAATTTTTTAAATATTTAAAACGTGGTAGTAATCCTCTAAGCTTTTTTATAATATGATTTACTTGTATATCCCATCGCAGGTGTCTATCTATAACTATACCTAAATATTTAATTGACTGTGCTTCTGGAATTTCTGTATCAGCATCAATTTGTAATGGACCAAAGTCAGGAAGGTTGTTTGCGTAAGATACAAAAGGTAGATATTTTGTTTTATTTAAGTTTACTGTAAGAAGGTTGGAATCAA
Source organism: Rutpela maculata (assembly GCA_936432065.2). Taxonomy (NCBI): domain Eukaryota; kingdom Metazoa; phylum Arthropoda; class Insecta; order Coleoptera; family Cerambycidae; genus Rutpela; species Rutpela maculata. The sequence continues at coordinate 84,155,104 of OW386293.2, forward strand.
ACCACTTTTTTATTAGCTGAAAATCATTTTCTGCTGTATTTTTTAAATTGGTCCACGTATCTTCTTTGTATAAGATGGCCGTATCATCTGCGAAACTAACTATTGATCCCTTTGTGTATAAGGAAAAAAGACTGTTTATATAAAGTGTGATTCTGATTTTAAGATTAATTTGAATGGCCAGATTTTATCAGCTAGTGACTATTGTAAGAACTTGGGACTGTGGATAGATGTTAATCTTAGATTCTCTAAACATGTTAATTACCTTGTTCAAAAATCTTATACTAAGCTTAAACTGTTATATATTCATAAAGAAATCCTTAGTACCGATGTGAAATTGAAGTTGTGCGATTCTCTTATATTATCATCCTTGGCCTACTGTGACATTGTGTATTGGCCTGCCTTACTATATAAAGATAAAGAAAGTTTGCAGAGGATTCAGAATGCGTGTTTGAGTTTTAGTTATAATTTGCGAAAATTTGATCACATTTCTACCAGTTTCTTGGCATCCAAATGGCTCAAGCTTAGCGAAAGATTTAGTCTACATTTAACTTGCACAATATATAAAATTTTGAAAGATCACAAACCTGAATATTTGGAAGCAAAATTAGTAAAAAATAGTGATTTGCATACTGGAAAAACGACAGCTAGCCACCTCCGAACGACTCTTGGGCAAAACTGAGTTTCGGCTTTTTTATGCACAAGGCGTCCCTTTTTACAACTTTTTTATCTAGAAAGCTCCGATATTGGCCCTCCTACCATCGCCTTGTATTGATTACCCAACGCGCTCGACCAAATCGCGAGCCGCTGGGTGAATTCAAACTCGCTCTATGCGAGAAACCGGCCTTCTGTCAATTTTTTGCTTATAGGCGCTACGCTGCTTTTGCCAAATTCGTCGGTTTCGCCTCTTGGATACATTGCTTTGATAAAATTTTGTTGTCAGTCTTTAGGACAAGGTGTATAACGACTGTACCTCCACGGTCAATGTCCTTGGCGTAGGAACCAAAAATTGAAAATATTATGAAATATTTTCAAAGTACATTTTTGGCGTACTTTCAAAAAATAATGTCCAAGGTAGAACGTTGCTGTATCAACTCATAACGGTCCTTTTGGACCAATGTGTGGCTCCAAAGTCTCTCAGACTCTTGAGAATGCCCTTAAATAAAAATTCCGGCCTAAGTCGAACTTTCATTTTGTTTTCGACTTAGGTCGATTCTGGAAGGTTCTGCAACAATCCCATCTCTAATCAATACAATAAGGTCCCTTAATAGTCCAAGAGCCAGCAACAGATTTTCATGACCAAGTCCCTCTCAAGCGATAATTAGTGGAATATATCAGAGAGTTGTATTATAAAGCCTCGTGAACATCAGCTGCGTTTCCGTGGGTGGGATGAGCGGCGGTAGCCTCCCATGCACGGAGAAAAAAAAATATTTTTAGTCATTTCCTCCTGACTAAAAATTTGTCAAACTGTAGCTAATCCAATATCTTGAAGAAAAAAAAAGTCAACTGACTATAACATGGTGTATTATACATCAGCTGGTCGCTTGAACATAAAAAAAAAATTATACATTCAATGATTTCCTCTCAACTGAAAATTTACCTGATGATAGCTTATATGCTACTGTGAATGAATATAAATGTCAGCTGGCTGTACCTTGGTAGAAAGATCGTCAACTGATACCTTGAAAGTTGTAATGCAGAAGTTAGGCGGGAGCATAATTAAGTAGGGAGTTCGTTTCTAAAGAAATATTGATGAACTTTTCTCCTGATTGCATATCGATCGAAGTCATCCACCATATCAACAATTTTTTTACGGTTTTGGTTGGGTTTTGGCACCGAAAATTTATGGTTAGTGGTATACTCTCTGACAATTTTGTAAACACTGCGGCCACACACTCCTGTCATATTTGCCACTTTGTTTACAATTTCATATTTGAGTAATATAGGATGTTCTATGCTTATACATGCTTAAAATCACTTCCTTGGTCTTTACGCCGAAATGAGACTTTTTCGAGCTTTTTTTTAAGAGGAGACAAACAAATTTCTGTGATTCCAACCCGGCCTTTTTTAGAAAAGGCAAAAAGGGTCCGTTTTCAATAATGACTAAATCCAAAGACTTCACCAACTGTTTCATACAAATGTCAAAGCCATCGGAAAATAGAGAAAACTTTTTTGACAACATACAAGAGTTTGTTTGTCGTATGTATGGCTTTAATCGGTTGAAAAACATTAATGAGGCAAGAGTAGCGTTGTTTCAAAGTACATACAAATTCTTGGAAAATGATGATACGTTCAAGTTGCCCAAAAAGCAATTTTTAAGAACATGTTACATAGCTGGAATTTGATCGCACGCACACCTGAAAGTCCCAACTACTGATGAACCTTCAGACTATGGCTGGGTAGAAATCGACAACAGATTTGAATTCTTCTCGACTAGAGTCGATTGAAGAAATAACTATTCAGCCCGAAAAAAACGATAACGAAAAAGGTAACATTTTTTTTATCATTTTGATTATGTTACACTAAATATGCATCTTAATATATTTTTTTAATTTTTGTACAGATGATGATGATGAAGACAAGATGGCAGACAGCTCTGACAGTGAATCAGAGAGAGATGAGAGTGACACAAGCCAAAGCGAGAACGAAAATGATTAAATTACATTATTATTTTTAACCACTTCTTTAAAATGAATATTATTTATCGAACAGCTACGTTACAATAAACTATAAATTGATTAATTTAGGGCCGGTTTTATAGGTACAGTTTAAACCTAAGTTTAACTAGAAGATTCTGTTGAGGTCCTAAATAAAAGTAAATAGCGTATTTAGCAAAGTGTATATTAGGCACATTCATCAAATAGGAAATTAATAATTAAATTTGAATAAAGATTCTGTGGTATTGATAGTTGTTATTGAGTTATTATCGATAGTTATCGAATGAGTTATCGAATGATTTTTGTATTAAAAAAACTACTGTGAGAAGCGTCTTTTTGAGTTCTTATTAATTTCCTGTTTGATGAGTGTACTTAATATACACTTTGCTAAACACGTTATTTACTTTTATTTCTGACTTCAACAGAATCTTCTAGTTAAACTTAGGTTTAAACTGTACCTATAAAACCGGCCCTTACTTATCTAAATATTTCTTCAGTTATTCAATTATATACTTAGTTTTAAAGTATCTATACAGAATATTGATTTAATTAGAACACTCATATCGGAGCGTAATGCCGAATAATTTAAGATACGTCATTTCCTCCCGGATAAAAATTTGTAACCTGATTGTCAAAAGAACTTCTGTAATTAATAAAAAAAACCTGGTAGCAGTAAGTCGAGGAAAAACACGTCAGCTGATGCATTTAAATAGGCGATAGATGCTCCCGCCTAACTTCTGCGTTACAACTATCAAGGTATCAGCTGACGATCTTTCCACCGAGGTACAGCCAGCTGACATTTATATTCATTCACAGTAGCATATAAAGTATCATCAGGCACATTTTTAGTTGAGAGGAAATCATTGAATGTATAAATTTTTTTTCATGTTCAAGCGACCAACTGACGTATAATACACCATGTTAGTCAGCCGACTTTTTTTTTCTTCAAGATATTGGATTAGCTATAGTTTGACAAATTTTGTCAGGTGGAAATGACTAAAATTTTTTTTTTCTCCGTGCGTGGGAGGCTACCGCCGCTCATCCCACCCACAGAACCGCAACTGACGTTCACGAGGCATTATGATACAACTCCCTGATGCATCTCACTAATTATCATTCGAGAAGAAATAATTGACCAAATTTTCACCTGGCCCCCGGTCTATAATCGAATGGAAGTTTGCGAGAAAAAGTGATTCTGAAATTAAAAAAAATTGTGTTACAATTCTTATCCAAAGATTCGTTGAACATGTAGGTAATACATTGGTAAAAAGATCCTAGTGTTTCGAAATTGTTGTATGCTAATCGAAAGGTTTTAAGTTTAAATTGGAGGAAAAAATTGTCATTTGTGTTCTCTATTGAAAAATTTAAGACCAAAGGATCCCGCAAGTGACAACGGAAATTGGTTCTCGATAAATTTTGTTCAAATTTTAGTATGATGTTACTTTGACCTTCCTGTATAAAAGTCTCTATGGGCATGATCTTCTTACTCCTTTCCTTTAAGCTACAGAAGATTAGTCTATACGAAAGTAAAAGTAAAAAAGTGCAAGGGTAGCGACCAAACATGGCTACCCCCCGTTTTCGAGGGCGGCCAACGCGATGATGATAGTCACACGATCCCTACTCCGCTCGAACTACCCCTAAACGCAAAAAATCACCCGTTGTCAGACATGCGAGGACTTGTTGGATCGGATTTTTTTTTTGAGGAAACTCAATATGTCATGTAAAATTTGGCAACCAGACATCCTAACGACCCCCGAGGGTTGAAGCCACCCCCTCCCTCAATACCGAAACATGCAAAAAACATCCAAACGTGCTGAAAATTGTCTTCTGCATGTTTTCAAGGGCTGATAATATTTAGCCACCCACCTCTGACTACCGCCAAATGCATAAAACCGCTTCCATTTTTCCTTATCAGGCATGCAGGACTTGTTGGATCGGGGGTTTATTGAGGAAACTCAACATATCTTATAAAATTTAGCAGCCAGACGTCCTAGCGACCCCCGGGGGTTGAAACTACCCCCTCCCTCAAAGAGAAGGTTTTGAAGGTATCCCCCGTTTTCAAGGGTGGAGAACACGATCGCGGCATCACTTTATCTCTTGCATGCCCAAAACTATCGGTTTTTCTTATAGTGAGATCACAAGCGCTCATTGTATCAGCTTTTCTAGGGAGAGAATTTTTTTATTGCAGCTTAAGAGAAGTTTGATAGGACGGGTTATGCGCATCTATATATAGTCATGTATATGCATAGGGGACATTTTTATTATATATTTATTTTCACATTATGTACATCATTTTTATTGTTATGCTAGAGATTCGTCATATATGATTACTATTATATTGTAATATGTTGCACCCCTTACAATTTAAGGTTATGTTACTAAAAAGTAGGCAGACTTCAACAGATCGAATGTCTGAATGAATGTAGTGTATTTGCACCTACTCGAAAAAGAACCTACCAGAAGATTCCAAAGTGACATCTGGAATTATCGAGAGAATGGTGGCGTCATCACAGAACAATCGAGATCTGTCATTTTTAGGTATAAAAGAGCGATCGCATTGTCGGCGAGTAGTTCAGAAAGTTCAGAAAATATAGAAAGTGAGGTTAAGAGTTTAATGATAAACAAAGTAATAAACATTGTGATTTTAGTCAGTAAAGTGTATTTAAATTAACAATAGTATTGTGAAGTATCCAGTAAATATTTAATAAAGTGTGTTAGTGGACATCTCTTGTTATAATTTTTGGAACCCACGGAATTTGCAAGGGGTAGTTTCCTAAGGGAGGAAACACGTTACAATTGGTGTCAGAAAGCGGAATTTTATGACAAGAGGAGCTCTGAAGTTGTATTGGAGTGTTCGAGAAGTATTCTCGAGAGTTAGTGCTAACACAGGACTAATTTACTGGACATTGTTCGAGGGTTATTTTCGAACAGGAAAATAGTGTTTAAGTGCATTTTTGAGACATTGTAGAACATTTTATTAGGACATTAGTGCGATAATTAAATCCTTTGAACTGAGAAGTGATAGAGACACTGAAAAAGACTCATTTAGTGCGTGAAAATTTCTAGAACTTTTCTATTTGGACATTAGTGGAGATTATTAAATTCTCTGAACTGGATAGTGACAAAAGACTTTGGATAAGACTTTTTCGTGCTATTTCGAGATTTGTCTGAAAAGTTCCATTACCGATATTGACGTGACAGTTAAATTTATTTTATTTTAATTTCGTCGTATGCCCGTAACAACAAGAAGTATGGCATCCGATAAACAAATACAGGACTTATTCGAACAATTCCAAAAAATGATGGCGCAGCAACGGCAGGAAGACAAAGTAGAACAGGAGAAAAAACGTCAAGAGGAGGAAAAACGGCGTCAAGAAGAAAGGGACGAATTAAAGAAAATTATGGAAGATCAGGAAACAAGACGTCAGAAAGAAAAAGAGGATGAAGAAACAAGACGTCGGAAAGAAAAAGAGGATGAAGAAACAAGACGTCAGAAAGAAAAAGAGGATGAAGAAACAAGACGTCAGAAAGAAAAAGAGGATGAAGAAAGAAGACGTCAAGAAGAGAAAGACGAATTGAGACAAATTATGGAAGACCTGAAGATACGACAGCAAGAGGAGAAAGAAGAGCAAGAAAGACAACGTCAAGAGGAAAAAGACGCACTCAGAAAAATAATGGAAGACTTGGAAGAAAGACGCCAGGAGGAATTAAGGAAAATCCTGAGCGATCAAATAAAAATACAACAGGACGCAATCATTTCTGTCAAAAGTGAAGTCAAAGAAGAGATAAGCAAGGTAGAAGAAAAAGTAGATAAGGTCGAAGATAAAGTAGGTGAAGTCAAGACCGAAGTCGGTCAAGTAAAAGGAAAAGTAAATCAGTTTGAAGAAAAGATGAGTGAGTTCGAAGAAGAAGTCAAGGGAGAAATAGACCGGCTTAAACGACAGTTGAGAGATAGAGGAAGCCAGCAGGTGGTATCATCAGGACAGCGACTAAAACCTCCTACTTTTGATGGCCAAAGTTCCTGGACGACGTACAAGAGGCAGTTTGAGGCAGCAGCGTGTGCGAACAATTGGGATAATGAGGAAAAGGCCATGGCATTAGTTCTAGCATTAAGGGGCCAAGCTTCAGAGTTGCTCCAAACCATCCCAGTTGAGAAACAAAGGGACTTTAAAGTCTTGGAGGCTGCATTAGACTTGAGGTATGGCGATCAACACCTTGCCCGATTATACCAGACTCAGCTGAAATCCCGGATGCAAAAAGCTGGGGAAAGTTTACAAGAATTTGAATCTGCGATAGAGAGACTGGCACACCTGGCGTATCCGAGTGCACCTAGAGAATTTCAGGAGCAATTAGCCGTGGGGGCCTTTTTAGATGGCATAAGGGACGAAGAGGTCAGGCGAGTTCTGAGGCTGACAAGACACCAAAGTAGTAGCGAAGCTTTGGTGCGTGCACTTGAAGTAGAAGCCGCCTACAGAGATACTCCAAGGTCGAGAGTGCGAGCTGTGACTCTCGAAGAATCGCAACCAGAAATGAACCAGAACCCTATGTTGACGGAGATGCAGAAAATGTTTACCAAATTATTGAACAAAGTGGATGATCTTAGGGAGCAGAGAAAACAACAAAATAAAGGAAAGCCGAGTGGAGGTATTAAATGTTACAACTGCGGCAAGGTAGGACACATGAAGCGAGACTGTCGACAGCAGAATTCGGAGAGTCGAGTAAATGCTGTGAATCTTGAAGAGAAGCAGGAAAACAGTACCAAGGGGGTTGTTCTGGCTAGGGAATGCAGTGACCCCAGAGAAATAAAGATTTCCCAGCTTCGAAGAATCGCAAGCAGTCTGTTGTTGCATGGATATGTGAACGGAAGAAAATGTTTGTTTACCATCGACACAGGTACTACGTCATCAATAGTACGGCCAGGATTTATATCGGGCATAAAGATTACCAAGAGGCAAAATGAAGAAGTGATCGTCCGGACAGCTACGGGGGACAGGGCTACGGTTCATGGAGAAGTAGACCTGGGTTTGCAGATTGGGCATTTGAGGTTCGACCACAGGGTCATCGTGGCTGACATTACGGATGACTTCATTTTGGGACTGGACATTATGGAACAGTATGGATTTATTGTTGACGTAGGAAAGCGAATGTTAAGGATTGGGAACGAACAATTTATTTTGTCAAAAGTGAACGACCAATGTGAGAAAACCAGGCTGTTGACAACGCAGGCAGTCAAAACTCCTGCATTATCCAGAAAACCAGACAAGGAAGATTGCAAGCGCTACCCTCAGGTGGGAAAATTGCCGAACATGGTTGAAGTCAACATTGTCAAGGTCGATCTTCCAGACAGTTGGACAAAGAAAACTCTGAGGCAAGAGCAATTGCGCGATGTAGAAATCGGACCCATGTTGAGAGCAAAAGAAGAGGGAACGCGTCCAGCATGGAAGGATGTTTCCAACAAAGAAGTGGGGCTGAAGGCTTTATGGTCACAATGGGATTCACTTATGGTCGTAGATGGGCTTTTGAGGAGAGCATGGGAAAGCCCAGATGGGAAGCAGGTTGCCATGCGTCTAGTGATTCCCAGGTGTCGTGTACCAGAAGTACTCCAGGAAGCACATAATGAAACGTCCAGCAGACACTTCGGCATAAACAAGACATTGAGTAGAGCACGGGAACAGTTCTATTGGGTTAATAGTCGCCAGGATGTGGAGGCCTGGTGTCACAAGTGTAAAAATTGTGCTGCCCGTGGAGAACCATTTTCGATGAGCAACTACAGAAATGGAAGTCGAGAACAGCCAAAGAATGATCGAGAACAGATGAACAGAACTAGTAACCGCTTGAAGGCTCGTTATGATCAGAATGCCAGTACAGGGGGATTCAAGGTGGGGGATCTGGTTTGGCTGTACAACCCACAGCGGAAGGAATGGAGATCCCCGAAATTTCAACCTCCTTGGGATGGACCGTACACTGTTATTACCCGAATTAATGATGTCGTCTATCGTATTCAACGAAACAAAAAGTCCAAGATGAAGATCGTACACTTGGATAGACTGGCGAAGTATGTGAAAGAGGCTGAATTGCCTGACCGGGACGTTCAGGCTTAAGGAGGGGGCAGTGTAATATGTTGCACCCCTTAAAATTTAAGGTTATGTTACTAAAAAGTAGGCAGACTTCAACAGATCGAATGTCTGAATGAATGTAGTGTATTTGCACCTACTCGAAAAAGAACCTACCAGAAGATTCCAAAGTGACATCTGGAATTATCGAGAGAATGGTGACGTCATCACAGAACAATCGAGATCTGTCATTTTTAGGTATAAAAGAGCGATCGCATTGTCGGCGAGTAGTTCAGAAAGTTCAGAAAATATAGAAAGTGAGGTTAAGAGTTTAATGATAAACAAAGTAATAAACATTGTGATTTTAGTCAGTAAAGTGTATTTAAATTAACAATAGTATTGTGAAGTATCCAGTAAATATTTAATAAAGTGTGTTAGTGGACATCTCTTGTTATAATTTTTGGAACCCACGGAATTTGCAAGGGGTAGTTTCCTAAGGGAGGAAACACGTTACAATATGTTAATTTAATCGGAAAAGGGGGTGATTTTATGCATTTAGGGATAGTTGGATAGAGGTAGTTGGTAGAGACTTTTATTCAGGAAGATTAAAAACACATCATACTAAAATTTGAGCGAAACTAACCGAGAACCAATTTCCATTGTCACTTTGCGGGGTCCTTTATAAGCGCCCAAAGAAAATGTTTAATTCAAAGTCAACTTACCTGTCTACCATTATTGACATCACCTATGTGTTCACGCTGACTGTCCTGTTTGCCAAACATATTTTTATTTACACTTCTTACAATTAATTTTGTGATAGAAGGGGTATCGATACGCTAAGAAAATTGATCCCAATATGACAAAAAATTTAACTATAATATTTTTTTATATTTCTCATTATTTTAGTAAAATACAGGACTAACTTAACGCTACAATAAATTAAAAGTAAAAATGACTACGTTTTCTTCACGAGAAAAATGGACAAACTGAGGTCGAAATGGCTTTTTTTTAGAAAATTAATTTTTTTTTAGACACGAGCGTATTTTTTTAGCAGTTAAATTTTTGTATTTTTATATTTGTTGATGTCTAAACAACATGTAAAAAAAACCACCATGTTAAAAAATGCGCTCATGTCTAAATAAACTCGATATAGTAAAAAAAGGGTACAATTTTCTAAAGAAAGCCATTTTGACCTCAGTTTGTCGATTTTTCTCGTAAAGAAAACGTAGTCATTTTTACTTTTAATTTATTGTAGCGTTAAGTTAGTGTCCTTTATTTTACTAAAATGAGAAACATAAAAAAAATGTATAGTTAAATTTTTTGTCATATATTGGGGTCAATTTTCTTAGCTTATCCTTAGCTCCTTTCAACACAGTTTGTCACATTCTGCTCTAGTGGTGCACTTCAGAAAAAAATGCCGATCAGTTCATCATATATGAATATTTTTTTATTCCGTTCAAGGAAAGTCATTTTCCCAGTAAAATAACTTTATTACGCTCTCACAATACAATATATAGGTAGGATATTAATGTTTTATTATAAAGCACATCTTATCAGTCTCTAAGATACATAAGCGTTGCAAAAATCTAATATATTAGTACATTACATGTATACGACATAGAAACAATTTCTGTACTCAACAAATCACATGAGTTTTTAATTTTATACTTTGCATCTTATTCTTTAAAACATGTTTTTCTTTGGTGATTTAAATGTCGACTTCATTAAGGAAAAGCGAAAGTAGGTTACTCTTATAAATATAAATAGAAACAATATAAAAACTTCTTAAGTTAAATAAAACGATTATCAAAAATAATTAAATTAAGTTAAATGCATATTAAAATACTAAGTAGTAATTGCAGTAAATCCCTGTCTTTAAAATGGTGAATCAAACAACATGTTTACAGATCCTTTTGTTCGATGATATCGAAAGTGACGCCGTTTTCATTAAGTTGCTTAATGAGGGATGTTTTGGCAAAAGCAGCACCTGGTGGGAAAACACCACCCCTGAAAAATTATAATTAATTACTCAACCTGTAGAAATATTCAAAGAATAATTAATGTAGTAAAAATCTCAAAAACCCATCAGGTAAAGTATTCAGACATTTCTGGCCTACATGGTTTGATCTGCATTCATCATTCGGACTAGTAGTAACTTTTTAAGTGGAAATAATTCTAAAATTTCTTGCGAAGTAGTGACCAATGGTATATCAGACCACACGTCAAAAATTTTATGTTTTGACATTCCTAAATATACAGAGTCCCCAGGTCATTATCTCGTAAAATAATAAAGATAATTAAAATTTGTAAATCGCGGATAATTGACACCAAAAAAGGTCTTAAATAACTGCAGTTAGAATTGTTCCCTCTTAGTGCACAGAGATGGCGCTGCGGTGAGAAATTATTTTTCGATGGCTGGAACCTTGAAACAGATTCATATGAATAATGAATAAATTGTGACTATGTAAAAAATTTTGTAAATGCCAGCCGTTTTGGAGCTACATGAATTTTTTTCTTCATTTTTTTTGTCTCTGTAAATTTTGAAAACTCCTGTAACTTTTCTGTTTATCATTTTAGAACACCAATTATTTAGAACTTTTATCTTATTATATTCCATACTTCTTATGTTATTACATATTTTGAAAATTTTTATAATTTTCAGAATTTTTCAAATGCAACTAATTTTTAAAATTTGAAATTAGTAAAAATTTTCAAAATATGTAATAATATAAGTATGGAATATAATAAGATAAAAGTTCTAAATAATCAGGGTTCTAAAATGATAAACAGAAAAGTTAGAGGAGTTTTCAAAATTTACAGACAAAAAAATGGAGAAAAAAATTCATGTAGCTCCAAAACGGCTGGTATTTAAAAATTTTTTTACAATCAAAATTATTCATTAATCGTATGAATCGTGTTTCAAGGTTCCAGGCATCGAAAAATAATTTCTCACCGCAGCACCATCTCTGTCCACTGCGAAGAAACAATTCTAACTGCAGTTATTTAAAACCTTTTTTGGTGTCAATTATCCATGATTTACAAATTTTAAGTATCTTTATTATTTTACGAGATAATGACCCAGGGACTTTTAGCTGAAACACCGTGTATATCAGGAAATTTAAAGAATCCAGTTAGAACTAGATTATGTAGTGATGCTAATTATAAAACTTTCTTATAATAATAGTAGGGCAGCCCGTTACCAAAAACCATGTCATAACAGCGAGCTGTATCGCAGGTAAACTCTATAGATTATGAAATTCAAAAAAATTTTTCATATGAGAAAAGTTCGAAAAATGATACGATCGGCTAGCAAACGACTTCGGTCAGTTGAAAAAAATGTCGTAATTTTTATACCGCGGCGAGGCAGTTCTCGATTCATTCTCGTTAAAAATGATGAACAAGAGATGAATTAATCAAGAACTGCCGTCATTGGCCTAAGTTCCAATAATATTAATCAAAGTTGTATCAAATTGAAGGCTAAAATTATCAAAGCAGCGAGGCTAAATTTTTTTTTTATTTATAGAGTAGGGTGTATAAAACGATAAAAAAAATGCGAATTGCCGTTTTCCGTTGGCTGTAGCTGCTCGAAATCGATATAAAAATTAAGAATTTGGGTAGAAATCAATATTCGTCATCTGTGATACTGCACACGGACTCTCAGCTCCTACCAAATTGAAGAAATATCAAATATTTCCGTACGATGTAATGACACAGATGTTCTGGTATTATTGTTGAGCAAGATGCAGTTTTTAAAGAATAACAATTCCCATGTATGACTAGACGTTGGTGTTGGAAAGTACAGAAGATGGATAGATGTAACAGCTTTGTATAAAACTATGACTCCTCTCTTAGCAGCGTTTCATGCGTTCACAGGCTGTGATCAGAATCCAGCTTTTTATCGAAAAGGCAAAGTCCGACTATTCAAAATCTTGGAGAAATCAGAAGAATTTCAAAAAGCCTTTGCTGGAAGGAAGCTCAAACGAAGAAGCTTTTCCAGTACTCGGAAATTATGTATGCCATCTTTATAAAGAACCAAAGATCGGTGATGTTAATGAAGCAAGAATGCGAATATTCCAGCATACGTACGACAGCCAAGATATGAATGGCCGCCTCCACGTCGACATGACCAGTTATGACGCATGTTCATTGCCACCTTGTAAATCAGAGCTCCGACAGCATCTATTGCGCACGAGATACATTGCTCAGATATGGGCAGGAGCTCATCTACGTCGACCGAGCAATCTGATACCGACAAATGCTGGCTGGACCGAGGAAGATGGAAGATTGGCATTCAAATGGTTCGAGGGTGACCAACTTCCCTTCTGTGCTGATCTAGTAATACATGACTCTATGCCAGGACTTTTTACAGGTAAGCGTCGCTCAATTATATGCTCTCTATCGGTTGACGCCATGTCATTAAGGTTGATTTTCTTAATTATTTTAGACGACCAAGGTGAAGAAAAAGAAAAAGAAGAACAAGAAGAAGAGGAACAAGATGAAGGTGTGGACTACGAAGGACGTGGAGATGAATCAGAAAATGAGAGTAAAAGCTCATCAGATGACGATGTATTTAATGTTTAAGATTACAATAATAAACCTGACAATTTTAATCCTTTTTTTATTATTACTGTATGTCTGGAACCTTGAAATTCAATTCCAATTCCATTTAAATAAATTGTCTGAGAGCTTTGATAAAAGTATGTAAAAGTTATGTAAATAATATAATTTGGTATCAAAATGAAGCTTGCATCATCAGGAATCAGATTTCACCATAAAATAGGCTATCAATATACCCATTGGAAAGTTACAAGGAAAACTTCCTGGAAATTTTGGAGTTTTCAAAACGGAAAGTTTCCAGGAAGTTTTCCTTTTAACTTTCCATTGGCTATATTGATAGGCTATTTTATGGTGAAATCTGATTCGTGATGACGCAAGCTTCATTTTGATACCAAATTATATTATTTACATAACTTTTACAGACTTTTATCAAATGTGGAAGTTTCCTCGACCTATCTCTGGGTATACAGTGCAATGACTTTGGATAAAGGTTTTGAAGATTTTATAGATACTTTGTCTAATTATAATAAATATGTTTTCCTTTTGTGTGCACTAATACATGCCAAAGTAAAAATACATGGAAAACACGTGGAATAAAAATATCGTCTGAGAAATTAAAATTAATATACAAAGTTATGATACGACCAAAAAATCCTGCCCATATAAATTTCTATAAATCATCTAAAAAAAGTATACAGGAAAGTTGTTAAAGCAGCAAAAAAATTAAGTAACGAGGAAATGTATAACTCGTCTAGTAGTGAGTCGAAAGTGGTTTGGTTGATTATTAATTCTGAGCTAAGTAACGAAATCAATAAGTCTGAGTATTACTGAAATTAAAGTGGATAATGAAGTAATAAAAAATACAGTGGAAATTGCGAAACAGATGAATATTTTACAGAAATTCCTAGTAAGTTAGCCAAAATTTTGAGACAGTGAACCAGTCATGATATAAATGACAAATATTAAAAACTATCCAACTATATTATGAATCCAGTTACCAAGAATGAAATATTTAATATAATTGTTGATCTTAAGAAATCAAATTCAGTTGGTATAGACAAAATAAGTGCTAATATGTTAAAATCTCTCAAATATATAGTGACACCATTAACAATATCTGATTAATCAGTCATTATCTGAAGGAATATTTCCAGATATCCTTAAAGTTGCCAAAATTATTCCATTTTACAAAAAAAGGTGATAAAACATCAATTGATAATTGTAGACCTACAGAGTTACTGTCCTCTATATTGAAAATATTAGAATGAGTGATACTTAAAAGAATAGTTGCATTTTCTTTACAGCATGATATCTTATGGGGGCGAGCGTAGAGGCATCTTGACTGTGCATGTATTTCGAAAATCCAGTGAAACAACGTTCAGCGCGGTTGTACTTGCATGGGTGACATCCATCTTGGAAAACATCGATCTCGTCTAACCTTCTAGCGGCTTGTATATCAGCATATACGCGGAAGCTATGTAATTTCAAGACGAGGATTGCGTAGTGGACATACCATTTTTCGGAGGGCAGTCGGTCCCTTGTCTATTAAATGTTAGGCAAATAAAAGATCCCTACTCTTTGAAAGAGAAGAGATTCGGCAAACATTCCAGGATGGGAGGTAGCTCGTCTCCTGGCATCGGGGGTAGCGGAAGTAGGCTGACGTTAAATAAATAAAAAAAATATATATCTTATGGTTTTAGAGATGGCAGGTCGATAGCAACCGCTACACTTAGTTTCCTGAATAGCTTATATGACCAGCTTGGATAAAAATAATACGTACCTCAGATTTTTCATGGATTTAAGTACAGCGTTTGATCTTGTAGATCACACTTTACTTATGGAAAAATTATCTAAATACAGTTTCAGAGGGAAGGTAAGTGAGTGGCTGGTGTTTTATGTGTCAAAGAGACCTTTTCGTCACAGAGAATTTTTTGTGTACATGTGTCGAGTTCCGCCATGTTAGCTCGGACAGTTCTCGCATATCATACACTATTTTAGGATGATGTCACGATAAGTCGGCCATATTGCCTGAGGGACAACCAAACTTTTTATTCTATTGTAAACAAAGAAGTAATCTCAGTTTTAAACTTGAAATAAAAATAAAATGCCATCCTTTTGTGCGATAAGGTGCGATTGTGAGGTAAGGTTTATTTTGAATGTAAAAAAAGTTTAGGAGAAAGGTAAAGAAATCACTTTCTGGCAGAGTCTATTTAATACTACATACGCATAATATAACATGCTTATCACTGAAATCTAGCACTTAGTTATTAAAATGTAATGCCTTGCCCATAACAATGAATACATTTGAGTTTATCTTTCTTGCACAAACTTCTTGCACAAATCCAGCCTCATAATATTTATATGCTTGTAAAGATTTGTATGCCTTTAACTGCTGGCCTGTGTAGAAGCTGTGAGTCAACACTAAGTAATTTACCATATCAATTATGGATACACAAGGTAAAATAGACAAATCTGCAGAAAGGTCTCCACTCTTCACTCCAAGGGTATATGGGTCAATATTGTCGTATTATTTTGATTTTCTCATCATAGCGACACTCATAAGGGTTGAATAATAATCATTATATGAAATTATTACGAAAACACACACATTTTCTCAAAAAAAAAAAAAAACTAGAAAAAATATATAAAACCACGCAAACTGCATTTGGTTGTCCCTCAAGCAAGTATGGCCGACTTGTCAAAACCACGTGACCTAAAATGGTCTATTATAAGAAATGTGCATCATGTAACTAACGTAACCTCAAATTCTCGTAAGGTGAGGTACGGTACCGGTTTAAGTAACTGGACATCGATCGGCAAAGTCAAGCACGCCGATGCGAGTCCGTCACTTGATGGGTGACCGTAACTCATCTCACCGTCCTGGTTAAGTGGTAGAGTAGCATTAGCTAAACTTCGCCAGGACGTTAATCTAAATAAGGCATTAAAAAAAAAAGAAAAAAGTCTTTTAAGTTTATTCTCATTTTACTTCCACATTCAATGGAAGTATAGTAATGACAAAAAAAATTTTAAAAAATTTTATTGTTCAGATAGGCTTAGAATGTCATGAAACTTCGAGATTTTAAGTTTGAGCGAAAAAAAAATGTATGTCTGTCGGTCTGTCTGTCTGTAACTTTTTTGGTGCGCACGTTTACTCTGGAACCTTTTAAGATATTGACTTGAAATTTGGTACACATATGTACAAGGTTCGGTTTTGGGTCCACTACTGTTTATACTTTTTGCGAACGACCTTCCAAGTGCTGCTGCCTATGAATTTAGTAATGTTTGAAGATGATAATTCTTGTTTAAATTCCAACAAAAATGCTCACGATTTGAGAAGAGATACCAAGCAAAAAATTTGTTGCTTGTTGCAAAATTTAATAGTGACAAATGACTTATAAATGGAGATAAAACAGGTTCCATTCATTTTACACCTAGAATTATAAATTATAATGAAAGTTACCTATTCAGTATTAAACACGCAAGTTCTTAGCTCAAGCAAATTCTACTAAATTTTTAGGTATCCACACTGATAATTAATTCACTAAATTGGCAAGTTCACATTAATGTATTGTATAAAAAAACTTTCATCTATATGCTTTGTGTTGTATAGGTTTTAACCAGTTACTAATCAGAATGTGTTGCTGCCATATTATTATGCCCAATTCTATGCCAGGTAAACATATGGTATTATATTTTGGGGCTCTTCTCACTACAGTGAAAGAATATTTATATTTCAAAAAAGAACGTTACGTAATATAGTAGTTGATTTCCTGTAGAAATATATTCAAACAATTGCAAATATTACCACTGGCTTGTATTTATATTGTAGAAATAGTAACATATATGTAAAGTCAAATTATATATGAATTTTTAAGAAATAATCATAACCATAGTTATGACCAGCGACATAAGGAGAGACTTGAAAAGTAGGTGTGGCACGTGGTCAGAACATATTCGACCTTGACAGGTCATGAATATTGTTGGGCAGCTGAGGGTCATTTACGAAGTAATTTTTCATGCTGAATCCGAATCTGGCTTCAGAATTGGCCCATCATGTCAAGGATTTTGAAATATTTGAGGTTAAGTACTTAAAAAATGGCTTTTTTGGCAACTTTTGAGGTCATGATACAAAGAATTAACGGTACAACATTGCACATGCGGGCGGAGCCAAATCGACAGTTGCTTCGTCACCGGTGATAATTTTCTACCCACTTCCTTTGTAAAGTGAGTTTGCCGACGTCTGCTGAAGTTGTTTTTTGGATTATTTTACTTATTTTAGTGTTCTTGCAATAACCTTTAGTTATAAAAATGCGTTGTGCATTGGCATTATGTAAAAGTGACAATATGTTTAAAACATATTTATGCGGAGATAAAGCTCATTTATAAAGAACGATGCTTACTAAGAACACTAAGAATCTCTATTTATTCAAAATTCCAATGAGTTCAAGCAAATTCATGATACAAATTCTTTGTATCATGAGGCAAATCCTATGTAATTTAAAATCCCGCTATCACCGTGTGACGTCTTGCGCCAACTGGACCGAATTTGGCGCACTATCTATCATACCTTGTATTCTTTGTATCATGTTTTGAGGTAGTGTGTAGGATTCCAAGAATTTTTCAGCTTATTTCTAATAAATACATCATTTAGTACCACCCTTCTTTAAAATAAGTTTTCGAAAGCTCACCTACGATGTTTCCTCGCAAAGTTATAGCCATTTTAAGATGATATGAATTTGAAACCATGATCCCCTACAACCCAACAATCTTAACCAATCCATTTGCGTTTTTTTTTTTTTTGTTTGTTTTAAATCTTGACTCATTTGGAATCGTTTTGTTAAGATGGTTGAGTTGTAGGGGATCATGGTTTCAAACTCATGTCACTTTTAAATGGCTATAACTTTGCGAGGAAATATCGTAGATGTCCATTCAAAAGCTTATTTTAAAGAGGAAGGATGATACTAAATGACATATTTATTAGAAATAAGCTGAAAAAATTTTTGAATTTTATATATTACCTCAAAAGTAGACAAAAATAGTATATTATATTACTAGGAGTAGAACGCACTCTTTTTTTGTGTTGAGCCCAGAATTTGCGGCTGAGGCGAAGCCGAAGCCGCAAACTGGGCGAAACACAAAAAAAGGCGTTCTACTTCGTGTAATATATACTATTTTTTCTTCAAGCGTATTAAAATGCAAAAATTCATTTATTTATCATAAATGTACAAATATTCAAACTACAGTCTTACATGTTGACACAATATGACAAGTGGCTAGTGGATAGCGCGCCACCGGTGGCTTTCGGTATTAACATTATGTTACTAGTAAAACAATACCCACTGCGGTGGCGCTTTCGGAACTAACATTATGTTACTAGTAAAACAATGTCCACTACGGTGGCGTTCGGTACTAACATTTTGTTACTAGTAAAACAATGTCCTACTTCTACTTCTGTTTTTGGTGACATAATTTAAACATTTTAATACGCTTGAAGAAAAAGTAGTTTTTTAAGCACTTAACTTCAAAATTCTGACGTGTTGGGCTAATTCTGAGGCCAGATTCGGATTCAGCGCGAAAAATTACTTTGGAAATGACCCCCATTCTGTCCAACAACAAAATCTCCCATTGTATGAAAAGATTCCTAAATATATATGGTATTAAATTATATAATAAACTACCAGAACATTTTAAATAGTTGAATAATGTAAAACATTTCAAGAGCAAAGTTCGTCTATTTCTATTAGGTCTTATTTTCTATAATACTAGCACTATCACTTTTCCAGAGATGGATAAAAACCGGGTTTTTATTTTTTGGGGATTTTACCCGTAAAAAAACCGTTTTTTTTCCCGGAAAAATATTTTTTTTATCAAAATGAATTGGTCATTAAAAGACCATCACTTTGATACGAAATATGTTAGGTATATTTGATTGTATTCATAACATAAAGGCTTTAATGCTACTTTTCTTTGATTTAGTTCTAACCTAACTTTTAGTCTAAAAATTAGGTTAAAATTGGCGGCAAATTCAAAAATGGGGAAAAACTTTTTTTTTCCATTGTAACCCTCCCAGGAAAAAACCCATTTTTGGGAAAATTTCTAACCTAACCTAACGTTTAGTCTAAAAGTTAGGTTAAAAATGGCGGTAAATTTAAAAAGGGGAAAAACGTTTTTTTTTTCATTTCAACCCTCCCAGGAAAAAAACCATTTTTGGGAAAATTCCTGAAGAGGGAAAAAACTCATTGCCATCTCTGCATTTTTCCCAGATTTCCCTGACCAAAATCAAATTCCCTGACCTTTACAGGTTTTCCCTGGTTTCCAGAAAGTATACACCCTGTTTTTATGCCAGTCAATTGTAACTGTATCTTCTCCATTGCATGAAGTTGCAGTAACTCCCTTTGAGGGTGGAGTCCTATCCTTGCCAGGTTTGGAAGACAGATATTGAATTTATTCAGCTAGACAGGCTATTTTCACCCAAAGTGTTAATACGAATTTTGAATTTTTACAATAAATAGTATTATTGAACTCTTGAGTTTTCTTGGTTTGAATGTGTGTTGGAATGTCCACAGGTATTAAAATAATTATCAAGACTCTCAAAATTATTATTAAGTGTTTGATCAGTGTTAAGCAGTGTTCAACATCAATGAAGGAGAATCATAGGAAGGCAGTTGGAGAGAAGCAGTAAGCAGTCTATTGTTGGGTATAACAACTTTTGCTTATTTCGCCTTTTATCTCCGACGTCTCACATAAATTTAAAATAAATTTAGTCAGTCCTTTAGACGAGTTGTAAAAGGTTCATCTACAATGTAACATTGAAGTTTAAAGAAACAAAAAAAAAAAAGAAATAAGCAAAACAGTAGTGCTGAATTTTTTCATGAAATTAAATTAACTTGCAATGTTTCAAGGTTAATATCAAATGGCACATTCCAGAAATATCTGAAGCTACTTTACTGCTTCAGGTACGCTTTTAGAAAAACAAGATCATCCAATTCAAAGGTATTGGAGATATTAATAACATTTCGTCACCTTGGACTCATACTGTTGTATGTCGCATTTTTGTCGATTTCCAGTTTTCAGTATAACAAAGTTGTATGTAGCCTAAGCTTTACCCGTGCAAAGTTTCAAAAGTGCACATAGCATCCTAAGATGTAGGAAACCAAAATACATAGTCGAACTTCGATAAATCGAACTTGCCCTTCTCGAAATCTTCTGTATCTCGAAGCAATTCAAAGCAATAAACATCTATTAATAAAGGACAAGGGTAGATAACCTATATAAATTTCGCCCACCAATTTCATAAAAAACAAAAGTTCTCCTTAAAGTCATTAAGCATTATTTATTTATAGTTGAATATATGATCTTTATGTTTCTATATGTTTTAGATTTGAAAAACAACAGTAGGTCATAGTAATATCATTTCAAAGTGGGCATGTTTGCAGCTTTTTAGTAATTTTTGACCTTTTTCCGAACTTTTAATGTATATTTCAGTTAGATGCGTTCGATGAAACAAGATAAACTATACCTCATTCCATTGTTGAGCATTTAAGCTTTTAAATAATGGGTAATTTATATTGTTTCATCGAGCGCTTCAATGTATAAAAAACAAAATCGTTTCCGCGGGAGTCGTAGTAGTGTCGACGTTACGTGCGAATTTAAACGTGTCGGTGCTCAAAACCACATATTATGGTATGTATTGAATAAAAATATGTTTATCCACGACCATCGTATAATCATTGCATACTACATTTAACAATTGTCAAATAATGATAGTCATTATTCCAACCAAACGTATAATGAACATAATCTGATTCTAACACATATTTAACCAACCAGGAACTAGTTGTTTTCATTCTAACGCACCTTTGACCAATCAGGAATGAGCAATTTTCATAACGAAACGGCGAATCCATTTTTCCATGTTTTCGTGCATATTTTCGTGTTTGACGTTTAACACGTCAACGTTTTACTATAAATGAACTTTTTTTTTCAGTTTTAAATGATTAAAACGGTTAAAATATGCGATAGTTGTGGATAAATTATAGTATTCAGTTCGCGTATAATGGCTATTACACACTCGGATGATTTACGACATGCCTTCGTCTCGTGCCGCAAACATCACCCCCACGAGTATTAGCCATCATTATACGCTCACTGAATAATCTACTATTCCAATGAACAGTTTTTTATTACTCGTCAAGACATATACTACTCGGAAAATATAATGACATACAACATGGCCGATGGGCGGAAAAAGGCCCTTATCTACCCTTGTCCTTTCTATTATTTTCCCATAACTCAAAGTTTCTCTAACGAGCTTATTTTAAATCCCCTTGGGTATTCGAGTTATGGAGGTTCGACTGCAGTTGTATTGGGGTGAAACAATTATTTTTTACAATAACTCACAAAAAAGGAAATAAACAGTACATACAACAGTATAACTCCAAGGTGACGATTTGTTAATTTTCTTCCATATGAAAATACATACTTTCCAGGCATTTTGTCACTCTCAGTGGCAATTATGACAGCAGACAACACCAAAGCAGCACATGTAGCTCCATATCCAGGGTTTTTCCCCTTAACTCTTCCCACAATATACTTGTCGCAAGGTGTGGAATACTGATCATCCTTGTCTTCCAATTTCTCCTTCCAGCCCTCTCCGTAGAAGGTGATTTGGAACCAGGATTTTTGAATTTTTTCTTCTGAGGGCTGCTTCTTGCTGAACATCCCAGCACTGAATATTTCTGGGTACTAAAAGTTACCTGTCATAATAAATTTTACGTAGCAATGATATTTTTAAAACTTACATTAAGTAACAGATTTCTGCCAAACTGAAACTTGGATAAAATACTAAATATGGACCCAAAAATAGCCAATACAATCAAGCTGAAGAAAGATTTCACAACAAAATAAGTGTCGCATTGCACAGGTCTCTTTTGATCAACTTTGTAGAAGTGTGTTTGGGTTCTTCTTACAACTGAACGGTCTGATCCAGGGAAAGGCACCACCCAACCTTCAACCACTTTCGATTTATGGGGCAATGACCTGGAAGTAAAATATAAAAAAAATGCTTATTTGACCCAGAACTGTTACTAAGCACTGTGCTTAGTAGTGGTCTAAGCCTTTTAGACACTTTTGTGTTCAAGAGCACTATGCTTAAGAAAACTTTTTAAAATTGGTGCTTAGTACTTCGAGCACTTCATGAAAGGCCTTAATGTTTAGTAATCTTACAAAATGCTCGCAAGCACTTTACAGCTCGAGAGTACTCCAAAAGCCTTCCAAGCACTTTATGATTCACGATGAGTACTTTAAAAATCTCGCAGGAAATGCTTCATCTAATATATAAAAATCTCGTGTCACAGTGTTTGTTATCGAACTCCTCCGAAACGGCTTGACCGATTTTTGTGAAATTTTTGGTGTATATTTGGTAGGTCTGAGAATAGGTCGTAGGCTATTTTTTATACCCCTAGGTGATAAGGGTGGCCCTATCCAGAAATTTTCTTTTTATTTTTTGGACAAAAATTTATAATTTACTAGCTGACTCAGCAAACGTTGTTTTGCCATATAAATTATAAATTTTTGTCCAAAAAATAAAAAGAAAATTTCTGGACAGAGCCACCCTTATCACCTAGGGGTATAAAAAATAGCCTACGACCTATTCTCAGACCTACCAAATATACACAAAAAATTTCATAAAAATCGGTCAAGCCGTTTTGGGGGAGTTCGATAACAAACACCGTGACACGAGATTTTTATATATTAGATACGGCAAAACAACGTTTGCTGGGTCAGCTAGTTTTTATATGAAATTTATATATTGGACATGGGCACAAAAACAAAAACGCCATTAAACATTTGAACTCGCACCCAATTTAGAAAAACATATTAACATACTATTCTGAAAAAAGTTGATATGACAAAAAATATATACAATGTGTTCCCAGATGATGTAACGCACTCTTGTAAACTTTCTTATTTTTGATTTGTCGAGAGAAAGTCATCTATACATATAATAAATCTCTAAAGTTGTCTGTACATTGAAAATATTTTGAAAAAAACTAATCTGGGGGGATGTAAGATGGGTAATAAAATACATTAAGATAGTTTTTGAAATTTTCGTCTGTTTGTTTGAACATGCATCACGCAGAAACTACTGAACCAATTTAAATGAGGTTTTCACAGGTAAATTTTAAGCTTGGAGTAATATTTAGATTTTATTTCATCGAAATTGGTCTACTCCAAGCTAAGTTTTATGAAAATCGGTTTAGTAGAACCGGAGATACAGCTTGATCTCTACAATAAGAGTATTTGCACGGCATAAACTTTCATGATTAAATTTCTGTAATATTCCAGAAAATTGGACAGTATTCTGGAGCATTCCAGCTGTGCGTCACAGATGTAGATCTCAGTGTCAGTGCTTTTCCCATGGCCAGCTCCACAGGGCTCTCTTCCGTGTCCGTGATGCAAACAATCTCTTTGTACATGTCCCTGATGATTCTACCTCAAACGTCGTTTGCAAAGAAGCTTTTTAGCTTATTTCAAAATTCTATCCGAATGTAGTCGCAGGCACAGCTAGTTCTTTATAAAAAGCTTTGCTTGTCTTAGGAAGTCATAGACAGTAGTTGTTGAATTTAAGATAAATTATACAGAGTATTCTAAAAATCTGAAAATATGAAATCGACAAACAAACTATCTTTTTTAAAATTCTAAAATTCTGATATGAAATTCGGATTCAGCGCATCAAAATACATACAGATATAAGGGTCCGTTATTTGAGTGCCTGTATTATTTACAAATATTAGAACAATTTCTGGTGTGTCGCAGCACACCAGTGTCCCTTTTGGCATTATAATAAAATGGTAAGAGTGGCTGGTGGACAACGGCCGGACAAGGTTAGCTTCACTCCATATGGAATGTAACTAGAGTAGAGGAAGATGATGGAGTTTACAATGTTCGACATAGATATCAAAGTAATTGGCTACTGTCCACCAGGAAAAAGGGGGGAGAAGCAAGACAGAGACACTACAGAAGGAAGCTACTGTGACCGAGAAGGCAGATTAGGCGGAATAAGGACAGGCAGGTATTATTCCTTAGCAAGGAGGGGGTGGAATATAGAGACCTTCTACCAAAATTAAGAAGGTTGATATAAAAGTCCTAAAAACGTTATAGAACCTGTCAAAATCGACCTAAGTCGAAGAATAAATAAATTTTTCTACTTAATGTACTTATTATACTTTTTAAGAAGTATGCGAAGAGTGTACTTTGAAAATATTCTTAAATATTAACTTCTAACTTTTTATCGCTTCACAAAACATGATGAAATTGGAGACAGTCATTGTGGATATCATTCAAAAGAATGACTATAGAATTTTAACGACGCGAGACTGAAAAATGTGGCAAAGGCGAGGCAATTATTAGACAAAAATTAGCAAAAAAAGGACAAGGTCGGTTTCTCGAATAAAACAAATTTAGATTCATCCAGTGACTTGTCAGTTGGACGAGTGCGTTGGAAAATCGGCAGAAATATGTGGTAGAAAAACCAAATGTAGGTCTTTAGAAATGGCGAAGTGATAGAGAAAACCGCCTTGTGCATAAGTAAGATAAAAAGGCCATTTGCAAAAAAGTTGCTCGAAAGCGAGGTGATGTCACATACCTTATATTGAACTTATATGGGGCCAGTACACTGTAAAGGAGGCAGGAACACAAAATAAACTCATACATCGTTGAACTCCGTTCTTGTGAATGATATAATCACTAAAAGGAACCTTAAAGCTAACCACTGGTGTCCCAAAATTTTAAAAAAGTAAAATATTTTTATATTATTTTCAGTCAGTTCGAAAACCAAAGTGCTTGCACAAACTTCTGAGGGGGTTGTGTGAATCTTTTTGCCTAATCAATTGCTATTGTATGCTCTCCATTAAATGGTAGTTGCGAAATAAAAGTTCTCACTCGTTCTTGCCCTGCTTTGGGAGGCAATTTATAGATAAATAAGCTAGAGTGCATCGCTATAAAAGCCATATTGAGAGAGAAGGCAGTTAGTAATCTAAGGTAAGTACAGCTTTTACCTTTCCCTAGAGCCGGTGGTCATAACCAGAAAAAGGAACCTCCCTCCCTTTCCCTGTCGTGAAACTCAGGTCCGAGCCAGGCGATAAAGCACCTGGGCATATAGCTCGATTCGAAGTTGACATACGGGCATGGGCAAAACGGAGGAAAAATCTGGGCGAGTGGCAACGGCCATAGATAGATTGATGTTTTATTGGTGCCAATATACATAACAAAATGCTTGCATAGGTCAGGAGGACAACAAATCGGAGTGTATAAAATTAAAAAACAAACAATAGTATAATTAGGTAGGCTGATGCATAACATCAGTGGACCGAAGGCCAGCAAGAGGAGGGTGCTGTGCAGCGTGGTGCACTCCATTCTGATATACACAGCCTCGGTATGGGTAAGTGCAAGGATAGTGGAAAGAACGTGAAGAAAATTGGTCAGGGTGCAGAGATGTGCGGCACTGACAGTCTGCAGTGTTCACAGGACAGTCTCCTAAGAGGCAGCGCTAATAGTGGCAGGGATCCCCCGTTAGCCTTCTAGCAAAAGAAGCAAAAGAAAGGTGGGAGGTATACGAGGAAATTAACAGGAAGGAGGCCAACGATAGACTCTATCAGAGGTGATAGGAGAGATGGAATACCTCGAGTAAGGGAAGGCGGACGAGGAGACTCATTCCAGATATTAAAAGATGGGTGGAGAGAGGACATGGGTAGGACAGGCCCTAACAGGGCAAGGATGCTTTGCAGAGTACGTCTACATCGGGAAAATCGAGAATGGATGTATTGCGAGCATTTTTGTCAGTGCTTGGGGAGATAGACGACGTGGAGCATACTGTGTTCCGGTGTAGCAAGTCGAGAGAAAAAAGGCTACGAGTCATAGACAGGCTAGGTGGTCAAGTTATGACATGATGTTGAGGATGATGGTATTAGAGAAAAACTGGCAACTCCTGGAGGACAAGATAACATCAGTCATGAAAATCAAGGAAGCAGACGAAAGAAACTTGAACCCCTAATCGTTTCAACGATTAGGGGAGGCAGATCATTTTGAACACTTAATTCTAAGATTGGCCTGATAGTAAGTACAGTAAGCGAGAGTGGAGCCCCAGGAAGGTCTTTCCGTGAATCCAGGGAAGACCACTTCACAAGAAAGAGGAAACTCGACCTTGGAACATTATATCTCCGGGGAAACGAATTGCAGGTGAGCAATGAAGTGAAATATTTGAGACTGATTCTAGACACCAAATTAAACTTCAATGCACATCTAGATAGAGTGACTACCAAAGCTACGCGGGCCTTATGGGCTAGCAGAAGAATGGTAGGTAAAAACTGGGGACTACAACTAAGAATGGTATACTGACAGGGAAGAGGAAGGAACAAGGCAACTGCGAAGACATCCAAATGATACCATATGGTGTACTGACGGATCGAAAACGTCAAGAAGTAATGGAGCAGGTGTTACAGGGGCCCAACCAGGGACAGACATCAGTTTGAACCTGGGCAGTACCGCAACTGCGTTCCAAGCAGAAGTCACAGCCATAGACATCTGTGCACAAGAAATGATACAGAGGTTATATACTGACAAAAGAATCCGCATCATCACTGATAGTCAAGCAGCTCTCAAAGCTCTAAATGCAGTAGAGATACGTTCCAAAATGGTAAAAAACTGCCTTGAATCCCTGGAGAAACTGGCGGAACCCAACAGTATACAACTGGAGTGGACCAGGGCAATGAAGGCAACGAAAAAGCAGATAAGCTGGCCAAAGAAGGCACAAAAACAGCCTTGATGGGACCCGAACCATCCTGCGGGATATTATACAACACCGCAAGACGAATGGTAAAGGAACTATTGAGTCAGGAACATATCTTGCATTGGACCGGTGCGCCGGGGCTGAGACAATCACGCATGTTCATCACCGGCGGACCATCCAAGACAAAGACTAATGAATTGCTAAAGCTGAGCAGAAAACAGCCGAGATGTGCAGTGGGAATCCTAACAGGACACTGCACACTGAAAAAACACCTAACTAACATAGGTGTGAAGGATAATCCAGAATGCAGGATGTGTGGTGAGGATGAAGAAACTCCTCACCACAAACTATGTGAATATGCCCAGTAGGATGGCCCATCTTTTTCGAAATCGAAATTTTTTATTTCTCACCCCTGCAAATGGTTCCATTTGAAGAAAAAACAGTCCCCTCAAAATATTATTGAGGCAAATTGAAGGCAAGGGGTGCCGCAGAATGCATTATTATGCAATAATAAAAGTAAATGGAATTATTTACATTCTTTGGTTGATGCATTGTTTTTTTTTTTTTAATCAGCAACATTTATCTTTAGAATGACTAATCAAGTCATACAAATATCAAAGACATTATCTGTTGTGACTATGACATGTGTAATACTACTGTAAATTCGTAGTTTAAGAAAACTAGACTAGAAGTTTTTGAAATAAAACTCTCGTTTTATCTTTGTGTATTTTATTATGAAACGTTTTTTTCATACATAGTACCAAATATTACCTTTTCGTCCAAATTCCATTCACAAAGCACATCATAAACTGCTTCAGTCTGTTCTCTTCCAGTTGAATTGGGCAAAGCTGGTACTCCAAGTAGTTGTTCAATATCTCCACTAGTAACTAAGATAGCAAGTCTATCGATATTTCCCATTCCAGTGAGAGAAGGTAAAAGTTTTTCATCCCAATGGATGACTGGGGCCGGCAATTCAGAATTACCGAAGGCAGTTCTTAATATTTCAGCTCTTTCTTCGCGGATGCGTTGTCTAGAGCGCTGAAGATGTGGTGTCATGTCCTAGTACTTCTGCTACTGCCGTCAAAATATGGACTCCATACCTGTCGCTTATTTTGCAAACATCAAATGCAGCGGCTATTTTTGGTGTGATGATGTTACATGTTCCATACAATCTCCTCTTTTTTGGCTGTGACGGGCCAGGCTGGTCTTGTAACAACTCTTCTTGGGCTTCGATTATTTCATCTTCATTTTCGTTGGAGTCGGCTGAATTACTACTTGATGATGGACAGGTGACTGTTTCCTCTAATCTAGCTTTTTCTTGTTGACTTCGTTGCATTCGTTCGGATAATTTCTGTAATTTCTCCTCAGCTGATTTTTCTTGAGAAGCAAGTTGGTAATCAATACCATGCATAAATCCAGGACATCCCTTTTTTCTTTGGTTAATTAAAAACTGCTTATCTTCATCTATTTTCATCAACTCCAATGCCTTTGCATGAGAAATGTCAAAAAGATCGTCCAATTTTTCAACGAAATTTTTTTCTTTACTCCCGCACTGGCCCTTTTAGCCGATTTTGGTAAGTTCCTCCACTCTGCATAAAGTTTATCTAGTTGTTTAACACAATGAAAATCCTGACGTGTCGGAATGCGAGCTTTATCCCAAAAAACTGACACCTCTTTTATTGTTAATTTAGCACTTTCATGTACACTTAGCTTCACTTCACGAATGTTATAAAAGAGCACTTGTAATATTTGTCTATTAGACGGCAATTTATTGCCAATGATTTGTGACGAATAGTGTCTAACTAAGTAAATGAAAGTATCCTTTCGTAAGGATCTAACATCAGTCATCGTTAAATGTTTTTTCAAAAAGGAACGTATGCTAGAACTTATAATGTCACCACTATAAAACACAATTGCAAACTGACATAAAAACCTACCGTAGGTGCATTATATTTCCAAACTTCCAAAACAAATAATTTCTAGGAAATAATTACACCAATAAAACATTATGAGAAAAGAGGTAGATATTTGTATTTTAAGTAAAATTTAAGTGTATTACCGTAATAAAATCTTATCTACAAATTTCTACCTGAATGCGGCACGGGTTACCGTTCACCGAATTATCTGAAACTTTGACATAAATTATTCCTAGTATAATAGTATATTTTCGTGGGGTGAGACTTAAAAAATACGCAAAAAAAATTCACCCCCTATATTCAATTCAATTCAATTCTTTATTCGTGTTAATACAATAAACTGTTTACACATGTCAAATTAGTAAGTAAAGTAATAAAAGTAATAAACTACAATAACGATGATGTGAACAAACTAACAATAAACAATTAATGTAAAATGTAAAATGGAAATAGTTGTATCTTTTAAGTTCCTATTACAAAATCTGAAAAATTGTTATTACAGAATTCATTTAGTGAATAAAAACTAAATATAAATATAGAGATGGGCCACCCTAAATTGCCCAGTCTTGGTGGCTGGGAGGTTTTCATACTTCGGGGGACTAACCGGAAGAAATAGCCAGAGCTCCCATTGACCGTACACTCTCTTTTTGGAGAGGAACGGGTTTAATGGGATAACGAGACTATGGGGTACAATAAGCTTAAGCTTCAGTACAGCGGGGCTTCTGGCACCGCAACCCATAAGAAAAAGAAAAAAAAAAGTGAAAGTGGTTAGAGGATATGAGGAAACACTGAGGGTCAGGGAGGGAGCCACTACTCCGGAGGGGTTTTAGCTTGGTTAGAGCCCGGCACAGTTAGAGTCCGGCACTACCTAGATCCAAGGCGCTAGGTGTCCACGATATATTTCCTTCTCCCCGCAAAAAAAGAAAATTAAAATTGAAAATGGCTGCAAAAAATTCAAAATGACGAAAAGGGTCATGAAATTAGCATGGCCATATGAATGGGTAAATTTCAAAAATGCAAAAATATACAGGGCGTCCCATTTAAAAATCAAAAGGCGAAACCGGAAATCGTAGAAACTTGACAGATGGATCAAAAATGTCATTTTGGTAGCAAGTGACACATGCCTTTACCTTTGTTGGCCTTTACCTTCTTTTTTTATAAATAACACGCAAATTCCACCCGAATTGATACTCCATTGTTTAAAAATAGTGCTCGTAAATTTAAAGCATTTTTTCATAGTAGTTAGTTACTATTAATAGTGTTGTGTTGGAAAAATAAAAAAACTTTTTTTAGTGTTTAGTACTTAGTACTCACAAGCACTTTTTGTCAGTGCTTGGCACAGCTCTGATTTGACTCAATATCTTTTCACATAAACTGAACTAACCTAAGACTTACTTTGGTTGCAACTTTGGATCGAAACGTGGCAACCTGTCGGGGAACAACTTCTTGCGTAAATCCTTGAGTTCGTTTGCATGTGCTAAACCATAAACAGCCGACTCCCAAGTACCATAATTGACTGCTGGCCCTGAGGATGACCCTCCTTCCTCCCAAGCCTCCAGGTAAGTAACCACAGAGTTCAACGTGCCCTCGAATTCTTGTTGAAGGAAAACTATACCCAAATCAGTCGGAATACTGTCCAAGCCACAGGCGCTGACAACGTAGACCCCTAAATGAAAATACCTGTTGTAAATTCTTTGAAAAAATTACAAAATTAATATAATTGTTAGCGTTGGTGCAACTGAATTTTATGTAATATAATAACATGTTCATGATTTGTGGTCAGTTGTTAACCCTAACAGTTATAAATAAAAATATATTGTTCAGACGGTGTCGTGAGGATACGTTGTTCTTTAAATACGTCTCTACAGCTAACATTTACTTTTAAATCAAAGATTAGCCTGATAATTTTTTTCTTGACAGATAAAGACTCTTTCACACTCGGAAGCTCTGCCCCATGCGAGTATATTGAAGGGTATATGACTATAGGCCATAGCATAATAGATATTAATTAGGCCTGTCTTATCTTGAGTTGTTTTTAATTGTAACAATACAAAATATGCCCTATTTAATTGTTTGCATACATGGTCAATGTGCCTATACCAAGATAATTTGGTGTCAAGATGTGTGCCAAGTAATTTCGCTGATTCCGATAACATAATATTATCATCAATCACGAAATTCTCTGGTAATGGTTTTTGGAGATAAAAGTTTAAACAAACGGTTTTTTTTTTTTTCATTTAATATAAGTTTGTTTCTTTGGCACCATCCACTCAAAGATTCAGTGATATTATTAATCATTCTGCGTAGTTCTTCAAGATTATCAGCAGACATGGTAATAGTTGTATCGTCCGCAAACATTGTAACGTAGCCATGCTCAATGTAGCTGGGTAAATTATTTACATACAACGTGAACAGTAAAGGGCCCAGCACTGATCCCTGAGGAACTCTAAGTGTAACATTAAACATGTTGGATGATTCACCTTTTAAACTAGCTCTTAAGGTCCTGTTGTCCATATATGAGAAATTTAAATATGGTACGAATTATTTTTTTTGTATTGTAAGAACTCCTATTCTAGAACAGTTCCCCCAGAAAATTATGCAGTAATCAAGATAAGACTGTATATATGCATGGCAATAGATTTGTAAGATAGTTAAACCAACATGCTGTCTCATTTGACACAATATACTATAGACTATAGAGTAACTTTCTTAGCAACACATCTACTTAATAACTCCATGAAAGACAAGAATCTATCTGGAGTCTAAGGAGTGGTGGAGTCCACTCCAGTGGTGTTTTAGTTAAAAGTTAAATGTTACATGAATTTAATGTTAATAATTACCATAGTGCAATTATTAATTTGCTCATTAAATGTTTAAAAAGGCAGTAGAATATAGCACGGTATTGACAATAAAAACAAATTTAAATGAGAGATCGTTTTATGGAATTATACGTCTTTTACGAGTTTCAAGATTCTCATAAACTATTTTCAAAATGTGATAATTTTCTGTAAATCATTATCAAATTATTAATTCAATTTAAGACAGAGGGGCAAGATAAACATACCATACATAGTAGACAACCCCCAAATCCAAAGCCAAGTTTTCTATACTAAAAAGTTTTAAGGGACACGACTAAAACATTAGAAAAACATTACTTATCATAAAATTATCATTTGCAGCTTGCATCATTGTTACTGCCTACCACCGAAAATAACTGAGTATCCTACATAGTTCTGAAAAGAACTGATAAGTTCGCAAATTATCATAGTTAAAATAATTAAAAACACATGAAAATTAAAATGGACTAAAAAGAAACAATTCCTCACATATGTACACTTCTGTGCAATAAAATCCCGTACACTTGAAAAATCAAGTAATCCAGTTTTTACTAATATTAAGTGGTGTGAATCAGTCTTTTAGGAATTTAGATTTTTTATTATCATATAAGTTATAAAAAGTGACATTGATTGTGAAATTTCATAAGTAAGGTAAGTTAATTTCGGCATTTCGAAAATATGACACTGACAGTGACAAATAAACAAAGAATGATTTAATATAGCGAAAAATACGGGATTTCATTGCACAGAAGTGTACATATATGCCATGTAAGAAAAACTAGATCATAGATTAGATATTGCTGATACACATCTGCTGGTGTGCAATGTTGATTGGTTCCCCACTTATTATGTTGAGTTTCAGGACCAAGTCATGCGATCTGTTAAAATTCACGTCAGAAAAGATGATTGAAAACGCGATCAGAGATTTATGTATGATTTAACAAATCCATGATAAATCGCTAGGCTTGACTTAAACATAACAAGCATAGAATTCAGAGCAATTGGTCACGTGATGATCTTATGATCTTTAATGAAAGTGCAGTAGAAATCTTTAAATATTTTGTAAGTACACATCTCAACAAAATGTAGAACTATATTTTCAGTCTTAATTTCAGGCTAAACTATGAGTCATACCGTTCAATTTGTTGAATATATTTTTGACTCGCTGCATTGTGTGACTGGATATATTCTGGCACTGTTCACTAATTTTGATGTTATCACAAAATGATTTACTGTAGCTATACTCAGAAACTCTAGGATCTGTATGATTTAAGTATTAGGTAATCAATTTGGCAGTTCAGGCGAGAGAAAGTAACAGTGACAATTGCTTCAGTATTTTTGTCCAAATGGGTCGCGTGCGCCGACGTCACAGATTTTGAGACCTTAGGAAAAACAAACAGCTGTCATTGAGAAATCCGCCGATTAAACGTGTTTCTTTAAAGTGAATTTTGCTGTGTTTGTGCCATTTAAGAACTTGTTGGATTATTTAACATCTACAACTATTCTTAATACTGTTATATAAACAATTTTGTTCGTCAGGATGACGGTTAGTTCGTATTTTGCAGAATTGTCTCCTGATGTAGAGGTTAGGTATACGGCTGCCATCGAATTAAATCCTTATATTTTGAGAAAAAAAATACTTTAGTACAAATATTGATGTATTTCCAAATGTTACACATAGGGATGTTGCAAATTACTTGATTTTTGAAAGAATTACGTAGACAGAAGGACGAATTCAAGGCATTGAGAAGTCTTGAAGCTTTTTGTGGTTAGGTGAAAGAAGTAATCTGCAAGAAATTTGCAGGATAAAAGCTTGTTACAACGGTAAGAATTAGTTATCAACCATTTTTTTCATATATGCTTGCCTAATTAAATGTTGTTTTATAAATAATTACTAATGCAGAAATGAATTTTTCAGGATATGAACTGTTAGGCATCATGAATAAAAGCCATTGACTCCTTGGACTATTGCAGATTCAGATGGTTCCTTAATGCTCACTGGGATTGTGTTGCCAGTCTAGACAAAACATGTTCACCACTTAACAGGAAATCTTTCCTTTTAGTTTTTTAGCAATGAACATGGCCTATGGTTGGAGTAAATTTTGTGAAAAAGACACTTTATAAAATAAACAATGAAAGACTGACGTACCTACTGTAAACTGTTTGAAGTATGTAATAAGATGTACACAATTTCTTCC
Source organism: Rutpela maculata (assembly GCA_936432065.2). Taxonomy (NCBI): domain Eukaryota; kingdom Metazoa; phylum Arthropoda; class Insecta; order Coleoptera; family Cerambycidae; genus Rutpela; species Rutpela maculata. The sequence goes on from OW386293.2 coordinate 84,189,108, forward strand.
AGCGGTTAACCCCTCATCTATACCTTATATACCTATAGATTGGACTATGCAAACAGTTGTAATTTTTGTAAATTTTTATTATAATATATTATATAAAATGTTTAACATGTATTTTACTATTTTATATAGGTCAATTGTTAATTATGACTTGTATTCTCTTAAATATACTCTCCCTCCGTGTAGTTCATGCTTCGCTCAACTAAAATTTAAATAAGAAATAGTTATTGAAAATAGAGACAAATCAATATAAAATGTTAATTTTCTTTACCATGGATTGTTTACTGCTTGTTTGAGCAGCAGTTATTACTATCACAATCATTCTTATGCATTAACTAAAAGCATTTCTTTTAAATGCCTGGAATTGTTTAACCTAACCTCTTCTGTAAATCGACGTTATTTTACAAAAACTGATGTTATCTCGGATTGCCACACTTCCACAATTAATAATACAGTAAAAACTAGCCATTTTGTATGATATAATATCGATAAAAACTCTAGGGTTACGAAACATTTAATTCTGAGGTTCAGTCAGTCGCTATTTGACAGCTAATGACAGCGGTTTGTTTTTCCTAAGGTCTGGGACCTGTGACGTCACGCGCACGCGACCCATAGTCAACCCAAGAAAAAATATCAGCCTACCTAGTGCAATAAAAATAAGCCTAAAAGTATGCGAACCTTGAAAAAATTAGTACAAGCAAGAAATTTGGTGGAAATGTTGCAGTTATCATCTTATTGAATATACTAAAAGTCCCCTAAAATCTAAGCTGTGCTATGCCCGCCATATTGAATAATAGCAGCCCATTTTCAGATTTTTGTATATAATGGCGTGTTGTACCAACTAAGTTCAAACCAAGTTCAGCTTGATCCAAGATCAAAATCCATGGCTACGATTGTTGTAGATCAAGCTGAACTTGGATTGAACCTAGTTGGTACAACTCGCCCTTAATCCTTTACCGTTGCAGATAGGAAAAAAAGTTTTAAATAAAAAATGTAGGCAATAAATAAAACAAACAATTCTTGATATTAACATTTTTTCTCTAAATCGAACGGTTTTTGAATTATGAGCTGGAACCTGGACTGATATAATTATAGGAAGTCTAACTCATGGTCGAGGAATAACAGAAAATACTCTAATGCGATGGGTTACTTGTGCTCCTGTATACGTAGAAGTTTGCTTGGCATTTCAAAAATTTTCTGACATTTCTTCCTACACTTCAGAACAACACGTTGAAGAAAGATCAAGTCGACAAGCTAGAGACACCCACGATAAACAAACTTTTATAAACTGGAACAGCATAATCCCTTAGACCAGCATTGTGAAAATTTGGTTTGCTTATCTTCAGGGTTAGTAGCTGATCATACTATAGACTGCGATCAAGCACTTCAGAAGGGCCTACGTTCAATGCCGTGAATGTTTGGGAACAATTTTTATGAGATCATAATTCGAAGAAATGGCAAAGTAAAGGCTAAAGGCGTCAATGAATTCATCAATCAAAGTGAGAGAAAATATTGTTGCTGTAAACCCACAACAGTTGTTCAACTGAATTGTGTGTGTAGTTAAAGGAACATAGGAGCTAAAAGAATGTTTCAAATATGAACTCGCACCTTCTCCTAATTACTTTGTCAACAGATAAGATGCATATTTGGTTCCTTCAACGAGGCTCGGGGAATAAAAACAGTCAATTTTTTACATTCCAAAGCAACGAAATTTGCACAGGAATACATTACACTCTCTGATGTTCATACATGCTGTTACAGGTTGTGACATAACCTCCGCGTCCTTTAGAAAGAGCAAGATTAAAGACTTACGCCTTTTAGAACAAAATCCGACAGACTGTTGCATTATTTACGAAGGATGCTGTATCCCAAGATGATATTGCAGCTGCAGGAAAAAAATTTCTATTTGCCTTTTATGGGGCAACAAAGTCCCAGACGCTTGATGAATGTGCCTCCGCACTTACTTAGTTAAAATGGCTTCTAGATGATGCAGTTTATAAGTATATTACACAGTGTCAAATTTTAACCCTCTACTACCCCTACAAAGGAAAGGTAGTAGAGGGTTAAAATTTTTAATGTCCTTAACTACAATTTTTTTTTTTTTCGGCTTTTATGCAACCGATCGATTTGAAATTTGGCACGAGTATTACTTGCGTGGAGATAAGGTTGTTTTATGACCATTTTAACCAAGGGAAAGAAAATATGAACTTTTTTTAGAGGACAAAAGGGTCTTGACACTTCGTGATTATCATACTAAATTGTCCAATTTTTTGCTGTGGTGAAAAAAATAAAATTGGGTGGAATAAAATATTTACACATGCCTCTTAGTTATAACAGTGAATACTTAAAGCCTTACAAGGTATTGTTGCATATCTACAACCGACCTGCGATGTTCTACTTTTTCCCCAGATGCACGGAAATTCGGCACAATCTGGAAATACCGCTTCTGGAGGTCCCAGGGGCGAAGTATTAACTCTCTAGGACCTCATAACCTACTTCCCTCGTCAATCATAGGACTTCACCATCACCGTTCATCGCCGAGCGATAATAAGCCGGAAGAACCCCATGGAATAGACTAGAGAATCTAGAATAGAATGTCTAAGAGTTTCTGGAAGCTTCGAAATAGGTATTTAAGAGACAAACAGCCGCCACAGAAGTCAGTTTCTTACAGAGCGTTAGCGAGATAAGAAGCGAGAGTTCCAGGCAAACCGAGGCGACAGAATTCGAGTGTGATTGTCGAGTATTAGTGTGTATAATGTATAGTAGTTGTTTTAAGTAGTTGTAGTTGTATTTAAGTGTTAAATAAAGTTTATTTAAGAAGAAAAAGTATCACTTATCGAGAAGAACCCGCTAGAGGCGTAAGGCGTAACAGTATATTTACAGCATGGCAGAAAAATGTATTGGATGTGAAAAGTGGTTACGCAAACTGAAGGGACCACACAAAATTATTCAAAGAGCTGAAGACAAAAGCCACTTTTCAATTTTGGGGAAAAGTTTAGCAACGAATGATGTTACATTACGACATCTAAAATTCACTTCAAACTTGTAAATATAGCCTATAAACTCTCTCACTGTAAACATACTGTTACGCCTCTGGTGGGTTCATTTCGATACGTGATACTTTTTCTTCTTAAATAAACTTTATTTAACACTTAAATACAACTACAACTACTTAAAACAACTACTATTTACACACAGTAATAGGTATTCGAGAATCGCCTCGGTTCGCCTGAGACTCTTGCTTCAGATTGACAATGTTAGTAAAAAACTAAATAAGGCCTGCTATGCCATTTTACAAATGAAAGGCACCTTGGATATCTCGGGTCTTTTAAATATATACTATGCAATGGCATATTCACACATTTCCTTGAATATTATTAGCTGGGGTCGTGATAAAGACTTCAGTAGAATTTTTATTGCTCAAAAGAAAATTCTAAGATTAATATTTAATATGAAAACTAATGAAAGTTGCCGACAAGTGTTTAAAGATAAAGCATCTTAACTGCACCTGCTATTTATATATATATAAATGTTTAACCTTCGTGCAAAAAAATCACCAACGATCACCAACCTATAACTGTATAACATTTTATAATAAACTACCAGCCCATGTAAAGAACATATCAAATTATATGATATATAAAAAGGAAGTTAGAACTTTACTTTCTAATGGATGCTATTATAGCGCTGGAGAATTCTTAAGTGGTACTTTTTAAATATAAATGTACCTAATATGTATATTGACTGGATATTTGCAAGAAATGTGTATGTTACTTATGTTATCTGTTATTTTATTTTGTTGCTTGTCACTATTTTATTTATTTATTTTATTTTTTTATGTGTGTATACCTTTTATGACTTCATATCTGTATTTTATACGGCTTACATGAATAAATATTATTATTATTATTATTATTATTATTATCTCGCTAATGCTCTGTAAGAAACTGACTTCTGCGGCGGCTGTTCGTCTTTTAAATACCTATTTCGAAGCTTCCAGAAACTCTTAGACATTCTATTCTAGATTCTCTAATCTATTCCACTGGGTTCTTCCAGCTTATTATCGCTCGGCGAAGAACGGTTATGGTGAAGTCCGATGATTGACGGGGGGAGAATAGGTATCTCAGTTATTTGAGGTCCTAGAGAGTTAATACTTTGCCCCTGGGACCTCCAGAAGTGATATTGCCAGATTGTGCCGAATTTCCGTGCGTCTGGGGAAAAAGTAGACTTGGCAACATCGCACCCCCCGCGGTCGGTTGTAGATAGCAACAATACCTTGTAAGGCTATAAGTATTAACTGTTACAACTAAGAGGCATATGTAAATATTTTATTTTACCCAATTTTATTTTTTTCCATATTGTTCCACCACAGCAAAAAATCTGACAATTTAGTATGATAATCACGAAGTATCAAGACATAATATATCATAGAATGGTGATTGTACCACAAAGGGTGGCCACCCTTTGGTCCCCTAAAAAAAGTTTATATTTTTTTCCCATGGTTAAAATGGCCATAAAATAAAATAAAATTCTTTGGAGTAAGTTATCTCCACGCAAGCAATACTCGTGCCAAATTTCAAATCGATCCGTTGCATAGAAGCCGAAAAAAAATATAATAGTTAAGTTAAGGACATATTATTTTTTTCCACCTTCGTAGGGGTAGTAGAGGGTCAAAATTTTTACCGTGTAATATACTCTATGAACTGCATCATCTGGAAGCCATTTTAACTAAGTAAGTGCGGGGCACATTTCCCTAACTTATCCGGCTTGGCAGTGTTTCCTCCTACAAGTGCAGCAGCTGCCAGTCACTCATATCGTACATACCTCCAAGTTCAGCAGTGGATGGGTAATAATTTAGAGCCAACTGCCTGGGGTTGGCAGTTAAACAATGGGGTTTTGAAACCAGTTTTGACATATTTAGATCCAGCTCCTAGCAATTTACTGAAGCTCATATCCCTTGGTTGCAAATCGGGATGCACAAAACGTTGTGAGTGCTCATCAGCATGGATATTGCCAGGGATTATCTTGCTGCAACTCAGAAGATATGTTACCTGACGAGTACATTGATAATGACGAACTAATGTTATAACGTATTTTATTCTATTTGTTATAAGCTTCATAATTACAGTATATTTTTCTTCTGTAATGGTAATATACCTAAAAAAATGTTTTTGTTTTACTTACAACCTATAAATATACATTTCACAGTGTATTTTGTACACAATTGTGATTTTTGAAAATTCAATAACATTCTGCACATCATAATTCAAAAACCGTTCGATTTAGAGAAAAAAAATGTTAATATCAGAAATTGTCTGTTTTATTATTGCCTACTTTTATTTGAAACTTTTTTTCCTATCTGCAACGGTAAAGGATTTATATTTATTTATTTTAATATATTCATTAGAATGGCAAGTGGAACATCTCCACCAAATTCCTTGCTTGTACTAATTTTTTCGAAGTCAAAATTTATTTTTCCTGCACTAACCATAATTTACATTAAGATTGAATAGATATTTTGACATTTGTATTATTAACCAATAAATTCTCACCTTTTTCCTTGGCCGCCTCATTTTGCTCCAACTGAACCCTTTCCATATACTGAGGCTCCCCACTTACATCCACATGATGTGTGCCAGCAGCAATGCAAGCCCTGACCACAGGATCACCCAAGAATCGATACGGTCCACAACAGTTGATCACAACTTTGGCCCTTTGAGCCATCTGTTTTAAGGACTCTTCATCTTTTATATCAACGACAATAGTAGGAATTTTTTCCAGATTGGCTTCTACGAATATTTTTATTATATAATTCACTGCTAAATAATATAAATGGGATCAAACGGAAACAAATTGTTAATTACCGATATCCTTCCCAACTTTTTCTAATGCCTCCTTCAATTTTTCTTCGGATCGACCAGCCACACCCCATGTTAAGTTGCGACCACTGGACTTGGACAGCTTGTGAATGTATGGAATACAATGTATCCCAGTGAAGCCTGTCGCGCCTAATAGCAGCAAATCTAATCGATCAGCCATGTTTCAATCTGCAAATTGAAGAAAACTATTTGAGAAAAATGATTTTAATAATAAAAAAAAAAATCGAGTGGTGAACTAATCTTATATAATAAAGCAGAATTTAGGTTAAAATCGTTCAAGAGTAGAAAGATATGGGACCTAGATCATCTGATAAAGAAATAAATAACGTATTATATTCCCAGTTGACGACCTTTTCCCTTGAGACAACATTTGTGAGCTTTATTTAACTTCAGAAATCACAATTTTTCTTATATCTCTGCAAGTAAAAAAAAAACATATTACTCAGAAACTGATACTAGTTTTGATTGAAAGAGTTTATTCCATATAATTCTATATTAGAAAAGTGTCATAATTAGACTTATTACTTTTTGAAAACACAATATACGAGTGTTTCTCTACTAACGGGAAATCTGCCCATACAAGTTTGTCCGAGGACTTTTTTTTAATTAATAGGGGATAACACTACTTTAATATAAAGGTACAGTCTAACTCTTCGTCTATTATGAAGGGCCAGTCAAGTTATCCAGCAGTATTCATTTTATTTACGATTTACTAAAATATAATTCCAAGGTACTGAGACCTTTGCCCACTGAATTGACTTTGTGGAACAAAAATTAAAGAAATTATAGTAGATTATTATATTTAAAGTTTTCTATTATTCTCTAGAGTAACATAAATTAACAAAACTCTTTTGAAACAAAAATTAAAATTCTCAAAAAAGAAAACAATTCTAAATCAAAAAGAAAATGAAAATCAACTTCTACACTTAAAATCTAATATCTGGTTCTTCAAATTATCAATTTTTGTGTCGATTTTTATATTAATTATTCTAAGAACTAGGTATTTATTAATTTATTATTATTTTTTGGCAGGGGGCTGACGACAGGGTACTAACAAATTCGTTAAGAATCGATCGTTATTAAAAAAGTTACAATAATTATGCAATCCACTAGTGGCAACAGTAGGATATTTTTGTTTCTAAAATGTATAATAACTGAACAATAATTCAAATCGAGAAAATTAAACCTAAAAAAGCTAACCAGAAAACTGATTTATTGAGTGGTCCAGACACGTCTGCTTAGCACCAAAGACCGATTCACTACTAAACAAAATAGAGCCAAAACGTCATGTTTCATTTGCACAAACTTCATGTTGGATGCGTTCCATTTAGCATAACAACGTGGTTAATTCAGACGTAGATTCGCTTCCAATAGGCGTCTGAAAATAAGGAGTACGCCACCTGGTGGTCTATAGTCAAACTAATTATGGGCTTTTCTGTCATTGTCTCTTTAGTGTACGATGATATCAACAATAAGTAAATGATAAACTGAGATGCTAAGTTATTAAAAATATGATAGCGTTTAAAGTGGCTACAATTTGCTGGAGCCAACCTAGTTGGTATCCTTTGTAGATTGCAGGGACAACTCGTGAATGTTGAGTTGGTACGACAATGTTCAAAGCATACCCTCTTTGATGTAGACACCTTTAACCAGGCATTGAGAGGTAAAAAGCTGGTGCAAATAACCCTGGCCCGGGTAGTAATAATAATATCCTAGACAATCGCACATTGTAAGTGAAATTTTTGAAATAAGTAAGTATATGTAATTCCAATATATTTAAAAGTAATATATACTATTGCACCATGCACTATTATGTTTTAACCCCCGAATATTTCTATTTCATATTTTACAAAATACTGTTTCATTTATTTTACTCAAAGAATTAATAAATGTCTTTTCAGTTATATTCAATGTACCACTAATTTCATGGGTATTTGAATCTGAGACACTTGTGTGTAAACATAGAGCATACACATTGATTTATTAAGTTTTGCGTTGAATATGGGTTGTACCACACAAAATAATATGTCCTGCATTTAAATCATATTCCCCTTCATACACACACTTAGCATTTTTACATTTTTAGTGCTTTACAAATGTTCCGTACATTGCAATATGCTTAACCTAAATGTCACTCATGTTTCCTGAAACAAAAAGTGATTTAAACTACAACTGTACATAAATTTAAAGAAATATTTAAGTTTATTAATATTTAACTTGCCAGACACCGTTTATGTCGAAGAAACTGTACTTTTCAAGGGGAAAACTAGATAACCTAAAAAAATATGAATTTTGCTGAATAATGCCATTAACGTCTTGCAAATCACTTACAACAAAATATTGCAAACCTTTAGATCATATATTATTAATGTTATTATTTTTAACGCCAAAAATAACAATAAACAGAAAAAAATCAATATAAGTATTCTCCATATAAACAAACAAAAAGCCTATAATTAGTTCACGAGTTCTCCACTTTGGCGCTGGCATCTTAAATTCAGACGCCTATAGATTTTTAAATGTGGCTGGGGACTGACGTCAAAAAGTGTAGGACAATGTTTTATGCAGTATTTTGAGATGATAATTTTCAAAAAAGGACATATAACAATGTACATTGCCAACAACCATTATTATAAAATAGTTTGAGTAATAATAATAATGAATAAAAAGAAAATTTAATATTCACAACAGTTGGTATCTTTGATTTCAGGTTTGGGACACACCAGGATACTGACAATTTAACTCTATTTCCATAAAATTTCGGCAATTTGTAGTTATACCTTAGAATATAGGGTCGACATAACCAATCATTTACTTTAATTTTAATGAAAAAAATATTAATATTTTGTATTTTTTGACATTTAGTTTCCTCTGGACACAAATTTTCCCATTAGTAGAGAAACACCCATACATTTTGCAATAATTGAGAAAAATGCTAATGTATTGCTTTCACACAGGCATAACTTCGATATCGATTTCAAATTTTTTTTTTATATCAACCTCTTCCCTGATGTTTAAGGAACATTTTCTGTCATAGAACATATTGTCGCGTTTCACAAATAAAGGCTACAGAGATATTAGCGGGTCGAAAAAGGAGGGACTGACATAATACAATAATACTGATGGAGTATTATTATTATGGTGCCAACCTGCTGTTATGAAATAAAACACAGTTAAGAAAAATAAATTTTAATTACCAATGACTAAATTATTTTAAAATATTTAATCGTTTTTATATTTATGACCTGTTTACATCCAAAAATTTTAACCACATTCGATGTTTTTTATGTTACTTGCACTTTTTATATATTTACACTTTTAATAGGTATATTACTCTTAACTTTTATAATTTACTTTTATTTATTTATTTTTTATTTATTTATTTTTCAAAAATTCCACAAAGATCATTATGCAATGACATGGGTTCGTCGGTAAATAAATTAATGTAAAGGTAAAATAAGAACATATAAGATCATATAAAACTTACAACTACACATATAAGTATATAAGACTTAATAATAACAGAAAAAAACACACAAAACAAAACCTGTACCGTGCCAGCACAGAGCAACCCTGAGAATCGCGAATAGTGAATAGTGACAGGCCACCAGGGAGAATAAAAAGAAGTACAATTCAAATCAGATCGCTGGTAAAATATTCATTTAAGCTGTAAAAACTATGTTTTAAGAGAAGGGTTTTGATTTCCTTTTTAAATGTATTAATCGAATTTATGGATTTACAATTTTCCGGTAAATGATTGAAAATTTTTATACGCATTATATGGCTACTTTTAGCCGTCGAGGCAAGTCTATGTTGGGGTAATCTTAGGTTGTCATTAGAGCGTAGCGTATAGTTGCTAACTATATCTGCAGTTGATGTATAATGATTAATTTTATTCTTGACGTAAATTGCACACTGAAGGATATATATAGAGATAACAGTAAGAATTTTTAAGTCTCTAAACAGATCCCGACAGGAGTGTCTAGCGCCTTTAAATTTCATTGTACGAACTACTTTTTTTTGCGCAGTTAGTACCTCATTTATCCAATTTGCATTGCCCCAGCTGACAATGCCATAACATAATACTGAATTTACATACGAAAAATAGTATGAAAGCAAAATTTTTAAATTCACATACGACCTAAGTCTCCAGATGATAAACAATTGAGTGAAAGTTTTTTTAGAACACTATTAATTTGAGAGTTCCATGATAACCTGCTGTCAATCTGGATACCCAAGAATTTTGTGTTATCAGTCTGATTAATGCTAGGAGCACCCGTCATAGTTCTGACCAGAAGGCTATAGTTGGAAGCTGTAGTATTAAACATCACAAGTTCAGTTTTATCGAAGTTTAATAATAGATTGTTCGTAAGGATGTAGTCAAGAACAGTATTTGTACAATCAATAGCTGCTGTACTAAGCATATTTACATTGTCGGCTGAGACAATTGCTGACATATCGTCTGCAAATAAAGTTATTGAGTTGTGGAAATGTTTATCGAATGATTCAGCTATATCGTTTATATAGATTAAGAATAGTAGGGGGCCTAGGATACTCCCTTGAGGCACCCCCATCTTGATAGGTTGCAAGTCGGATTTATGCTCCCTACCACCTGCCTGTAGTACAACCATCTGAGAACGCTCAGACAAATAGGAAGAGATCCAACTATAGGGCAGTCCCCTTACTCCGTAGTAATAGAGTTTCTGTTTAAGTAAGTCATGGTTTACCATGTCAAAGGCACGCTTATAGTCAAAATATAAACTGGCAACGTATTTTTTGTCATCAAGACTTTTAATTATGGAATTAACTGAATTTAGTATGGCATCTTGCGTCAAAAGATCTTTGCGAAAACCGTATTGTGCATCAGTGAGAATATTATTTCTGCTGAGATAGTTCAGTAATCTAGAGTGAAAGGCTTTCTCATAAATTTTTGAGAAAACAGAGAGTAAAGAGATTGGCCTATAGTTTTCTATCATATCTGTCTCATTTTTCTTGTGTATAAGCTTAACTATTGACTTTTTTAAGTTGGCTGGGAAGATGCCTTCTTTTAGTAAATTAATCAATTAATCAAGTGTTCCACTTGGTGGTTTTCCACCTAAGGCAAAAAAAAAGGAAATAAAGCATTTGATTTGATTTTTAATCATAAAAAAATTTAATGAAAATGTTCAAAAATCAAGTTCTTCATTAATTACCAATTTGAATCGTAACATTACGGCATCCTTTGCACCTGCAGGCTGATGCACATTTTAGATTTTTTCAACATGGACATTTTACCGAAATGCAATTTTTATCTTGACAGGAAATATTTAACAGATCTCATTACGTCAGGCGTTGGTGCTTTTGTGGAGAGAACTGGTCGGATACCTTCTTCATGTGATTCTCATCCAAACTGTAAAATATTAAACACCTCAATATTAAGTTTATGACTGCTGCTCTATATTTTGTTCTGTAATAAACACCCAAAAATCGAAATATTCATTTAATATAAAATAAATAAAAATAAAATTGAACCAACCTGAGTACATGCTGCCTGAAAGCATCTTCTGTTGGAGGAAGTTCTGCTGACCATTTTAACGGCTGTAATGTTATTAGTTTTCTGAGAAATATCATTCAGCCAGATGATACTGATGTTCTCGTTATATTTTTGTATTATGTTGCAGTATTCTCTGAATTATTTCGAGATAAAAACATTTATATTCAAACAGGTTATTCGAATCAGACGACTAATAAACTAAAATACATTGATATAACTTCTATATTATCGAAACTGGAGAGGTCAGATTTCTGTTCTTGTTTACCAGCTATACATTTATTAACTGGTTGTGATACTAGTGCATTTTTCAAAATTGGCAAAAAAACTGCGTTCAATGTTGGTTGGAAGATAAAGATATTAGTAATTTTTGTTGCGAAATTGTATAAACACGAGAATGTTGAGGTCTGGATGATCTCAAAAAACTAATAACATTATAGCCAGCAGAACATCCTCCAGCAGAAGATGCTTTCAAGCAGCATGTGCTCAGGTTGGTTCAATATTATTATTATTATTTTTGTATTAAATGAATATTTCCATTTTCAGGTGTTTATTACAGAGCAAAATATGGAGCAGCAGTCATAAACTTGATGTTGAGGAGTTTAATACTTTTCAGTTTGGGGGAATCACATGAAGTGTCCGACCAGTTCTCTCCACAAAAGCACTAATATCTGATGAAATGAGAGATATGTTAAATATTTCCTGGCGAGATAAAAATTGCATTTTAGTAAAATGTCCATGTCTTCGAGAAAATCTAAAATGTACATCGGCCTGCAGGTGCAAAAAATGCCCTAATGTTATGATTCAAATTGAACCAATTAATGAAGAACTTGATTTTTGAACATTTTTATTTAATTTTTTTATGATCAAAATTAACGATTAAATATTGTCAAATAATTCATTAATTGGTAATTAAAATTTATTTCTTTTTAATTGTTTTTTATTTCATAACAGCAGGCAGGCACCATAATAATAATAATAATACTCCATCAGTACTATTGCATTGTCAGTCCCTCCTTTTTCGATGCGCTAGTTCACGTATCTATCGATCCTTATCCCACTCGCAATGCGCTACTTGACTAATGCGACACGCGTGTGTTCAAATATCCATATAGCCTTTATTTGTGAAACGCGACAATATGTTATATAACAATTCAATTCTTTATTGGTGGTAAAATACACAGAGTGTTTACACACGTCAACATACAATAAGAAAGATAAAATACAACAAGCTAAAAACGTACTCTTCGCCAATTTACTGAGCTTTTTATATATAATTGTTACACATTCTATAGAATACTCTTCGCAGTTTTCTTGTAAATAATGTTAGTTTTTGGACATCCTAAATTTTATGATACCATCTTTGTTGTGAAAAAAATTATATGAAAAAAAAAAAATGAAAAAAAAATATCCAACCTATTTGAGATTTGAACACGGGACCTCTGGATTGCAACGCAAAGCTTTAGCCGCTGCGCCACCACATCTTGCTATGAATATTGACTGTCTGTGATACTTATATATCTTTCAACAATCATACATATTTCAACTCGTACTTCTATGAAATATATACTAGTAAAATCCATAACCAAAAAAAAAAAATATATTATGGAAATAATATTTCGCAAGATTTCCATTTTAGTACAAGCGGCAAAAATTAAGAGAATATTTTTTTTTTAATTAAATAATTAGTAACTTTTTTATTTACTGATCGATGTTCTTCAAAAACAATAGGGTTCTTCCTCTAAATAACACTAACTTACTTTCTAAATTTCAATACAATCGGACTTTTCTTTCTTAAGTTATCGTGCTTACAAGAAACGTGACGGACGGACGGACGGACAGACGGACAGACGGACAGACGGACAGACGGACAGACGGACAGACGGACAGACGGACAGACGGACAGACGGACAGACGGACGGACGGACCGACGGACGGACAGACGGACATTTTGAAAGTTGTTCAGAATTCGTTCACTAACACAATGATATGAAAATTTTTTCTCTACGAGCGATATTTACGATTTTAGAAATGTGCCGATCAAATACAATATACTCTTCGTTTTTGCGAAGAGTATAATAAGGAAGGTAAAATACAAAGTACATGATATTAAATGTATAAAATATAGATATAAGGTATAAGACTAACGGCACAGAATACAAATGACAAACTAACAGAAAAAAAAAATTTATAAGCAATAAATATATAGTCGGTATGGTATGGTGATTTGTCATTGCTTATTTACAGAACACTGCACAATGATACACACATTAGATTTTACTCGAGGCAAAGTTACTGGCTAAAAATTCGTTAGTACTATAAAAAGCATTATTAAGTAAATATGTTTTTATCTTATTTTTGAACTGGGTTTCATTTAACGATTTTATTTCTGGTGGTAGAACATTATAAAACTGCAAGCCCAAGTATCCAGTGCCATCCCTGGTTTTATTTAATCTATGGAAATTTATATTTAGCTTATCGTTATTTCTGGTTTTATGACAATGTACTTGGCTTCTGGTTTTGAATGATTCCACATTTCTCTTTACATAAGTAAGACACTGGTAGATATAGGTACAAGGCACAGTCATAATTTTCAAAGTAATAAAGTGTTGTCTGCAATCATCTCTAAATTTTAATCCAGAAATGACTCGTATTGCTTTACACTGAGCAGAAAATACAGTAGCACAAGATGGGGCATGTCCCCAGACTAAAATCGCATATGATAAAGTGGAGTGGATGAGACTATGGTAAGTCATGGTTAGAGTATTCAGTGAGACTTTATCAACAAGGTTTCGTAGCAGGTAAGTATATTTGGAGATTTTGCTGCAGATGCAGATGGTATGACTTTCCCAGGATAACTTGGAGTCTAAGTTGACTCCTAGGAATTTAACAGTCTCTGGATTATTAACCTCTTCCAAACTGCGCAAACTAAATATCATTGTTTCTGTCTTAGACACATTTAGACTTAGCTTGTTAGATAAAAACCAGTTCTGTGAATTTAACTCAGTATGCGGAACCTCGTTTAGCAACAGATCGAGGTTACCATTAGACATTGTCAAATTTGTATCATCGGCAAATAATATGGCACTAACATTATCTTTAATTGACTGAGGAAAGTCATTGATATAAAGTAAAAAAAGTATGGGACCCAGTACGGACCCATGTGGTACACCATGCCGTAGTTTCAAGGCCATTATTGAGAACAAATTGCTGTCTGTCAGTCAGATATGACTGTAAAAGTGATTTGCTTTCTTCAGTAAAGCCGTAGAAACTTAATTTACTGATAAGTATTTCGTGGGACACGCAATCAAATGCCTCAGTGAGATCTGGGAAGAGAGAGCATACATATTTGCCATCTTCAAAACCAGCGTTTATTAAATCAGTTAATTTATCAATGGCAAGAGTTGTTGATAATTTGTTTCGGAAACCGTACTGATAGGGACTGAGAAGCTTATTATGTTCTAAATATAATGTCAATTGATTTTTTAATATCACTTCATAAATTTTGGTGAGACATGGTATTACAGATATTGGTCTGTGATTAGAAGGGTCATCGAAATTATTTTTCTTATAGACTGGTACTAATTTTGAGATTTTCAAAATTCTGGAAATATATTATTATATATACATGCATTAATTAAATGGGTAAGAGGAATTAAAATTGATTGTGTGATACCCTTAATGATTCCAACAGATATACCATAAGCATTTTTGCTTTTTTTATTTTTGAGATTGTTAATTATCTCGGATACTTCAAAATAAGTTACCTGATTAAAGTAAAATTGATTGGACAGGGTAAAGTCATGTAAATAATCGGTATAGTGAGAATTACAAGGAGGTAGTTCGTTTATGATAGTATCAGTTACATTCGTAAAATAGTTGTTAAACTGATCACTAGAAATATTATTTGGCCGAGTACTAGATGTTTTTCTGTAGCTGTTAACAATTTTCCATATTGCTTGTTGTGGGTTATTGTGATTTTTTATAAAGTTGTCGTGGGATGACTTTTTAGCTTTATTTATTTCACGGGGGTAGTTGAGCCTGAAATTGTTTAAAATAGCCTTGTTATTATCGGTAGGACTTCCTTTGTAAAATTCGTATAAAAAATTTAAGTGTTCACGCATACGCTTTAGGTCATCATTAAACCAAGTAGTTTAATTCATTGGGGCTATTCACAACACGGGACTTTAATGGAAATATGGTATCTATAGCATCTGTAATTGCACTGATAAATTGCATAAAACGATTATTAATGTTTACATTGGAATCGAAAATAAAATTCCAGTTAACAGAAAATATTCCTTAAACATCAAAGAAGAGGTTGGTTTAAAAAAAAATTGATATCGATATCGTAAAATAAAATGTTATGCCTGTGTGAAAGCACTACATTAACAATTCATTGGCTGAGAATTTGAATCCGTTTATTGATATATGTTCATTAATACAATGTACACATTTATTAATACTATGTAAATGTAGATTATATTAATAAACGGATTCATTAATTTTCAGCCGATGAACCGATTGATTAATATTACGAACATATTTTTTGCAGTGTAGTTACCAAAAATTATTTTTGAAAACAAAGCCTAAAGTAACACATTGGACAAACATATTTTCAAAGCTTTGGATAGGACAATAAAGATAGATGTGTTTGGTCAAATATTACATGCAACATTCTTCCTTACATTGAAAAAAGTGCATGTAAAATTACAGCCTCATTACATTAGAATTCATGGAATATTACTGTTAGAATATCTTATAAGAAATCGCTACAGTCAAATACATGTAAAAATACATGCCACATGGAAATATACATAACTTTTGAATTTATTCCTGTCCTAATGTGATTTTACGTCAACTATCTGTTAAATTACAATGTAATTATCTACACCGAGTGCAAATTTACTAGCCCTCGTGTAAATTTACAGACCTTTTTGTAATGTTACAACAGATATGTGAATTCGCATTATTACTGTACAATTACAAGTGTAGCAGTGTAACCAATAGCATTAGTAAATTTTATCGCGTGATGAAGACTACAAGCTACAACTTGAAGTAAATCATAAAACTAGGTACAATAAGCTTAAGCTTCAGTACGGCGGGCTTCGCACCACAACCCATAAGGAAAAAAAAAAAAATCATAAAACTTGCCGCCTTTGTACATTTATCATTTGTGGCGGTGATTAATTCGTTAAATTTCAAGTATATCATAAATCTACAAAACACAAGTATATTTAACTAAATGAAGCAAAATGTAATAATTGTCACACTAATCACGGTATAAGCATGAATGCCATCAAAATTATCACCAAAATGCTCCTGGAATTATATTTAAATGTGTTGCTACTTCTCATTATGCATGTAAACGCTAATTTTTTAATTATATTTATATATGTTTATACTCCATAGTGCCTCTTGATGAAGTTTTATTTGAAGTTATTTACTGTGATGTATGTTTATTTTAGTTTACTATTCTGTGTATTTATTTTTTATACCATTGTGCCTCAACATGACGTTTTATTACTATGATGTATGTTTAGTTAAATTTAGTTTAGTGTATTATTTTGTGTAGGTATATATGTTTTATACAGTAAAAACAATATTCTCCTAACATGTGGTTTTTATTACATACATTAAATTTTTTTCTGTTTGTGCTATATCAGGGAAAGCATGTACTTACTTTTATCCATAATTGCATGTTGTACATGTGTCAAATTTATTGTATTTAAGTATAACTCAGGTAGTTTTGAAATGTTAAAAAAATGTGAAAACGCGTTTTTTGTATCAAATCACTTCTGAAATGGTTAAATACAAAAAAGATCTCTCTATTTTATAAAATTATAATTAAAAACAATAAATTTGAGCCATTCATGTTCACTAAAAATCCGAGTAAAAATCACATGCACCCTGTAAATTTACAACAAAAATTGTCAGGAATTCACGCAAAATCACAATGTAAAGTTATGGCCTTCATGTAACAACTATGCCAACAAAACTAAGAAATTCCTGTAAAATCACATTGTATAATTACAACGTTCATGTACAATTATGCCGAATTATAAGAATATACGTAAAATCACATCACATTGCGCATGTATTTTTACAACAGTGATGTAATTTTACATCCAGTCTGTGAAATTCTAGTCATCAACACTGGTCACAGAACTACATGAAGAAGCACATAAAATTACACAAGTACTTTTTTCAGTGTAGGTATATGGTAGAAACAATTTACTGACTTTAACTATTGTTCTTTATAGTGGTCCTCTAATTTTGTTTTTGTTTAAAAAAAAAGTCCTGATAGACCCCAGTACGAGAAGCGTGTGTCCCTGTTTTTTCTCCTTTGTTGATCTTCAATATTTATTTTCTCATTGTCGACATAGGTTAATTGGAATAAATGGTTTTTTTTTTTTTTAGGGTAGCGGTTGGCTGTATGGCTAGTGGCCAGAAGCCAAAAAAAAAAAAAAAACTATTGTTCTGTCTTACTACAGAAGCCCATTCTAGCTGATGTCACCCTTCTCCCTGATCCTAGGAAACGATGTTCTTTTACTGTTAAGTCTAAGGAACAATTTTAGACACGTACTTTTCATTTTTGTGCAACATTCACGTTAGATAGTTAGATTTTGTTGTAGATGTTCACTAGTTATATTTGTGTGTCTTTATTCTCTCTTTTTGCTTCTATGTAGGGTGCTTCCCAAGGATAATGCAGCAATTTAACAAGATATGGAGAATAATTACCCCTTCCAACAGGAAAATTGAAAAAAAAAAAAAAAAAAAGGTCTATATGCTGTTAAATATCGACCCCATGAACTTATATATGGAATACATTTCTTCAAAGAACTCTGTTATATATTTTTGTCTCTTTTTACCTATTATTCAAAACACTGTACAACAGCTCGATTTCTTGACTCAATGACTTCTTAAAAATTAAATAGTCATTGTGTTGAAGAGAGTAGTTTCTTACAATGCAAGCAAAATAATTTAGGAAATACAGATTTGCATTTGCAACTACAAAATGGTAGGTCTTTTTTTAATTCTTTTAGCAGACGAATATTCATATATAAACCATCATCGAGCACAAATAATAATAAAACATTTCTATTTCCGTTATTCATTTCAACAGACGATTAGACGAACGAAGGATTTGTTATAACAGTGATAAATAATGTAACACACACAAATGACAGACGACACATATAAACATAAACATAAACACATATGAATAATCTGTTCAGCCTTGCAGAATCATGGCCACATATCCAAGAAAGAACAGTGAAGTAAAGAATTTGCTCCAATAAATGCAGCCAATAAATGTAAACATTTTGAGTAATGATATTTTACTTTTGTAAAAGGTCTTATTATTTACATTCTATGACATAAACATTGAAAATGCTTTTAACATGTACTGCCCACCCAATTGAAAATTAATTTCTACACTTGATATTTTCGCTTTACAAGTTTTACATGTACGCTTCTGTGCAATAAATCCCGTACACCTATTTTTTGCTATGTTATATCATTATTTATTTGTCAGTGTCAGTGTCATATTTTCGAAATGCCGAAATTAACTGAACATGAAAAAATTCTAATTCTCTCTAATATTGAAGAGGGATGGTCTATCAGAGCAGTTGCTAACCATTATCACTTAAATAAAAGTACCGTTATGAATGTGAAGAAAAGATGGGAGGAGGAAGTTATCATAAAGAGGAAAGACTGTTCAGGCTGACCGAGAAGTTCAAATCTCGCTCAAAATGAAGCTCTCCTTGGCTATTTGAAGGAAAATCCATTTCAAACAGCGGTAGACGCTGCGTCCATGACAAATTTTCCAGCATCGAGGTCAACAGCTAGCCGAAGGATAGGAAAATCGGAATTAAAAAACTGTATAAGTGCCAAGAAGACCATATTAACAGAAGAACATAAGCAAGCCCGCATTCTGTTTTGTTTAAATTATGTCTATCACCCGTTGGAGTTTTGGAACAATGTTGTGTTCACCGATGAAAAAGTTTTTCATTCTTGTAATGATGGACATATTCGGGTGTACCGTCCTGCAAATACCAGGTTTCACGAACGCTACATGTCTTCGCGGAACAGGTCCGGGCGGTTTTCTGTTAATGTTTGGGCATGTTTGGGATAAGCGTGTATGGTCCTGGTGTAGCGTGGCATATCATGGGTAATAGTAGATTTAATGGATAGTTTCATAGGGATATTTTGACATGACATGACATTCTAAATCTATTTGAACAATAAAAATTTTCAATTTTTTTTTCTCTTTAATATATTTCCAGTGGATGTGGAAGTAAAATTATCACACCTGCAGAACAGCCATGCAGAAAACCGCTTTTTAATGTTTTGAGCTTTCAGAATCTGGCCTTATCTCAGACATAATTTTTCAACGTCAATTTTTACATTTGTTATAAATCGAAATCATTAAATCATTAATATTTTTCCATTTTCCATTTACCTTACTTATGACATTTCACAATCAATGTCACTTTTTTATAACCTATATGATAATAAAAAATCTAAATTCCACAAAGACTGATTCACATCACTTAATATTAGTAAAACTGGATTACTTGATTTTCCAAGTGTACGGGATTTTATTGCACAGAAGTTGTTTGTTTCCTAATTTACTCAATAATTGACAGTAAACTGGCTGTTAGCGGCAGCTGTAAAAGCCAATCCGCAGTCACAAATGTGGAAAAAATAGTTTAACTGCCAAACCACATTTTTTAGCCTTAAGTACACACATAAAACTCCCCAGACTTGTAACTTTTTTATTTTTGAAGTGAGAACCATGTTGGGCACATCAAATTGTAGACATTTTTAAAGCCTTTAAACATGCAGTGATTAAAAAAACATTTTTTTGAAAAAATTATTAAGAAAGGAAACTTAATTTCTTTGAATATTTTTTTACCTCACCCTGTATATGAACTGTGTTAATGTTTTCTTATAAAAGTTTTAATTAGCTTCAATTTAGGTCATTAAAATAAAAAAATTTAAAAAACAAAAATTTTGCAATTTCCTATTTAGTACATTTTAATATAAGTTTGTTTTTAAAAATATTTATTTCTTTTGTTTCTTGTTACTGTTTTGTTATGTTGAATATTGTTTGTGGTATGTCTTTTACAAATAAAGCATAAAATTATTATTTATATTCTTTCCAAAATTATTTTTAAAAAAATCAGTTTGGAATCGGAACGATTCCTTTCTGTAAAACCGAAAAGAATTTCGAATATGATGTAATAACATAAATTGAAGCTAAATAAAACCTTTATAAGAAAACATTAACGCAGTTCATGTACAGGATGAGGTAAAAAAGCATTCAAGGAAATTAAGTTTTTTTAAGTTTTTTAAAAAAAAAATTGTTTTAAATCACTCTGTATACATGTTGAAATGCCTTAAAAATATCTACAATTTGATGTGCCCAACATGGTCGTCGCTTAAAAAATAAGAAAGTTATAAGCCTGGGGCATTTTAAGTGGCGCACCCTGTATAGTGTAACCAAGAGTCACACTACTATTTGTTCCATCTGTATTGAGCTGCTAGAAGGCATATTGCAGCTGACCAGAAATCTAAATAGCAAGTGCAGTCATTTGACTTTTTATGTTACAGCAACGTTATAATGGTAAAAATATTTGAAATAAAAGGTTTTGAGATTTTGAAGACAAATTACAGCTAAATATAGGTTATCCCAACATCTTCACAGACAAAATTTAGCTGTAAGAACTTAACGATCCACACTGTGCTTCTTGGGCATGCAAACAATAAGATTAGCAAAAATGGATCAATGGTATTAATGTAACAGCATAAAAATAGTTATTTATGATACAAGTGTTAAAAGTGACATTTTATTTTGTGAGTGGGGAATATAACCCCACGAACAAAATAAAATCACTTTTAACAAATGTATCATACTGTAATATGTTGCACCCTTAAAATTTAAGGTTATGTTACTAAAAAGTAGACAGACTTCAACAGATCGAATGTCTGAATGAATGTAGTGTATTTGCACCTACTCGAAAAAGAACCTACCAGAAGATTCCAAAGTGACATCTGGAATTCTCTAGAGAATGGTGGCGTCATCACAGAACAATCGAGATCTATCATTTTTAGGTATAAAAGACCAACCGCATTCTCGGCGAGTAGTTCAGAGAGTTCAGAAGTTCAGAAAGTATAGAAAGTGAGGTTAAGACTTCAAAGATAAACAAAGTGATAAACATTGTGATTTTAGTCAATAAAGTGTATTTAAATTAATAATAGTATTGTGAAGTATCCAGTAAATATTTAATAAAGTGTGTTAGTGGACATCTCTTGTTATAATTTTTGGAACCCACGGAATTTGCAAGGGGTGGTTTCCTAAGGGTGGAAACACGCGACAATTGGTGTCAGAAAGCGGAATTTTATGACAAGAGGAGCTCTGAAGTTGTATTGGAGTGTTCGAGAAGTATTCTCGAGAGTTAGTGCTAACACAGGACTAATTTACTGGACATTGTTCGAGGGTTATTTTCGAACAGGAAAATAGTGTTTAAGTGCATTTTTGAGACATTGTAGAACATTTTATTAGGACATTAGTGTGATAATTAAATCCTTTGAACTGAGAAGTGATAGAGACACTGAAAAAGACTCATTTAGTGCGTGAAAATTTCTAGAACTTTTCTATTTGGACATTAGTGGAGATTATTAAATTCTCTGAACTGGATAGTGACAAAAGACTCTGGATAAGACTTTTTCGTGCTATTTCGAGATTTGTCTAGAAAGTTCCATTACCGATATTGACGTGACAGTTAAATTTATTTTATTTTCATCGTATGCCCGTAACAACAAGAAGTATGGCATCCGATAAACAAATACAGGACTTATTCGAACAATTCCAAAAAATGATGGCGCAGCAACGGCAGGAAGACAAAGAAGAACAGGAGAAAAAACGTCAGGATGAAGAAAGAAGACGTCAGAAAGAAAAAGAAGAGCAAGAAAGACGACGTCAAGAGGAGAAAGAGGAACAAGAAAGACGACGTCAAGAGGAGAAAGAGGAACAAGAAAGACGCCAAGAAGAATTAAGGAAAATTCTGAATGAACAAATGAAAATACAGCAGGACGCTATCATTTCTGCCAACGAAGGATTAAAGAGTGAAGTCAAAGAAGAGATAAACAAGGTAGAAGAAAAAGTAGGTGTAGTTGAGACCGAAGTCAGTCAGATCAAAGGAAAGATGAGTGAGTTCGAAGGAGAAGTGGAGCGACTTAAACGACAGTTGAGAGATAGAGGAAGTCAGCAGGTGGTATCATCAGGTCAGCGACTAAAACCTCCTTCTTTTGACGGCCAAAGTTCCTGGACGACGTACAAGAGGCAGTTTGAGGCAGCAGCATGTGCGAACAACTGGGATAACGAGGAAAAGGCCATGGCATTAGTTCTGGCATTAAGGGGCCAGGCCTCAGAGTTGCTTCAGACTATCCCAGTGGATAAACAAAGGGACTTCAAAGTCTTGGAAGCTGCATTGGACTTGAGATATGGCGACCAACATCTCGCCCAAGTATACCAAGCCCAGCTAAAATCACGAACACAAAAGGCTGGAGAGAGTTTACAGGAATTCGAAGCTGCGATAGAGAGACTGGCACACCTGGCGTATCCGAGTGCACCTAGAGAATTTCAGGAACAATTAGCCGTAGGGGCCTTTTTAGATGGCATAAGGGACGAAGAGGTCAGGCGAGTTCTGAGGCTGACAAGACACCAAAGTAGTAGCGAAGCTTTGGTGCGTGCACTTGAAGTAGAAGCCGCCTACAGAGATACTCCAAGGTCGAGAGTGCGAGCTGTGACTCTCGAAGAATCGCAACCAGAAATGAATCAGAACCCTATGTTGACTGAGATGCAGAAAATGTTTACCAAACTATTCGATAAATTGGATGGCCTAGGAAAGCAGGATAAACAGCAAAATAAAGGAAAGCCGAGTGGTGGTATTAAATGTTACAACTGCGGCAAGGTGGGCCATATGAAACGAGACTGTCGACAGCAGAACTCGGAGAGTCGAGTAAATGCTGTGAATGTTGAAGAAAAGCAGGAAAACTAGAGATAGCCAGCACCAAGGGGGCTGTGCTGGCTAGGGAATGCGGTGCCCCCAGAGAAATAAAGATTTCCCAGCTCCAAAGAATACCAAGTAGTCTGTTGTTGCAAGGATATGTGAATGGAAGAAAATGCGTGTTTACGATTGACACCGGTGCTACGTCATCAATAGTGCGGTCAGGGTTTATATCAGGCTTGCAGATTGACAAGAAGCAAAATGGAGTCATCATTCGGACAGCCACGGGGGACAGGGCTGCGGTCCATGGAGAAATCAACTTGGAACTGCAGGTTGGACGGTTGAGGTTCAATTACAAGGTCATTGTGGCTGACATTATGGATGATTTCATTTTGGGTCTAGACATCATGGGAGAGCAGGGATTTATTGTTGACGTAGGGGAGCGAGTCTTAAAAATTGGAAATGAGGAATTTATTCTGGCAACCGCAGACGACCAATTCCATAAAGCGAGATTGTTAACAACACAGACGATCAAGATTCCTGCTCATTCAGAACAAATGATCGATGCTGCCTTAGAAGGAAATCCTGGAGGGTACCGTGTTGGCCTAGTGGAAGATGACGAATCGATTAAGTCCCTATCCAATATTATTGTGGCGAGAACTTTAACCCGGACTAAAGACAAAATCCCAATTAGAGTTGTTAATTTAAATTCCCACTCGGTGACAATTAAGGAAGGCAAACCGATTGGCTCCTATGAACCGGTCACATGGGTAGCGAGGTGCGAGGAACAAACAGAGGGAAGTTCGTCTACGAAAATAGACCAGGAAGTTTTGACCTTGCTGAGTACCCAGTTGGAGCATTTATCTGAGGATGAGCGAAGGGAGGCAATCAAGTTCCTAGAAAAGGAAAGTTCAGTATTTGCCAAGAATACAGAGGCCCTTACAAAAACAGACATAGTCCAGCATCGGATAAATACTGGCAACTCACCCGCTATTCGACAACCACCTAGGAGGCTGCCATTAGCAAAACAAGAAGATGCCTCGGCAATGATAGACAAGATGCTACAAGATGGAGTCATTGAGGAGTCGACGAGTCCCTGGTCATCGCCAGTAGTTTTGGTTGCCAAGAAGGATGGAACATTAAGATTTTGTGTCGATTATCGAAAATTAAACAATGTCACGAAGAAAGACAGTTACCCATTACCACGAATTGACGACACGTTAAGCACGTTGGCAGGCTCACGATGGTTTTCTACGTTAGACCTTAGGAGTGGATACTGGCAAGTGGGGCTTCATCCTGATGATAAGGAGAAGACAGCGTTTTCAGCAGGCAGTGGTCTTTATCAATTTACCGTGATGCCTTTTGGACTTTGCAATGCGCCAGCTACCTTTGAAAGATTGATGGAATTCGTACTGCGAGGGCTAACCTGGAGGACGTGCCTGGTTTACCTTGACGACGTGCTTGTTATGGGACAGGACTTTACGGAACATTTGAAAAATCTTCAAGAAGTATTTGGGCGAGTCAGGAAT
The DNA here is from genome assembly GCA_936432065.2 of Rutpela maculata. Classification (NCBI taxonomy): domain Eukaryota; kingdom Metazoa; phylum Arthropoda; class Insecta; order Coleoptera; family Cerambycidae; genus Rutpela; species Rutpela maculata. Next base: position 84,214,060 of record OW386293.2, read on the forward strand.
GCCCATCTGAAGTTGAACCCGAAGAAGTGCCTGCTATTCCAGAAAGAAGTCAAATTTCTTGGTCACGTGGTGTCTTCGGATGGAATACAAACAGACCCCGACAAAATTTCTGCTGTACGAGATTGGCCAAGACCATCTAACGTTCATGAAGTACGGAGCTTCCTTGGCCTCTGCACTTATTATAGGCGCTTTGTGGAAGGGTTTGCAGAAATTGCGAAGCCATTACACCGGCTGACAGAAGAGAAAGTGCAGTACCAATGGACACCGGAATGTGAAACAGCATGGAGAAAATTGAAGGCAGCTCTATGCACTGGTCCTGTGCTAGCGTACCCACAACGGGAAGGACTTTTTATTTTAGACACGGATGCCAGCAATTCTTCGGTCGGTTGTGTACTGTCTCAAATCCAGAATAGGCAGGAAAGAGTGATCGAGTACTTCAGCAAGGTGCTGTCCAAACCGGAAAGAAACTATTGTGTAACCCGAAAAGAGTTACTGGCCATCGTTAAATCAGTGGACCATTTTCATAAATATCTTTATGGACGACATTTCAAGATCCGGACCGATCATGCTGCATTAAAATGGCTGTTGCAGTTGAAAACCCCTGAAGGTCAACTGGCTCGTTGGATAGAACGGTTGCAACAGTATGATTTCAAAATAGAACATCGACCTGGAAGATCTCATAAGAACGCAGACGCTTTATCTAGAAGACCATGCAAGGAAGATTGCAAGCACTGCCGCCACGTTGAGAAATTGCAGGGTACGGTGGCTGTCAACACTATTAAAATAGAGGTTCCGGACGATTGGACGACCGAAGCCCTGAGACAAGAACAACTGAATGACACAGAAATTGGGGCTATATTGAGAGCAAAGGAGAAAGGAATTCGACCAGCGTGGAAGGATGTTTCGGATAAGGCAGTTGGATTGAAGGCTTTGTGGGCCCAATGGGATTCACTTAAAGTCATGAACGGGCTGCTAAAGAGAGCTTGGGAAAGCCCGGATGGCAGGGAAGTTGTTATGCGTCTAGTGATTCCCAGGTGTCGAGTACCGAAAGTACTTCAGGAAGTGCATAATGGAGCATCCGGTGGGCACTTCGGCGTTAATAAGACCCTGAATAAAGTACGAGAACGATTTTATTGGGTAAATAGTCGTCAAGATGTGGAAGCTTGGTGTCGCAATTGCAAAATTTGTGCAGCCAGTAAGGGACCACAGACTAGAAGTAGAGGTGCAATGAAGCAATATAACGTCGGAGCTCCTTTCGAGAGGATCGCGATCGATATAGCCGGCCCATTCCCAGTAACCAAGGATGGGAACAAGTACATACTGGTTGCCATGGACTATTTTAGTAAGTGGCCAGAGGCCTATGCAATTCCAAACCAAGAAGCAGTCACTGTAGCCAAAGTCTTGGTAGATAATTTGATATGTCGGTTTGGTGTACCCCTGGAGCTGCACTCAGATCAAGGGAGGAACTTTGAGTCAGAGGTGTTTCAGCAAATCTGCAAGTTATTGGGGATACACAAAACACGGACAACAGCCCTTCACCCGCAATCAGATGGAATGGTGGAACGACATAACAAGACCATGAAAGAACATCTCTCTAAAGTGGTTCATAAGAATCAACGTGATTGGGATCTCCACATACCGTTCTTCCTCATGGCATACAGAGCTGCTATCCATGAGTCCACGAAACAAACACCAGCTCGTGTAGTATTTGGACATGAGATCAGACTGCCGTGTGATTTGATTTTCGGAACACCAGGCGGAGAACAGCTTCCTGTGAACAGCTATGTGGATGAAATGAGTGAACGGCTAAGAAATGTTCATGAGCTGGTTAGAGACCAAATCACCATAGCCAGTGACCGAATGAAGGCTCGATACGACCGTAAGGGTAGTTCAGAAGGGTTCAAGGCAGGAGATCTGGTTTGGCTGTACAACCCACAGCGAAAGAAAGGAAAGTCACCGAAACTTCAACCTCCTTGGGAAGGACCTTATACTGTTATTACCCGAATTAATGATGTCGTCTATCGTATTCAACGAAACAAAAAGTCCAAGATGAAGATCGTACACTTGGATAGACTGGCGAAGTATGTGAAAGAGGCTGAATTGCCTGACCGGGACGTTCAGGCTTAAGGAGGGGGCAGTGTAATATGTTGCACCCCTTAAAATTTAAGGTTATGTTACTAAAAAGTAGACAGACTTCAACAGATCGAATGTCTGAATGAATGTAGTGTATTTGCACCTACTCGAAAAAGAACCTACCAGAAGATTCCAAAGTGACATCTGGAATTCTCTAGAGAATGGTGGCGTCATCACAGAACAATCGAGATCTATCATTTTTAGGTATAAAAGACCAACCGCATTCTCGGCGAGTAGTTCAGAGAGTTCAGAAGTTCAGAAAGTATAGAAAGTGAGGTTAAGACTTCAAAGATAAACAAAGTGATAAACATTGTGATTTTAGTCAATAAAGTGTATTTAAATTAATAATAGTATTGTGAAGTATCCAGTAAATATTTAATAAAGTGTGTTAGTGGACATCTCTTGTTATAATTTTTGGAACCCACGGAATTTGCAAGGGGTGGTTTCCTAAGGGTGGAAACACGTTACAATACAATATTTTTTGTAAAACTGTTATTAAAAAAAATGCCGTCTGTGGGGTTGAACTCCCGATCTATCGCTTACGTGTCGCACGCATTGGCATTGAGCCACCCGTTCGTTTCAATTATATGTGACAATAAAGTGTAAATGTCAAGTCAGGTACTGGATAAAGGGTAACTAAGTAAAACAATTGTAAGTTGTTTAGTGTTTATTAGTAACTACAATTGAAGCTGTCTTTAAATATCGTAAATTTTGTGGCTAAAAAAATGGATTTTGAAGAAAATACGGGAAATAAAAGTAATTTCATTATTCCACCAGATGTTAAAGAAGCCTCAAATAGGGCAACTTTAGATCTGTTGCCCCAGAAATCGCGGCAACAATATGGTATAGCATATAAAAGACTTATTGAATCATGTAAAATGAAGAAAGTAGTAGACAAGTTCACTGAAAATATACTTTTGGCTTACTTCGAAGAAAAATCTACGTTATGAAAGGCGTCAACAGTGTGGTCTAATTTCTCTATGATAAAAGCTAATTTGCAAATCAAGAACAACGTGGATGTAAGCAAGTATTACAAGCTAATAGCATTTTTAAAACGAAAAAGTGTAGGATATCGGCCAAAAAAATCGAAAATATTTACTAGCAAACAAATTAAAACATTTTTGAATGAAGCTCCAGACATCAAATATCTAAATAAATAATTTATAACTATTTGAATAAATATGTATTGTTTCTAAGTAATATATTTCTTCTAATTTTATCAATACAGCTTTCTATTATCTTGAGAAGAATGCATATTACTATACAGTATCGGAAGATTTTGGATTTGGGTGGCAGGCATAGTTTCAACGGCTTGACAGACCGCCTACAATAAATGCGTGTACCAGTGCTCTAGTAGAGGGAGCAAATAATGACGCGTTATCAAGAAAACACGTACATCATTTCATTGCTATTAAAAATTTCAGTACCATTTATTCAAAGGAAGGATGTAGTTGGCTCTGTTCAGTATAGATAATATTATTACGTGCTTTAATCACTGAAATTATTTAACCCGTTTTACTTTCAAAACGAGTCAAATAATTCTTTACATTTCCCGCAGTAGCTGCCCATGCACATGTGGGGGGGAAAGCAGGTGACACGAGTAGGATGTGTGATACGATAAAAAAGAATAGCATAGTTGCTTCGCTCTCACTTGCTCTCATTGCCGACCCAAATGAAACATTTTCTGACACTGTATGGTATATAGGTAGCATTTTATTTTTAACACTAGTGTTAAAAGTGTTTTCGACACTAGTGTTAAAGTATTTTTAACACGTAACATTATAAAAGTCGATTTTTAGTTCACCTATCAATGAATTAAAAATGTCATTTTTAATGACAGTTTTACAAAAACTATTTTAAAGATATTATTAGTTTAGTATCAATCCACTGAGTTTGGAGGTGAGAGAATCAATAAAAACGACCCATAAATGAATGGATCTAGAGAAGAATTAGATTGGTGAAAACTACTCACAGTGATGCACACAAATATACAGGGTGATTTATCACGACACGCGGAAAATAAAATGGTTTTCTAGTTTTATACAGTATCGGAAGATTTTGGATTTGGGTGGCAGGCATAGTTTCAACGGCTTGAGAGACCGCCTACAATAAAGGCGTGTACCAGTGCTCTAGTAGAGGGAGCAAATAATGACGCGCTATTAAGAAAACACGTACATCATTGCTATTAAAAATTTCAGTACCATTTATTCAAAGGATGTAGTTGGCTCTGTCCAGTATACGTAATATTATTACGTGCTTTAATAACTAAAATTATTTAACTCGTTATACTTTCAAAATGAGTCAAATAATTCTTTACATTTCCCGCAGACAGAACTGCCCACGTACATGTGGTGGGGAAAGCAGGTGGCACGGATAGGATGTGTTATACGATAAAAAAGAATAGCCTAGTTGCTTCGCTCTCGCTTGCTCTCATTGCCGACCCAAATGAAAAATTTTCTGACACTGTATGTGGGAAAGTGCATGCAAAATTTCCTAGGTAATTTAGTAATTTTTGTTGCATTAAAACTTGCAAAAATATGCTACTATTATTTGTCTGTGACCAGTAATAGGACAAGGAACTTAGTTGGGAAAGAATATATATGAGATGTTTACATTTCCTTAATTGACATAAAAAGTTAAGCTGGCGAGTCCTCAAAGAGCCACATTTTTTTATTTTGGTCAAACGCCGAGGCAAGTACAAAGTACGGCGCCGAAGTTTGATGGTTTTTTGTTATCGACGAATTTAAGTAAATATCCCACTTGTTGTAGAGTTCACTGGCATAGGGTCAATGTGTCGGAAAGACATTGACCCTATTAAAATTAAATTTTAATTTCAGTGGCGGCTGGTGAAATTTCAATATTTTTTTTCTCATCTATGGCGCATGGGACCCATACGAAATATGGGAAATAACATCTAGAGAAGCACTTCTCTAATGACCCCCCCAAAAATTTTGAAAAAGCAGTTTGAGAAAAAGAATTTTAAAATTCGGTTGCCACCCCTAGTCTAGGGATTCCTGTTTAATTTATTTTTTTTTGTCGTATACATTTGACTTATCATAAAAATACAATAGGGTGTATGAAAATATTTTCATTATTAACTGAAATACAATGAACTGAAATTTTGTAATTTACAATTTAACAAATTAGATTTCAATTCATTGTATCTCAGTAAATAATGAAAATATTTTCATAAACTCCAAAACATGTATTTTTATGAAAAGTTAAATGTATATGACAAAATAAAAATTAATTAAACAGGGAGTCCCTAGACAAGGGGTGGCAACCGAATTTTAAATTTTTTTTTCGCAAACTGCTTTTTCAAAGTTTTTGAGAAATGCTTCTCTAGATGTTATTTCCCATATTTCGTAGGTCCCATGCGCCACAGACGAGAAAAAAAAAATTGAAATTTCACCAGCCGCCGCTGTTTAAATTGTATTCGTAGATCGATGTTCAATACGCCATTCCGGGCTTAGAACAGTGCATTTAACCCATTAACGTCTACCGTGATCATACGATCACGCCTTATATGGGTTCAAATTTTTTGCTAGATCTGGCAACCCTGTGCGAATTCTGCTTCTGCTATTGCATCCTGTCTTTATAGATGACCAGTTTGATTAGTGCTAGCAAGTTGGGCGGTTGCCGTGGCATCTATTTGAATTGGCAGTGTGATAAATCTAGACCACGTGTTTCGAGCATGGCATACTCTGGCATCCGGTTCGTGTAAGTATTACAACTTTTTAATAAAATTAGCTAACTCGAATCTAATACGCACAATTGAATATACATATGTGTATGCTTATTTAGACGTACTGAGGTTGGGGTAAAATATTTTGTTTTTTTTACAAACCCTTGCAAAATACTACTGTGATCGTATGATCACGCTAGGCTCTAACGTGGGCATTGGATATGGAAAATAAAGCTTATTATTTTTCTTAGAAATATTATGTAATATTGTATGTAAATTGATTATCTTTTAATTTCTAGCGGAATAACATTGGAAGAAGCGCTGGCTATTGCTGAAGAAGACGATCAAGAGATATCTGAAATATATATAGAACCTCCTGAAACGAGCGAGTTGACAGATGAAGATGGGGGACGAAGATGGAGGTCTTATTGATAATTTATCTGGTAGGCAGTTAAGAGCGGGGGCAGAAATTGTTTTCAAAAATCAGGATCAAACAGAAAAGGAAACAGAGGGAGAAGATGGAAGTAACATGATAAATGAAGCAAACCAGTCACAGAGTGCTAATAAAAAATCCAACAACAGGAAAGTAAGAAAGCCGAAAATTGAAACAGAATGGATCAAAGGAGATTTAGTTTTAAACGAAAAATTTTTCCCAACTTTTTTCTACGGCAGATTTAAGGAAATGAGCCCTTATGATATCTTTCGTCTTATATTCGATGACGATGTTTTAGAGCTCTTGCGTCAACAGACAATAAAATATTCAGGTTCCAAAAATTTTCCAGACTTCAATGTCACTAAGGAAGAACTCAAGTATTTTTAGCAATTCTGATTATATCTGGATATAATACAGTACCATCAAAGCGAAATTATTGGGATTTACGTAACGAATTTGTTTATAATGCGATGAGAAGAGACAGGTTTTTAAATATTCCTCGATTTTTGCATTGCGCAGATAATGATACTCCATCTACTGTAGATAAAATGTGGAAGCTTAGGTCGCTTTTATTACTCTTGCAAAACAGATTCATAGAATTTTACTCCCCAGAACAACACATAAGCTTTGATGAATCTATGATTGAATATTTCGGCAGACATGGTTGCAAGCAATGCATTCGTAATAAACCAATTAGATTCGGATACAAAGTTTGGAGCTTGAACACCCCTGATGGATATCTTATAAACTTTGATGTTTATCAAGGTAAGAACCCGAATGGTAATAGCGAGTACGAAGAAAAGTTTGGTATATGCGCTGCTCCTTTAGTACAAATGCTTGAGGCTTTTCCCTATCAAGCAAAGAAACTCCCAATGCATATTTATGTCGACAACCTTTTTACAAGTATAGGGTTACTAAAAGAACTTAGAAATAGGGGATATCATGGCACAGGAACAATACGTGAAAATAGAATTCCTAAAAACTGTAATATAATGAGCAACAACCTTATGAAAAAAGAGAGCCGTGGTGAATATGTGTTTCAGTTAGACCGGCAAAATGGTGTTATTATTATCAAGTGGAGGGATAACTCTGTTGTAGCAGCGGCATCTACAGCGTATGGTGTCGAACCTCTAACCCATGTCCAACGATATTCTCAACAACAGAAGAAGAAAATTAGCGTTTCCCGTCCATTTCTATTTAGCTTCTACAATAAATATATGGGTGGTACTGATAGAATGGACCAGAACATTTCTTATTATAGAGTATCCATCAGAGGCAAAAAGTGGTGGTGGCCGATATTTACTTGGCTTTTAGACGCTGCTGTACATAACGCTTGGTTATTGAAAAGAAAATCTGGAAGTGAAATATCCCAGCTTGATTTTAGAAGGCAAATTGTCCAAGTTATCTTGAGCAAGTACAAAGTTGAACCTCAAGGTCCAGGACGTCCACGAGGCACTAGAGCTGAACTGGAGAGTAAAGTTTCCAATGAAATTAGATTAGACGGTATTCAACATTTTATTGAGCAGTGTAATAGACGTAGATGTGCGGGAACGGGATGTAAAAAGACTGTTCGCACTCAATGTTGTAGCTCTGTATTGCATGTTTCAAAAACTTCCATCTTGTTTAAATTTATTGTCTAATAAATAATTGACATATACATATTTTGTCCCTCATTAATGCCTAGCGTGATCATATGAACACGGGATGTTTTTCGGAAAAATTTACAAAAAAAAAATAAAAAATGAGTTTTAGCATCTTTTTTTGATATAAACTTTAAAATAATTTAATACCAATCAAAAATACTACAAAAAAAAATTCAGGCGTTAAAGGGTTAATGTAATATTTTCTTTGACTTTCCATTACTTTTAGGTTTTTTGTTGTACTGTATTCTACAAAAATTATTTTAATTTTTGCTATTTTTGTTTTATAGTGTGAATTAAAACATATATAAACCATAATGAAAACAAACCCATATCTCCTGAAGGTATTTCAAATTTCAATATTAAACCTCAAGAATCCATTTTATCAAACACACCTAAAATGAACACCCAGTATCATACACATGAATTACCACCATTTATTATAAAACTTATTAAAATAAAACGCAAGATGTATCGAGAGTATAAAAACAACAACACAGAATTTAAAAGAAAAATAAATGAATTTAATAAAAATATTCACAAAATGATAGAGCATTACAGAACACACAAATGGTTGGAATCATGTCAAAAAATTAATGAACTTCAGGGAAGAAATTATTATCAGCAAATCAATAAACTATCCAAATATAAAATCAAACATTCTATTCCACCTTTGATAGAAAATGATAAACAACATAATTCTGATGCAGATAAAGCTAACCTATTTGCTACACATTTTGAAAAACATATAAACAGGAAGACTCCCCTAATTTTAACCAACAACTGTATGAAGAAGTAAACGAATGGTATGACCAATATTTCAATCAAAATTTGGCACCTAGCAACCATCAATTAAATGAAGAAGAATATTTTCAGATATTAGCCGCGCAAAAGAATACTTCGCCAGGATACGACAACGTTCCTTGGACAATAGTGAAAAAACTCGATTATGAGATACATAGATATATTATAACTATTTTTGAATATTGCATAAACCACTGTTATTTTCTGGGCGACTGGGAAAAGGGACAAATAATAACAATTCCTAATCCAAATTCCGACAACACAATTGCAAATAATTATCGACCTATAACACTTTTGCCAGTGCTTGGAAAACTTTGAAAAAATAATAAGGGCTAGAATTCAGGAATTAGTGCAGGACAATATACCAAAATTTCAATTTGGATTTAAGGAAAAATGTGGAACAATTCAGCCTTTGTCGATATTAACATCAAATGTGCAAACTGCAAAACACAAAAACTTAAAATCAGCAGTAATTTTTCTTGACATAAGAAAGGCGTTTGACAGTGTGTGGCACATCGGTCTCTTATATAAATTAAAACATTTACATATACCAGATTGCTTAATTCATATAGTAAAGAATTTTCTTGAAAACAGAGAGCTTCTCATAAAAGTAAACAACGTGTCTGAAAAGTTCACCCCTGAACAAGGAATTCCACAAGGCTCACCACTTTCACCACTTCTTTATAATATATACTGCTCTGATATCCTTCACCAACAAAATCGAAATGACACTAATTCCTATATTCTACAATACGCAGATGATACAGTATTGATTGCACATGGAAAATCTTTAAATAAAACTATAGAACACCTTCAAACATTAATGACCGAAACAGAAACATGGTTTAACAACTGGAGAATACATCCCAACCCCTCGAAAACACAGCTCCTAATATTTAATCACGTCCCGTCACACACTTCCCCTTCAATATCAATCAGGAATCATCAAATAAGGCCTTCCCTAACTGCTAAATACCTTGGAATTCTGCTGGATCACAAATTGAATTTAAAACACCACACCAAATTAATAAAAAGACGTACGATAACAAGAGCCAAACACTTCAGAGCTTTAACCTACAAAACAAAGAACTGCTACAAAAATTTACGCATCCATATGTCGTCCGATACTTGAATATGGACATGTTTTATACCTCAATTGTCGACTTCCAACTCTTAATAATATAAAAACGGCAGAAACTACAGCCCTGACAATTATAACGAAAATTCGTCACCCCATAAATCCACTTCATAATCCTTCAAATGAATTGCTTTACAGCAAAACAAATATTCAGCCTATTCTCTAAAGACTAAAAGAGCTATCCTTAAAGTTTGCCAATCGTCATCATAATCTGGAAATAATGCAACATATGTTTATTACCAGACCAAGACATCAACCCTCCAAGTTCAAGTTTCCTGAAAAAACAATTCAAGAAATATTAATTTCATTATCTGAAAATCCTTAATACTGTTTAAATTTAAGTATCCAATATAAACATTTTTTTTTTACTCTACAGTATGTATTTACAATTAGTACAACAGCTTTGTAAATGACTTATTTGTTATAAAAAAAAGACAGGCTGAAGGACCTCGGTCGATGGCCTTTTGATATGTATGTATGTGTTATGTATAGATACCAATAAAAAGCTTTTATTATTATTATTATTATAGTGTGATTAAAACCAAAAAGTCACTTATACCCTCTCCAGCTTTGATATCGGTCCCAAATCTGATAGAGGGGGAGGGGAAGTGATATGGTTGGACCGCGTTACGTCAGATTAGTTAGTCATAGGCGCATTCCTACAAAAAAATAAGGCAATTTTTTTTGTCACATTTAAGATTTTTTTAACTCCTTTCGGTGGGGACAACCTAGTGATAAATTTTCTGCATGTCGAGGTAAATCACCCTGTATTAGAGAACCACTTTCACTATCACTGCTTGAATAAGAATCATCACAACTATTTTTTTAATCTTCCAGCAGAATAATTTGACAGGATATTTTAGCCTGATTCTTGTCAAAAAACTGGTTTTAAATCTAGGGTCTAAAGAGTTGCCAATAAGTATTTTTTGTCGTCGGTGTTGCCAAAACGTGTTTTCAATCCACTTTCCATGTAAGCCGGATATCTGGTATCCGGTACAAGAAGTACGCCGGATATCCGGTATCCGGCCAAAACACTATACGTTGCATCCCTACCCTGCATAGAGTAGTTTTACGCAAATTTAGAAACAAGACCTCTAATAGGATATTTCAACTCTAATTAGGTATTCAAACTCCAATAGGATATTCAAATTTGTCCACAATTGTCCACAATCCCAATCATTTCTAAGATAATTATTTGAAGACTTCCCATCACTAACGAAATTTGTAATGAATGATCCATTAAACCTTAGTTTAATATCTTAATATTAAAGCTTGATTGGGGGGCGAGCATAGAGACGTCTTGACGGTGCATGTATTTCATATTTCACTTTCCTGGAGGTAGGGAGACCACCAGGGGAGGGGGGCAGTTCTCGAACAGGTTTTTTCGTTTAGTTTTTCCCAAGCCAACACCCAAAATTCAATCAGTGCGCGTGTGCCTCGCTAATTTATAGTGTAATTTTTAATTGTTTTTAAGTATTTCTGCATATTATTCCCAAACCAAATTGTTAATTTTAAGTCTTTTACCTTAGACAGGAGTTTTAACTTTTTTTTCATCAATTGTTGTTTTAACCGAACCGGATCTGCCTCGCCCAACCCCACATTCACCGTGGCGCTGCGTGCCTAGGTTGTCTGGTTAGCTCCGGGCCAGGTTCTGGAAAGGTGCATGTAGCTGTTAATTAAAAGTAAAATTCTTCTTCTTCTTCATGTATTTCGATACACCAGTGAAACAACATTCAGCGCGATTAGTATTTGGATGGGTGAAATCCATCTTGGGAAACACAGCGAGCTCGTCCCACCTTCTAGCGGCTTGTATACACGGAAGCTTTGTAATTTCAAGACGAGGATTACGTACCATCCTTTGGAAAGGATGTAAAGCAGTCGGTCCCTTGTCTATTAAATGTTAGGCAAGTAAAAGATCTTCTTCAAAACAGAAGAGGTTCGGCAAAAATTCCAGGTCTCCTGGGTCGGTAATAAGCCCTGGTAGAGGAAATAGACCGGTGTTAAATGAATAAATAAAAAAAAACTTGATTTTTTTTAATGACTCAATAGCTAGGAATGAAGGGAGGGGGGGGGGGGGGGGCTGTTTCATTTAAGGGACAATCCCAAATTAATTTCTTGAAAACGGTATTACCAATATTTGTGCATTGTATCACTGTTGGAAGAAATTGTTATCCAAATATTATACTATTTTGGAATTTTATCCCATTATATTAATACTTCAGATTCAACATCATTAAGGGTGGGATTTTGCAGAGTGAGATGGAAATATGCGTATATTTTCGATTTATTAGAAATATTTAAAAAACCAAATATAGTACAATCTTTAAAACCGTTTTAGATATTTGCTATTGCTCTATGGAATACAACTATATATATTGTTTATTGTAAATTTCTGTTGTACTTGAGTGCCGCAGTTTGTCAATGGAAATAGTTCCTAATTTCATTATTAGAGTATGGCATTTAACTATACACAAGTTTTATGATAAAAACTGTATACGGTTGTATTCCTTAGAGCAGTGGGAAGTATCTGAAACCATTTTAAGGATTCTACCGTTTATGATTTTTTAAATATTTATAATAAACCGAAAATAAACGCATATTTCCCACTCACTGCAAAATCTTATCTTTAAATGAAGGAAACAGAGGTAACTTAAAAGATAAATGGAAAAAGAATGACAGATCCATTGATTGAACGAACAGTAATATTCCAGGTTGATAATAAAATATCTTATAAATAAAAACCTATTGGTAAAGGTCTTATCAATAAAAAGTTTGAGGAGCCCAAAAATTGACATGTGGGAAGCAATGTCTTGCAGAGAAAAGAACCTAATTCATGAAATGATTTAGGAGGAATGTACTAAGACCAAATATGACTAATCAAATGGTTAGTATGTCATATTAAGAATTTGAATTTCTTTTAATTCTTTTCAGGCTTCTACCGCTCTGAAAAAATAAAAAAATTATGTGACCTTATTTTTACATAAGTATCCAAATATGATATCACTCAAATTCATGAGGATACTCCATTTATTTTATTAGAATTTGTAAGAGTACACCTGTTGATAAAGACGGATCTATTAAAATAAACAGGTAAGTAAATTCTTTAATCAACTGGAATATTCATTCTTGGACTATGGAGTCTAAAAAACATTACTTCTAGGTTCATAAATTAATTTCCAAGGTCCTAAGTAATTGCATTGATACCTAATTAACGGATATTCCATTAAAATTGATAGTTACTTTATTATAGTACTTACACCGTCAATAACAAAGCAATTACGGCTCAATTTTTAGTTATATTTTTCTTCCCTTTCAATTATTAAGTAATTACCTATAGAAACAATAATCTCTAAATTTTGAATAATATTTTTATCTGAAAATACTTCTAGGTATTCTTTTTACAAAAAAAAAAATAATAACAATAAATGTACCTATACTTACTGTTACTCAGTTGCATATATGCCAGCATAAAATGGATATAAATCTTACATGTTCAGTAGATGTAGATATTCACACTTTAACGATTTCACTCCTTGCTTTTCACATAATAGATATTCATTCATATTCCATTTATGGTTACTTAAGTCAAGTTAGCAATTGTAATACAAACCTCCACCAATACTCTGAAATTTATGTTACCCACCTATATTTGTATTTGTAGGTACTCCCTTCACAATTATTTAACAAACCATGTACTATTATTATTACTTTACTGTTAAAAATTTTTTTTATGTAGTGACTCAATAGTTAATAGAAACAGTTCGGATAGCTTCTGGTTATTTTATATTTGGACAAGGAAAATTAGCATAGATTACTTAAACATGACTGTGTTTACAATATCTATTTTTAGACCAAAGGAAGGATTACACAAGACAAATAACAACAAATATATAAAAATGGATACCTTCCAATGTAATGAGTATGTAAAGTGTAATGTCCTGGATAATTTAAGCAATTTAACCAAAGTATGCTTAGGTAGACACATTTATATTATCCACCTACAGAAAATACTAGTTACTGATTTTTTAGTAGCTATTAAAAATGTGATAACACATAACATCCACAAATAAATTTAACATCAACATATCAACCTACATATCCGATTACTTTTTCTTTTTTCCCACATTTTTACATTTGTTTAAAATATGCAAAATCCAAGTTTACATTATATTTACTGTACTTACCTAACTATTTTATTTGACTATGAGTAGGTAATGTTATATGTAATAATTAATAAAACAAGACATTCTTTGATGATTTTTGAAAACATCAAAGTATGTACATTATTTTTTAATAACAAATTATAGATAACTATTAAGTCTTACCCAATATACCAATAGAACAATATTAACAGATCTTTGCACCTTACAGCTATAAACCGGCTTTTCAAGGAATAACACACGTCGCAAATGCGAATAAAAATATTACATACGTCACAGAGAACGTCAATTTCAATGTCAAACTTCAAAATGCTGAGTAGTACAAAGCAAGTCCTGTTTCAGAAGCGATAGCTCGGTGGGACGTTTAATGCTTCATTGGGAAATTGGAGTGACCTTCTGCCATCTTTTTGGTGGCATTTCAAGAGCAAAATTTAAAAATAGCATGTCTTTGGTAATCTGCAGTCGCTAACAAAACACAGATTTAGTGATGGGCGATATATCACGAACTGTGATTTAATCACTGATATTAAGAAATCACAGGTAACGACTGTTAGTAAAGTTGGCAGAAAAGCGTGACGTGATCACGACTTTCCGTATTTCGTTCCCTTGTCGTGGTCTAACCAAGACGATATTTCACAATATTTACTTTCAGTCGATTATTGTTTGCGGCCGTATGTATTAACACGTAAAGCAAGCGATCCCGTGCCTTATTAGCGGTATTAGATACGCATTTCACACTATTTAGATATTTATATAAATAAATATCTTTGTCTTTTATTGACTGGCGATGTGATGTGGCGATTCGAGGCAGGGTCGTGACGGAACATTTTTGTTATAACACCAGAAGTATAACTACTAAAACCATGCGTAAAAATATTTTATATGATTAAATATACTAGCAATTTTATTGCAAATATTGAGCATTTACGTTTCGGCATGAAATATGAATAAAAATATGGAATTCGACAATAAGCAAATGAAAACATTTTTAAAAAACATCCTTATAGGTGTATTATAAAACAACAAAAAAAATAACATTAAAAAATAAATATACCATTTTAAATTAACAAAAATTCGTGTAAAATAAACATAAATATAAACAAGAAATTTATTGATGCTTCCGAAATGTTAATGTTTGTACTGTCGTGAGCAAAAAAAATAAGACAACTATTTATCTAATGTAAATCTGTCTCTATTTGCACACTTGCAATGAATTTTGACAAATAAATGTCCCAAAAATTACAGGTAGATGTACACCAACTAGATTTTAGCATAAATACGTCCCATTTTTGGCGCACAACAGTACAACTTTACAAAAATATCCTATTATCAAGTTCCATTCAAAACCTAGTATGCTTTTACTTTATTACCAATCCATACATCAGAGGTTATTTGGATAAACAAATCATAATATATATTATACATATTATGCATATCTGCGGCAGCACAGATTACCAAAAGTAGCTAAAATTCACCATTCACTGTCTGTCGGCGCTTATTTAGGGAGAGGGAACAATTAACAATTTCTCTCGTACGTGGTATTATGAAAGTCGTGATCACATCACGCTTTAAATTCACTGATATAAGAAAATCACAGTAACGATTTACGTTGTGATTGAAAAATCACGATATCGCCCATCACTACACAGATTCCCTTTTGTATCTATAACAAAAAGGATAAGATAGAGCGGAAGGCTCGCGTACACATGCCATCTGTCGAGTTTTAGGCAGCAACAACATATTTACAGGCATCGACATCAAAGAAAGAGATTGTTGTCTATACTATTGACCTTGCTGTTGGTCATATCAACAGGTGCGTTTTTTTGCTACAATTCTGACACCGGAATATCAAATCTTGTCGTTTTTTGCTCGCCATTCTGATTCCATACACATGAATGTCGATGCCATTATTCGTTATTTAAGAATCCCAAGAAATTTGTCGCCTCCCACCTAGGAATTTCAGTTTTGTCGTTTTATTGGTAAATATCATTCTGGTAATTCTAACTCTACCGGTCGTGGACAAAAAAACGCACCTAACCTTACAATCATGCAATGCAATGGTAATGGTGATCATAATAAATGTCACATGTAGAAAAAGCAAATGAGTATTATATGTGTAAAAAATTATAGTTTTGATTATAGTTATAAAGTATATAATGGTTGTGGCCTGCAATTTTTCAAACTGTCGTAGAAGAAACGATAAATATAAAGGGCATGGAACTCGAAATGTGAGTAAGATCCCAGATGCCAGTTTGATTTGAAATTGTTATGAAAATATGCTACCAGCTTGGTACCCTCCGCCTTACGAAGATCTTTATCATGTACTTAGCATACAAATCTTGCAAATTGCTAGCACTTAGGGCGAGTTGTACCAACTAAGTTCAAACCAAGTTCAGCTTGAGATGTTATTTCCCATATTTCGTATGGGTCCCACGCGCCACAAACGAGAAAAAAAAATTGAAATATCACCAGCCGCCACTGCATGATCATACCTTGATCATCAGTATATAGAAAGAATATAATTTTCTTGTTTTTGATATTGATATTGTTAGATGAAAGCAGTTGATAAGATGTCTCGTAAGAGTCATTTTTTGTTGATATACTGGTATGATCAGACTTGGATCGATAGTATATGGAAAGAATGAATGGTTTCATTGAAAGTTATCTGCTGAATTAGTACACAAAATAATATTTTTCGATAAATTGTAATGGTTGTATTTTGAGCTACCACCAATTAGTGATTTTTGTTTTACCCATTAATTTATTTTTAGTATACGATATACGATTTTTTTTTATTGGAGCTGACATGTTTATATTTGTTATTTTTTCTGTCAGTTTTGTGTCCGTTTTATTTATTAATTTTGTATGATTAATTTTTTTCAATTGCACACGTTGAATTCATTACGGCTAGAATTTTTATTTTCTGTTCAATACAACACTGTAGCATAACTATTGATCAGTGTTATACAAATTTCTAGTTATAAGTTATTATACAGTGTCATTTGTAGAATATTTTATAAATTATTTATACTATTTAAATTCACTTATTACTAGTAATATTTGTTTTGTTAGTGCAGTGGCTATTTCTTAAAATAAAGTAATTTTTTTCACGTTTATCGCTTCTTTTTTCCTTAATTTTTAAGAAATCCAGGGGCACGAGTGCGGTGCCTCGAGAGTTTAAATTTCCCGGTAATGGCGGTAGTGGGCAGTGGGGGATTTAGTTACGCATCTGACCTGCAGAGGGCGCCGGCTCGGTACTTCCGAATTTAAATTTCCCGCTAAAAATTGAAGGCTGAAAGTTCCTTTACGAGCTCGACCCGCGCAGGGTGCATGGATTGAAGACCTTGAGTTTCAGTTTCCCGCTATGTGCGGTAGTGGGGGGGATTTCATGCTGCCTAGGACTCGCCCAGGTGGCGCAGGAAAACCTTGTACGGAAAAATACATTGTGGCCATATGGAACCTTCCACTCTATCCTATCCTTTTTGATCTATAACACTTGCAGAACAACAATAGTTATTCATTAAGTTGAAAACTTACATGGCCGCGCCAAGCCTTTTTTGAGCGCGGTCGTGCAAATACGAACATGCGCCCTTCGGCCCTTCAGTAGCATATCTAGAATTCAGCTGAAAGGGGAGGTTGAGGGAAAAAGTATCTCAAATAAATTACGCTAGACAACTGAATAGGTCGTGTGCGCGTGACGTCACAGAGCTGAGACCTTAGGAAAACAAACCGCTGTCATTGCTGTCAAATGACGACTGACTGAACCTAAGAATTGAATTTTTCATAATATTAGAGTTTTTATGGACATTATATCGTACAAAATGGCAAGTTTTTGTTGTATTATTAGTTGTGGAAGTGTGGCAATACCGAGACAACTTCAGTTTTTATAAAATAACGTCGATTTAGAGCCAGAAGAGGTTAGGATTAAAAGATTCCTATTTTACTGGGGTATTCCAAGCATTTTATTAATGGTAAGTTGTTGCTTATTAATTTAAGAATTTGATTTTTATTGTGGATTTATGTTGTAGGAAAGACAGCCGTAATTCAAGACCACAATGATCCATCCAGTTAGGTGTTCTCTGATGGGATATAACTTAAAACTCAAATGTGAAACTAAAAGTGCTTGTGATAATAATAACTACTGCTAAACCAAACAAGAAACAATTCATGGTAAAAAAATAACACTTTATATTGATTTGTCAGCATTTTTAATAATCAGTTCTTGTGTTTACATTTTAGTTGAATGAGGGTAGAACTGATGCTGAGGGAGAAAGAAGTGTAATAGCAGAAATTGTTGTACACCTCAAGAGGAAAATACACAGGCTACAGTTAAGGAAATGCATTCCAAGTATTGCTGTCATTGATTGATCTGGCAACTAAACGTCCTTTTAAATTATATATTGTGTAGTGCTCAAAAACCCAGTGTTGGATTTTTAACATTCAAAAACTATGAAACTAAGACAAAGTGATCTGAAGTGAGTGAACACATAAATAAAGTCCAAATTGGCGTTGAAACTGTCAAATTGTAGCTATAAAAAATGTTCTTTGAATTATGTAATTACAATGTTACTACTTAGGTAGATACTTCGTACCTATAAGTGTATAATAGGGCGTATTCTTTATTTCAACAGTTGAGTTCCACCACAGTATCCTTCCCTTTCTTACAACACAAGTGATAGAGATAGCAACACGTCTGGTGCCACCTGATGGAGTTAACTGTTGAAATAAAGAGTAGAACCATATAATCATTTATTTTTTTTAGTGCAATATAGATCTTTCTTTGTATCTCCTGTTAAGTTTCTTGTTGATTCTTCTTATGAGTACTAATGGAACATATGGAACCTTGGATAATAAAGAATTTGATATTTAATAAGTATATTTTGTTTTACTTGCAAAGATGCATGTATATATATAAGTTCAACATAATCGACTATTTCAATTCACTGCTAACAATAATACGAGTGATAAATAAAAAAGTGAATATACGTGTTTAATAAAATACAATAAATATTTAACAATTGACCTGCCTACATAAATAATAAAATACAGACATATTATATAACAATAAAAGACACGATAAGAAAAAGTTCTTGCACAAATTACCATGGTTTGTATAGTTCAATCTATAGGTATATCATAGGTACACTGGAAGAAATTGTGTACATCTGTTTATATATTTCAAGTAGTTCACAGTACTTCAGTCCTTCATCTTTAATTTATATGGTCTTTTTCATAAAATTCATAACAGTTAACTGCTAAACTGTTTATTGCTAAAAATTTAAAGGAAAGACTGGGTAGTGAACAAATTTTGTCTAGACTAGTAACACAGTCACAATGAGTGAGTACTGAAGGATCATCTGGATCAGTAATAGTCCAAGTGGTCGATGGCTTTTGTTGAAGATGGTACGTTAAGAGTTCATAACCTGAAAAATGAATTTGTATGTTAGCAATTACTCATTAAGCAACATTTAATTAGGTAAGCATATATTGAAAAAAAAGGTTGATAATTCTTACCTTTGCAAAAAGCTTTTATCCTGTAAATTTCTTGGAGAGTACTTCTTTCACCCAACCATAAATAGCTTCAAGATTTTTGAATGCCTTGAACTCATCCTTTTGTCTATGCATTACTCACAAAAACCAAGTAATTCACAATATCCCTGTTTGAAATATTATGAAATACACCAATATTTGTACTGAAGTCATCATTTCTCAAAATATAAAGGATTTAATTCGATGACACCAACTTTTTCCATGTACCTAACCTCTACATTATGAGACGATTTTGTAAAAAATAAACTTATCTCCATATTAACGAACAAAATTCACCACACGAAATAATTAAGGATAGTTGTGGATGTTAAATAATCCAAAATTAAGTTTCAAAATATCACAAAAACGGCAAAACATACTTTAAAACAACACGTTCAATCGGCACGTCACTCGATGACAGCTGTTTGTTTTCCTAAGGTCTCAGAATCTGTGACGTCGGCGCACGCGACCTATATAAAAATTCAATATTTTTCAGTTCTTACCAGGGCCGTGTTAAGGACTGGCGCGCCTTTAGACAAATGAAGTAAATATTTACGTCCTCATATTTACAGGTGGGGTTACGGAATTGCAAAATGCGCCGCAGGCCAAATTTTCGAATGTTTCAAGGTCAAACAGCCTCTCAAATTAAAAATTAGAAATTTGATATTGTCTTCGAAAAGTAGGTTTCCTGGGCGCAAGATATAAAAATATAAAATACCAATAAAAAATGTTTTTTTATAAAAAAATTGCAGTATTTGTATTTTCCCCTGAATTAAAATTAAATATAAAAATAATATATTGAAAGACATATCCTTTTTCGTGACTTTCTTGCTTGCAAACTCCCCTATAATATAATCTTATAAATAAGTCTGTAAAATGTTGCTACAGAACAGAGGTAATAAAAATGTGACAATTCTATCAAAATAAAATAATCAAATAACAAATAAATAATTTCCCTGTACATTTTATTTTCCAACAGATCAATGGTAAACGATAAACGTCGCGTCGCCAGTCAGCCATCAGGAAATAAAATTAGTTAGATTTGAACTGCTCGAGGGCCCACTGGCACGTTGGGGCCTCTAGGCAATTGCCTAGTTTGTGTATTGGATAATCGTTCCCTGGATCATGCTATATTGTAACTAAATGTTTATATATATTTTTTATTTTAAATTTCAAAACTCACGGTCCCTTACCTTAATACCACCAAAAAGATGACTGCCCGAAACATGAGGACAAACATTCAATTTAAGCGGGAAGCCAGAAAGTCTCTTCTAGATAGATCTTCTGTAGCAGTAGCAGTAATTATTTTAGGGAAACGACGCAGAGCGAAACGTTTAACGTTATAGTTGTGAATTGAAATGACCTTTCGGCGTATTTCTGGCGGTACTTTAGAAGGAAAATTTGAATATTCCATTGTTATATCACACTTGCAATTAAAACTTTCGATGTTTACATGGTGACCGTTACCATCCATTTATTAGTATGTACCTATTTTCAATGGAAAATTTAAAGATCTCGACGACGATCTTTTCGAAAAGCGAAACAACGCGCAACGTCTGTGTCTTTTTCTACTTGAGCATCCACGAACAGCGTAAGGTTTCCAATTTTGTACCCATCGTAGTGCATTACAACTGATTACAACACAATAATTACCCTACAAACATAAAAGTATCTGAATGATTTTTCTCAATATTATTTTCTAAGCATGCTTGCCCGTTGTCTCTAACCTTTATGAGTGCATGTCTTAAATAGGCATACATACCTACCAATAAGTTACATCAATGTAGAGGTTGATCCCAGCGTACATTCAAGATTTGTTATAGTGTACAAATCTTGGCCTACATTGTCTTTCTGTTTAATATATTTATTTATTGTATCTGTGACACGTCTATTACAGTCTCCAGGCACACAGTTCAGTGGCATAGATTTCAGTCCGAAGAATAGTCATATTACTACCCCGGGCTGCTACATTAGTTTATTGGTGCAAGTTCCTACATACAGCATACGGGATAGGGTACTAAATGGTATATAATTTTATAAGAATACATTTTTTTTTGTAAAACTATTAGTTTACAAAGTATAGGATATTTTCTATTTTAAAATTTTTCAAAGTATAACTTGGATCCACCCCTGTATCTTCTTTTATTAATTTTACTTCCGTATCCAGTGGAAGTACCTATAGTAACGTAAAAAAAAATTTGAAAATTTTTATTGTTCAAAAGCTTAGAATGTCACTAAACGCCGATTTCATGATTTTAAGCGAGCGTGAAAAAAATTTCTGTCTGTTGGTCTGTAACTTTCTTTTTGCGCACAATTACTCTGGAACCGTTTAAGATACTGACTCGACATTTGGCACACATATGTATTTTAACGAGATCTGGAACTAGATTATTTCTTATTCTGTTGAATGGTTGGAGGGTAAATTGGGGTAAATGGGTAAATCAAGTGAGTCCATAAAATTGGTATTCAATATACATATATATATAAGAGAAGCTAGTCTCAAGAAATTTTCTGGTATTAGCCACCATTACCACCCCCACCCCATTATTAAAGGGGGTGAAAAAAATAAAATTGTGATTTAGTGTGTGTACAAGAACCAAAGGCCTCAAAATTGTGATTTAGTGCGTACAAGAACCAAAGGCTGCAAGATTTTCTAAATTAGTGGCCCTAAGTCTAGTTTCATAATGTAAAGTCAAGTAAGTGTAGTAATTTTTTTTTTATGTTTAAGTAAAATATATGTACATATTTATTTTTAAAATAAATGTTCAAAATCGTTTCCTCCTTCATGGACCCACGTTAAACTATTTAATTAAAATTCCCCAGTTATTTTCAGTAAGGTAGTTCTATCTATTGTGGCAACACTTGTATATATTTTGTTGTATAGGTCTGCCACATCATCGATTGACTCACTCTGTAAGATAAATTTTTTAGATGTACCTATAAGAAAAAATCTAATGATGATCGTGCTGGCCGCCTGGAAACTCCATTAGTTCCTATCCAAATTATATACGATTTGGTAACCTATTGGGTATACTGTTTCAATGTAGAAGCTATCGAAACATAATTTTGCATTTCAGTGACATCAGTGCAAAAATTGCAAACCACTTAAAGTGATCATCTTTTACAGAATTTTAATTTCCTTGCTAGTTACCAAATATTCGACTGGGGATTTATTGTAAACTACTGGTTTTAATGGAAAAGTGTGTACTACAGAAAGCACTTGTAATCTGAGAGCCGTTTTTTCCAGCTTCATAGCGGCATATAAACTTTAACATTTTTTTAATAGTTCACCCTGAGAAAAAAGTCTAATATGACTGCCATTTTTATCCTTGCTAAAAGGTTAAAATCAGTTATTGAAGATGTAAGTAAAACAGTCATATTAGTCATCACACATTTCGTCAGTTTTTTTGTTTTTCTATTAGATACTAATGCACTAGTTATGAAACAAATGGAAACTGGCATTTTCCACCTTGCATTTGCTGCTGGAGAGGAAAAATGGAGAACTTTTGGTGGGTGAAATTAATTGTAATGGTGGCATGTCAGTTTTATATCTCATTGGATGATTTTGATGGGTTTAGACATGGAAAAAATATGAACTGACGATTTAAGCATTACTCTAGCAAGTTATTTAGATAGATAGATAAGATTTATTTATTCCAACATACTACCCTATTAGGGCATATAACGTGTCAACATTTAGTAATTTACAAAATATATTATATATTAAAATCATAAAGATTAAAAATTAGAATTAACATATAACCCAGTACACAGTAATAAAAACTTATAGCAATGCTAAAAAACTGGACCACTACTACATAAACAAATTAAAATACATATTAAAAATAATATACATTACAATATACATACACACATATATATATATATACATAACCCAGCAAACAAAGAATGTATCCGTAATGTTATGTGGAAGTAACATGTGTAATGTTCTCTTGCAATATGATATTTATATTACAACGTATCTGAGAAATGTTAAATTTCGAAATATTAATCAAATATTTAAGTAATATTGGTTACATTAAATAACATTTAATAGTATGACAAAATACTTTCTAGCATTTTTAAAAAATAAATATCTTGTATTTCTGCTTACATCATTGTTATAAAATATTATTTTGGGTATTCAGCAGATAACTTTCAAAGAAATCATTCGTTCCTTTCATATATTATTGATCTAAATCTGATCAAGCTAGAATATCAACGAGTAGTTCTCTTACAAACAAACTTGTCAATTTCTTTATACATTTACTATGTCTAACATTCAATATGAAAAACAAGAAAATAACCATTCTTTCTATATATTGAAGATCTAAGTCTGATCATTCCAATATATTGTCAGAAATCCACCCTTAAGAGGAAATCTTTCAAGCATCTCTAGCCCTACCTAGAGGATACTCCATTCAATACGATAAACAAGAAAATAACCATTCTTTCTATATATTGAAGATCTAAGTCTGATATGCCAATATATTATCAGAAATCCACCCTTGCGAGGAAATCTTTCAAGCATCTCTAGCCTAGAGATGCTTGAAAGATTTCCTCGCAAGGGTGGATTTCTGATAATATATTGGCATATCAGACTTAGATCTTCAATATATAGAAAGAATGGTTATTTTCTTGTTTATCGTATTGAATGGAGTATCCTCTAGGTAGGGCTAGAGATGCTTGAAAGATTTCCTCTTAAGGGTGGATTTCTGACAATATATTGGAATGATCAGACTTAGATCTTCAATATATAGAAAGAATGGTTATTTTCTTGTTTTTCATATTGAATGTTAGACATAGTAAATGTATAAAGAAATTGACAAGTTTGTTTGTAAGAGAACTACTCGTTGATATTCTAGCTTGATCAGATTTAGATCAATAATATATGAAAGGAACGAATGATTTCTTTGAAAGTTATCTGCTGAATACCCAAAATAATATTTTATAACTTTCTAGCAACGTTGAAGTTATATTAAAGTAATAATATCTGGTTTAGTGGGAAGATATATACTCACATATACAATATATCACAATGATCAATGAAGAATTCTTCAATAGTATAGAATGCTTTATTTATAAGATACATTTTAATTGTTTTTTTTTTTAGTTGGTTTATAGGAAGATTTCTTACTGTTAAGTTAATTTTGTTCCAGATTCTCATAATATTATTCTGAACATTTCTATTTATAAAAGTATATTTGGTTTGTTCAGGTACAAGGTTTTTTTTATTTCTTGTATTATAACTGTGGCTAGTCTCATTGTGTGACGCGCTTTCTGTCTACTACTGTCTACTGTCTACTACTGTCTTCTGTCTTTCCGTCGCTATGACGCCCCTAAGTAACAGAAGGTTACGGACTCGGGCGCCAGTTTCAGAATGCTTTATTTATAAGATACATTTTAATTGTTTTATATTCTATATCGTGCAAGTCAGTTATTTAACAAAACTACCGAAAAGCTAAGAAAAAGTATTAAAGTGGCAATTAGGGACCAAGCTCAAACTAAACAAAACAAAAGACTACTGCTGGAATACTTTAGTCTGTGATAACGGTTTTATAAAATAAAGTTCTGCCTTCGAGGGCAAAAACGCGGCAAACGAAAGATATTCCGGGAAGCGGATAGGCCTGTGACAGAAAATAAGAAACGTACTATTTACTCCTGGGTTTCCCTCTTGCAGTAAATATATATTCGCGTAACAAGAAAACTAATTCTTACTCTTGAGGATCGTTTATTACTGGGTTTCCCACTTGCACTAAACGATCTGCATAGTAAGGCCTATGCGCTCGAACTATAGTCACAATGATATTATAACTTACTCCTTTTACTCGTCCTGGAGGTTGAAAGAGACTAATTTAAATTTTAAGGTGTTGGTACTTAAACCAACAGGAGGAGAATCTAATTCTGCTCAATTAAACACTAGTTAATTTTTGATATACGATACTGTCTACGCAAATATATTCAGCGAGGTATAAGTAGCGTGCTCGGTATGTTTAATGCTAAAACTGCGTGCTTTTACCTTTGAGTGGGTAGATTCTATATGTTAATGCGGGCAAGTAACGAAACCGGTCAGAGTTTAAATGCCTCAAACATAGGTGGCGAAAATAGCTTCGTTACAATTGTTGTTAAAAAGATGTCTATTTTGATGAATAAAAAGCAGGGGCGGCGCTAGGGGGGTGCTGGGGTGTCTGTTAATATCTCCGATTAAAGAACTTATATCTAGATACATAATGGCATTGATTTATTTGTCGCTGAAAGGCTCACAATCTAAGGCACTTCTTCCCCTAAGTTGCTGATTGGCCCATCGGCGTATTCGCGGCCGCTCGTGCACGATCGGCTTCAGTTCGATTATCATAATTTCAGTTGACAGTTCAGCCATTAATGTCAATAAATGTTTTTCGTGTTCTCCGACCAAAAACTGGTGAAAAAGTAATTTTATTTTAAGTTGTGATTTGCTTAATACCTAAATAATATTCTCTATTCATATTTACACAGTTTAGTGACAATATATTTTGTGCAAATAAATAATGAACAGCTGTGCCGTTTGCAGAAAGCAGTTTAGAAAAGAAGAAAATCGATCGTTCCATAGTCGTAACATGATGAAGTTCAGTTTACAGTTATAAAGTAAATAGCAATTAAATTTTAATATCCTTTCAATACATATTTATCTTACTGTAATATCGTATGCCTACATCACGTTATATAGAGAGCCGGTAATGCAGGAATTGCAATAATTCATTTTAATGAAAATATTTACCATTCTACACATTTTCTACACACACAACGCCACTGTTGCCTATGGGATGTGATGTTCATCTATCCATTTTAATGGACATATAATGTGACTATGTTAGGAGCAAATAAGGTATATAGTGAAAAGATAGCCTGTTATGTATCTAGATATAAGTTCTTTAATCGGAGGTTAATATGGTCTTCTTGGCACTTACACAGTTTTTTAATTCCGATTTTTCTATCTAGCTGTTGACCTCGATGCTGGAAAATTGTCATGGACACAGCGTTTACTGCTGTTTGAAACGGATTTTCTCACAAATAGCCAAGGAGCGCTCCATCTTGAGCGAGATTTGAACTTCTCGGTCGGCCTGAACTGTCTTTTCTCTTTATGATACCTTCCTCCTCCCACCTTTTCTTCACACTCATAACGGTACTTTTATTTAAGTGATAATGGTTAGCAACTGCTCTGATAGACCATCCCTCTTCAATTTTAGAGAGAATTAGAATTTTTTCATGTTCAGCTAATTTTGGCATTTCGAAAATATGACACTGACACTGGCAAATAAATAATGATTTAATATAGCGAAAAATGGTGTATGGGATTTTATTGCACAGAAGTGTACAGCATCAATTATCGGACTAGTCAAACAAAAGCTTAAAAAACTAAAAGACAAATCACTAGCAGAATTACACATTAAATTTAAAACTGAAATTCAAGACATACAAGATAAAAGATGTGGTAAAATACATAAGATGTGATTTAATAAAATACACAAAAACGCGAATAAATAAAATACATAAAAATACATTTTTCTTCAGAAAAAAATTTTTCTAAGGAATTCATCCACAGAATAGAATGATTCATTTACTAGAAAAGCGAGTAATTCTTTTTTAAATAAATTTACATTATCAAAGTCTAAGATACTTTTTATTCTGTTGTAACACGTAATCCCTATATAAGTTTGATTATATTGGCTTATTGAGAGTCTAGAACATGGTTGATGTATATTTTCCAAGTTTGGTGTACAATATAAATGCACGTCACTATTCTTTAAGAAGGACGTGTCGCTCTCCTTGACATACATTATATACTGATAGACGTAGAGACTTGGTAACATGAGGATATTATGATTTAAATATTGGCGTACAATGAGAAAGTGAGAGAGCATTATTGATACATCTTAGGATTTTCTTTTTTGTACTAAAAAACATACTTTAATAATATTATATACTACCGAAGTTCCTGTCACCGAAAAATTTCTTTCAGCACTTCCGTAGTCTGGGTAATATCTGATGAAACCTTTCGTATCTGAATCTGGCACTTTTAAACAGATGGTCTAGATGGGCCAAATGTTAGCAATTCCACCTTGCTCTGATATTATGAGGTGTTTTAACTGATCACAAATAAACTCAACACAATATCTACAATGCAATAGTCTTTTATTAAACAGTTACATTAAATTAATACATTATAATTTTTACCGTATTAATAAGGAACATTCTACATATGTGTATATATCAATATGAAAATACAAATGTTATCACTTAGAAATAGCAGTAATATTTAACGGGAAGTTTTACTTCTTATTCTGAAAAACAATAGTCATCACTGAATGTAACATTTTCACTAAAATATCCAAAAATAGTACTATAATAAAAAAAATATATAGAAAAATAAAAAAAAACTTATTTATACTTATTCGAAACAGTCTTTAATAGTAAAAAAAAACATTCAAACTAAAGGGAGAAAACAATAAAGCTAATTTTTCTTCTTCTTATTCTGAAAAAGGAAAAAGTAGGTAAATAAAAATTACAAACAATAAAAAAATTGGTGGAAAGCTACATAACTAAGAAAATAGATTGTACTTATCAATTACCTTATCCTTATGTTTTGAATTGTGCGAGTCAGAAACTCCATTGACATTCGCTTTTGTGGAAGATCTTTCTTGTTCTAATAGTTTGTATAATCTAGCCACCTCCTCAGTCAGTTCTTCTTTAACAGTTGTCAGTCTTTCTAGATCCAGCAGCACCGCAGCTTTATCTTTCACTAAAGAAGGAATGCAATATTATAATAAGCCCCATTAGGGCAAATGATTACAAAATCAACCCCCTTTATTTGGTTCCAATATGAAAATTAGTACCGCCTGCAAAACCTGAACGAATTAGAATTGCTTTAAAAGGTTGTACCAGGCCTTTAAATGTTGGAAGTTTAATGATTTTTAAGTATTTTTTTCTAGAAAATATGATTTTACTGAAACAGAATGAATGAATGATAAACTCGAATGATTCAGATCGAATCCACTCAAAATGAATTTCTTTAATTTATCCAGTATTGACCTTGCTTGTCAAGCGAAAGTATACAAGGTCATGGAATTCACAGGAACCAACATGACGCTGTAGAGCAGAGCCTATTGGAGCCAGCTAGCTGTCACTAGAAAAAACGATTTTAGAGTAAGCCAAAGGTCTCTTCAAAGACCCTTATATTAATGTGTTTTACACAACTTTAGCAAAAATTCTTCTTTAGCAACTAACTCAAGTTAAGATTAACAGAAATCGATAGCGGTATTTTAGAATTTTGCCCTAAGGCACTAAGCTATAACTGCAATTGATTTTAGTTATGGTGGCTTACAAAGAAGCACCACATGCAGTTTATCCTTCAGTCATTGTCGATTACTAACAAAAAGCCCCTTAACTTAGAAGAAACAATTAGAAAGATCTCACACTACCGGTTCTCATTGGCGGTCTTCTGCTGATAGAAAAAAAAAAAGTCAAGTCTATATGTAAAAGAAGAAGTTAACTAGTGATGTTATACCATAATAAAAAAGAAAAACAAAAATAACCAGATGTAGTAACCCTTATTTTAGGGTACCATAAAGCGCAAATCGCAAAACTTTGGCAATGCCCATTATAAATTGAAGTCGGCTGTAAGCTTCAAGTTGCTGTTAGAGGTTAGAAATATTTTTGTTTTCATTTTGACATTCGTCATCAAAATATCATGTACTGAATACTTTATTACACGGTGGGAGTCTATAACATAAAAAAAAGTATTCATCTAAAAAAACCACATAATTTCGCTATTTAAAAGTCAGAGATCAAGAAAATTCACCTGTACAGTGAGGAGACAGAGCCAAACTGAGTACCTATAGTAAAAGACCTCGAAAAGTATTTCTCAAAAGGCAGATGCAAACACTCCTAAAGGAAAGTATGTCAAAAAAAAAAAAAAAGAATTTCAAACGGTGATACAGATACAGAGAAGATAGTGTCTCAGATCAGGAGCCTACTGATCAACAATCTGATAAAATAACACAAAACACAAGCGATAAGGCCACTGAAGCAAATATAAAACCTAAAGTCCGTCAAAATTCAGTTATTGTAATATATTCAAAACACCTACTAAAAGAAAACAAATATAAACTAAACAGAAATAAAAAACTATTGCCTGGAAAAAATTCTGCTTTTAGTTAAAAAGTATATGGGCTAATCATCCAACAGAAAATATAGTTAATGAATAAGAGATGTCAAACAGAGAGGAAAGTTTTGTGGAAATACATTTTTTTGTTTTTATTTTCTAGTTTTTTTTTTTAATTTTTTACACATTCAGAATATCCATAGGATTTTCAAGAACAAGTGCCTGTTTCCAGCATCACTCTCATCTGGTTAAAACCTCGTTTTTAGGACTATCAAATCATTCATAGGATGAAATAACCACTCTTGGTAAGCTTGACTTGAACTACAAATTAGAAAAGTTTCATCTGATTCCGCCGAAACCCCATTACCTTAAGGGCTTTTCCGGTGTCTTTGGCATCCCTAAAAAGGCAAAAATTGAGTTCATTTAGGAATTTCATATCAATCGATATCAACTAAAGTATAATAGTAATTTGCCGATACTTGTGGGATATGTCTCGTAACAGACTCCATTAGTTGTGACGTCATATAATTACGCAACCTTACGTTAAAACCAATATTAGAATATAGCCGCCCACCATACCTTAACACAAGACCAGTCAGTAAAAACTTAGAAACAGCAGAAACATCAACAATACGATCCATTATCAAAACCAGACATCCCAGAAATCCCCCTAACAAACTTCTCTACCAAATTACACAAATAACACCAATAAACTAAAGATTACTATCCTTATTTACAAAATTCGCTAAAGAAGAAAGTAATATACAAATCATCCAACCTCTCTGCAAAATAAGAGATAAGGAATACCCAACACATCACCACACTGAATGATCTACTATGTAAACTTCATTCTTTTTTTTTTCACATAACACAAATCCGCTGTAATAACATAAAATATGTATGTATATAAATACATTTTTTTTTATTTTAGAAATCGAAAGTAGGACACTTTTTAAGGCAATTCCCAAATTTTCAGGTTTTTATTCAGACGTTTAAGCCCTTAAATAAATTACCAAAAGTGGACCGCGCGAAAACGGGACAGAGCTTCGCGTGACGTCACTTTGTAGATGCTGATCAGGCGACAGTCGAGATTTAATAATTAAAAACATTGGAGGTGAAATAAAATAAAATTTTAAAAAGAAAAGGTTCATGAAACTTTTCATAAAAATTGAGTTATAACGACTTGAAAATTGGGATTTTAGCTTAAAAAAAAGGTATCTCAAAACAATATTCGTCAAATAACTCGAAAAGTAGTACATTGAACGAAAACATGCCAGAAACAAGAAAGCTAGTAAGTTGAGGATGAATTTTGTTTTTTTTCTAATTTCTGTAGAGTTAATGGTTTCGGAGATCTGGAAGTATAAAGGTGGCATTCGAACGTCTATAAGACGAAGTGTTTAGTTTAAATGTTAAATATCTCAGAAACTATGGCACTTACGTCAAAAGCAGTAAGAACAAAAATGAAAGACTATTAATTGGGCTTTCAAATGGCTTTTTTTCTATTTCTATAGCATGAAAAACAAAGACGTTATGACAGAAACAATGTACTTTTTCAATTTTTGTTTATGCAAAATGACGTCACGAATCAGCGAAGCGCTTTGTACTGAAACCCAATCTTTAACATTGAATATCTAAGGATTGAATATACTTATGAAGCTGAAATATTAACAGCTTATCTAGATGATCTAATTCTATTGAATACCTTAAAAAAAATAACGAAAAGAAATTATCAGTAACAAGCCCATTACTTTAGTTAATTGTAACAGACTGAAGGACTTCGGTCGATAGCCTGTTGGTAATGTCAATAAGGCAATTTAATTATTATTATTATTTCGAATCATTAAATATCAACCAAAACCAAACTTAACAAAAATAAATATATATTTTCATTGGTCTTACTTTCTCCTTGGCTTAACATGCTACACAGTGTGGTGTTCCTCTTCTTAACAAGGGCTATTTCTTTCCTCGCCTCTTCCAAGTCAAGTCTTAATTGTTGATTTTTGGTTTTCTCCCTTTCTAGTTTATCCTACATAAAAATAATAGTACTTAGCAGACAAATATGCATAATAGATAATTTTATGCATCTGTAGATAAGACAAGACAAAGAAAGCGTAAGGTAGAGTAAAACATTTTATCAACAATTAATTTCTTTGACATAATTTTTTGAAACTTCAACATTTGACAGTACAGCACCATCTAATTTTATTTATAATGTATATACAGGGTGGGGCACTGAAAACTCCCCAGGCTTGTAACTTTCTTATTTTTTAAGCAACGATCATGTTGGGCACATCAAATTGTAGATATTTTTAAGACATTTAAACATGTGTACAGTGATTTAAAAAAAAAATTCTGAAAAAATTGTTAAGAAAGAAAACTTAATTTCCTTGAATATTTTTTTACCTCATCCTGTACATGAACTGCGTTAATGTTTTCTTATAAAGGTTTTAATTAGCTTCAATTTATGTTATTAAGGGCCAGTTGTACGAACTAAGTTGAGCCAAGTTCAGCTTAAACCAAGATCAAAAGCCAAGGTTACGATTGTTACAATAATCGTATCCATGGCTTTTGATCTTGGTTCAAGCTGAACTTGGCTCAACTTAGTTCGTACAACTGGCCCTTAGTCATATTAGAAATTCTTTTTGCTATTAGAGAAAGAAATTAAAAACACTCCTTCCGATTCCAAACTGATTTTTTTTGAAATAACTGAAAAAATGTAAATAATAATAATAATAATAATAAAAGTTCTTTATTGAGCATAAACCCAAAAGGCCATCGACCGAAGTCCTTCAGCCTGTTTACAAAAATATTAAAGTTAAAATAAGTACTTGTACATTGTGTATTTCATGTGTGGTAAGTATTTATATAATAAAAAAAAAAAAAAAAATTGTATATGTATTGAAAAACGTTGTTTATGGTTCTCTTAAGTCCTTAATGTGTTCCCACAAGGTTCGTTCTGGATATTTCCTGCGTCTTGGTGTCTGATGGTTTCTTGTTTTGCATAAGAGTTGTATTTTATCTATATTGTCTTCATTTTTGGCAAACTTGGTTGACAATTTTGAAAGTCTTTGTGAAATTGGTTCAATATTGGTGATTTGGTACAGGAGGTCATTAGGCGGGTTATGGAGTGGATTGTCAGGGTGTCGGCATTTGGTGATCGTTCTGAGTGTTGATGTCTCCGCTACATTGATATTTTTCAGTGCCGGGTTTTTTGCATTAAGGTAGAGGGGATGGCTGTATTCTAGTAGTGGCCTACATATGGATTTGTAGATATGTACTGCTGTCTTCATACTGATACCTTTGTTTTTAAAGGTCAAACTACGGAAGTGTTTGCCTCTGGAGATGCACCTCTTTTTTATGATTTTGGTGTGATTATTAAAATTCAACTTGTGGTCAAGGCTTACACCTAGATATTTGACTGTTGTACTGGGTGGGAGAGAGTGATTGTTGATGATTATTTTTGGGGAGTTGATGTTGGGGGCATGGTTGAAGATTATGTATTGGGATTTTGTCGGGTTTGGTTTCAATCTCCATTTGTTGAACCATATCATCGTCGTGTTCATTAATCTTTGTAGTTCATCCACAGTCTTTTTCATAGTGCAGTTATGACTAATTAATACAGTATCATCAGCATATTGTAGTATATATGGATTAGGGTTGAACTGCGCTGGGTCATTTTCGAAGTTGTAAATATCAAAACAGTAGGTGTTGTATAGTAGTGGCGATAGCGGCGAGCCTTGTGGTAGTCCTTGTTGCATTTTAAATGTTTTAGAGTAGCATGTGTCTATTTTGATTTGTAATGTTCTCTCTTTTAAATATGTGCTTATCATGTGTACTAAGTATCTCGGACAGTTCAGGTATGCTAGCTTGTACAGTAGGCCCATGTGCCAAACACTGTCGAATGCTTTATTTATGTCCAAAAATATTGCCGCACTATGTTGACCTTCGAGCTTTGTCGTTTGGATATTTGAAGTGATTATCATCAGCGGGTGGGTGGTGGATGATTTTTCCCGGAATCCAAATTGGTAGTTGGGTATGTTGTGCCCGATTGCATCTGAAATGAGTCTTTTAATAATCTGTTCCAAGTTTTTTGCTAGTACTGGAAGTAGTGTGATAGGACGATAGTTATTTGTTCGGTGTGGGTTGGTGTTGGGTTTGGGGATGGTGATGACAACACCGTGTTTCCATTCCTTAGGGAAGTACTGGTTGTTCAAACAGTATTCGTATAATTTTATTATGTATAGGTGTACTTTGTGTCCAAGTTTACGGATGATATTTTTAGATATGCTGTCTTTTCCGGGGGCTGTGCTTTTACCTTTATTCAGTATGTCATAATAGGTTTCCTCGCTTATTGAAATGTTTTGGTTTGGTAATTCTTCAGAAATGAAATCGTCATGCCAATTTTTTACGTCTTCGTGATGCGCTTCGTCGAATTGG
This sequence comes from Rutpela maculata, assembly GCA_936432065.2. Lineage (NCBI taxonomy): Eukaryota > Metazoa > Arthropoda > Insecta > Coleoptera > Cerambycidae > Rutpela > Rutpela maculata. Next base: position 84,248,160 of record OW386293.2, read on the forward strand.
TTATCATTTTTAATTGTGTATACATTTTCATAATGTTCTGCAAACAGATCTGCTTTTTCGGGGTTGCTATTATAAAGTGTATTATTTTCTTCTAGTGTGGCTATGGATGTCGACTGTTTATATCTTGATAATTTTTTTATTTGTTGCCAGTAATTTCTGCCTTGTTGTTGATTGATTTCATTACATACTGTTAACCATTTATGTTCCTTATAGTCTTTAATTAGCCTTTGGATATTTTTGTTGTAATCGTTAATATGTCTTTTATATTGTGCATCTTTATTTGTTAGGTATTCTCTATACATTTTCCTTTTATGTTTTATTAATCTGATGATGAATGGTGGTAGTTCATATGAGTAATATCTAATCCTTCGAGTGGGTGAGTTATGTATTATCGTCGCCGTTAGTTTTTCGTTGAATCTGGTTATTGCCTGTTCGTCAATTGGAAGGTGTTGTTGTTCTTCTACATAATTTTCTATTGTATTGTTGACTTCATCCGTGTTGCACTTATGTAGGTTAATTCTTTTTTCTTCCACTTCCTCTTCTGTTGTTTTGTCTAGCTCTATGTTAATCTCTATCGCCAGGTGGTCGGACCCTATGTCTGGGAGAGTTTCTATTTTACATATATTGTTATGAATATTTTCGGTGTAGAGTATTATATCTGGTGTCGAGTCCGGGTTGTTACCCATTAAGAATGTCGGGGGGGTGTCTGCCTTCCTAAATGTTGTGTTATTTATGAATGTTTGTATTTGCTTGTTTTTTGTTCTATTTACATTAAAGTCCCCTATTATTAAGCAAAATTTGTATTGTGCTGCCTTGTTGAAGATGGTTTCTTCAATGTTAGATGTTGGGTGTACATATATCAGAATTATATGCAATCTGTCTCCTTGGAATGGTATTGAAATGTGTGTGGCTTCGTTGAGTGGATTATTTACCCTCGGCGGATTTTCTTTTCTCATTTTCAAAAGGGGATTTACTTGTATTAGGTTTCCTCCTCTTGTGTTATTATTTACGATGTTTCCATTGTATTGTAGCACGTCCCAGTTTTGGTACCGAGTGTTGCTGTTTTCTTTGGTTTTGGTCTCCACGAAAAGTGAGCAATTGATATTATTTTTTTCCATTGTGTTGTTAATTAACTGTTTTTTAGGTGTATAGCTGTTTACATTGGCGTATAGTATCCTAAGCATCGACGTGAACTTGAACATTGGTCTTTCCAGGTATAGGTTCCGTTGGGGATACAGTTAAAGGTTCGTCTAAGTCGAACATTAAGATATATACTCTGTTACCAGAGAACGTTGCCACTGTGTCAATGTTGTATAGTGTTGTAAATCTCTTTTTAAGTTTCCTTAATAGTTCTTCCCTATCTCTGTTCTTTTCTTTGTTTAGTTTTATTATATATGTGTTGATTATCATGTCATGTACTGTAACTAGTGAGTGTATTTTGGAGTTTTCTGTTATTCTATTGTCGATTTCGTGGCTTTGCTTGTTGAGTGATTTTATCTGTGCATTTGGAAGCCCCTGTATTGGTTGAGTCGGTCTTTTTGGGCATTTGAGTGACCATGCGGCATGGTCTTCTGAACCACACCCTGTGCATTTCATTGGTAGTGTGGAATTACATGTGGAGAAGTGGTGAGGTCCATTACATTTCGTACATTTTGGCGGAGTTGTACATTGTTCTTTAGTGTGCGTAAATTGTAAACATTTTGCACATGGTTGTGGAATTGGTGCTGGCGGAAGGCTCGGAAAAATGGGGTAGTGCTTATGTTGGTAGAATATTCCCTCGTTTAGTAATTGTTCGCTAGCTTTTAGACAGTCCGTTATTATCCTAATCATGAGTGTGGGTTTGTTGTTTGCTTTTGCGATTATTCTTTTGCAGTATCTATGTCGTATACTAATTCCATTAAGGTGTTCGCTTATTTCTAGATCCGAAATTTCATGTTCAACTGATCCTATTATAACTGAATATGAGCTTGACGTTGTTGTCCTGTTCTGACTAGGGGTGTGTGATTCTGAGGTTTCTTGATAATTTTTAATTTTTTTATCAGATACTAGTTTATTTAAAGTTTCGGTTGCGATTTTCTTTTCCCTATTTGTTTTTATGAGGAATCCTTTTTTTGTTTGTATTATGGTTTCGTCTGATTGAGGATGCATTTTTTCCCATAAGTCAGACATATCCCTTCTAGTCATATCCTGTAATGGGGTGATGTAAAATAAGTATTTATATTTCTTATTTGTTAATTCATACATTTTTGCTGAATGGTTTTTGTGTACCGGCATTGTTGTGTTTTTGTTTGGTGGGTTTTTTGTGGATGTATTTATCTGTGTGTTTTTTGTGTTATAAGAAGTTGTTCCTATTATTTCATTGATGTCTTTTTGTGTTATTTTATTCTTTTTATTTGTATTCCCTGATGCAGTTTCCCCTGATTTCCTTTTGTGTTTCACTTTTTTCCATTGTCCTATGTCATCTATTTCCATTTCACTGTAGCTACCATCACTTTCTGAAGTCATTTTGGATTAAATTATCACTTTTAACTGTGCAGTACTAGGAGTAAATATCAACAGGTGTTCACTCTATCACTGTCAGTTAAGGACTGTGTGTAAATAATAATTTTATGCTTTATTTGTAAAAGAGATATTACAAACAATCCTCAAAGTAACAAAATAGCAACAAGAAACAAAAGAAATAAATATTTTTAAAAACAAACTTTATTAAAATGTAGGTAAGTACTAAATAGGAAATTGCAAAATTTTTATTTAATTATTTTTTTTTTATAACAAATTGAAGCTCATTAAAACCTTTATAAGAAAATATTAACACATTTCATGTACAAGGTGAGGTAAAAAAATTTAAATCACTTTGTATGCATGTTTAAAGGCTTTAAAAATGTCTACAATTTGATGTGCCCAACATGGTCATCGCTTCAAAAATAAAAAAGTTACAAGTCTGGGGAGTTTTAAGTGGCGCACCCTGTATATGCATGTGTATAACAGCTTAGGACATGGATTCAATGTTATAATATTATTAGGTAAACACAAGATCTTTACTAGGTGCTTCAGTTCTCCGGCATAACATAAGAGGTACAGAAATTTCATTTTAGAAAAAAATTTCTATCTGGCATATTAGAGTCGCCATTTTGAATTTTTTAATGACTTCATAATCCCAAAAACATAACTATCCTAGGTTTCAAAAATAAATTAGTAATAGTTTTTCAAATATTGAATATTTAAATTTAAGTGTGGTTTTCGCCCCTTGAGAGTAAGAGCAAGTATCCGACCACACAAAAACTGAAGACGATACCTTTTACTACAATAATAACCCATAAAGAAAAATTATCATTACATATAAAATTATTCCGAAATTTTACATATTATTTATCTCAAGGTACTGTATTATGTGTTTATTTCTATATATTTACTATGCATTAACATTTATTCAGGTTATCTTTATTATTCCCGTCATTTATTCATTCTGATTCACGTTTTAAATTATTTATTTTAATGTTCACCCATTAACGGCCAAAGGTGCGTAAACGCACCCTTTCAACCAACATTTTTTTTCAAGTTCGAGACCAATATTTTACACTTCTAAGTTTTACAGAATGTATATCAACAGTTCAGAGAGTGTACGAATATTTTTGTTTTATTAAAAATATCTTTCTTTCATATTTTAAAACTTTTTTGAATATGCCACAATTTAACCGGTTATGTACATTACCATCAAATTATTTTTTTGAGTTAGCAATTATAAAATAACAGCAATTCTTTCATGCTATACATAAATAAAATACATACATTGTGATAACTATATTTTTGTATTCACTCATATTTTGAAAATAACGTCCATATTGCCATATATATATAATGGGTGCGTATACGCACCTTTGGCCAATAACAGTTAACATTTTTATGTACTTTATTTCAAGTGTGGAAAAGACGAATATCTCGGTATGTCAACATCGTGCATGGAAACAGACACGGGTCCACTGTCGAGAGGGGGGAGGACGTGCGAGGATGATTCCTCCCCCCACCCCTCAAAAAAAAATCGAACCAAAATTAATTTCTTCGATTTCTGCCCCACCCGCTCATCAAAAAATTTTTCGGAGTAAACAAATTTTTTTTTGGAAATTCCCCCCTCGCCCACCAAAAATTTTTTTCGGACCAAAATAAAAATAAATTTTTTCGGATTTTTCCTCCCTCGCTCATCAATTTTCAAAAAAATACCCCCCCCCCCCCCAGGGCCGTATTTCTCTACACGGCCCTGCCACTATTTATTTTTTGTCCCAAATTATTTTGTCAAATACTATCGCCTTCCGCCTCACGCAACAGAAATATAATAAAATCTACTTTGATATTTGATATATAAAATCTACTTTATTATTATATGGCGACATTTCGCTTTCGCGTATGCGTCATACAAAGCACCTACTTTATTACATACGTGAACTGCAAGTAGATATCAACGTTCCTTTTAGAAAAAATCGAAAAAAAACACCCGATGATGGAAACAATAAGAGCGAAACCGCCATTTTCAACTTATTTTGACTCCAGCACAAAATAATACGACGATATCGCTTTCATATTCACAAGTCGATATCTTCTTTCGTTTTCGAAAAATCAACAAAAACCATCACGACGATGGAAACTTGAACAGCAGACCAGAATATCATGTCCTAAGATCGGCCAGCAAAAAGTCCCCCTGACGATATAATCAATAAGGACACAATAAGAAAATCACGACAAAGCGGAAAAACGAACCGCGTAGGAAGAAATGTCTGACGATGAAAAAATGAAATGAGAAAATGACGAATTGAGCAACGGCTAAATACGAAACGTCAAGTAATACTATTTATCTATGTAAGTGCAAAATGCATCTGCACCCAGATTGCTTCGAGATTTTTCGGAAAAAAAAATCATTCTGATTCATTTCATTTTTCTTTGTTTAATAATTTACATGTTGGTTTCCGCCAAAGGTGCGTATACGCACCTACGTGTTTTTTTTTCAAATATTTACATATATTTTTTTTAATGCCAAATTAGTCTTAATTTATGTATTCTTAATGTACTTTAATAAAAATAACTCTAATAACTCTATTGTCTTGGCTGTTAATGGGTTAAGTTATTGATTTTTGATATGGAAGGTACATAAAATATAATAAAATCCTTGATCCTAGCATGTATCAGGGAAATCATCACAGGGAACTACTTGGCTGAGGACCATGTCAGTACATGGGATCAGTGGCGGCTGATGAAATTTCAATATTTTTTTTCTCGTCTGTGGCACACAGGACCCATACGAAATATGGGAAATAACATCTAGAGAAGCACTTCTCTAAGGACCTCTCAAAAATTTTGAAAAAGCAGTTTGCGAAAATTTTTTTTAAAATTCGGTTGCCCTCCTTGGCCCCAGGGACTCCTGTTTAATTTTTTTTTTTTTTGTAATGTACATTTGACTTTTCATAAAAATATGACAATAGGTTTTGGAGTTTATGAAAATATTTTCATTACTAACTGTATATTTTGTAATTTACAATTTAACAAATTACAAAATTTCAATTCGTTGTATCTCAGTTAGTAATGAAAATATTTTCATTAACTCCAAAACCTATTGTATTTTTATGAAAAGTCAAATGTATATGACAAAAAATATAAATTAAACAGGAGTTCCTAGGGCTAGGGAGGGCAACCGAATATTAAAATTTTTTTTCGCAAACTGCTTTTTCAAAATTTGAGAAGAAGTGCTTCTCTAGATGTTATTTCCCATATTTCGTATGGGTCCCATGCGCCACAGACGAGAAAAAAAATATTGAAATTTCACCAGCCGCCACTGCATGAGATAGATAATTACCCTATTACTAACCCCCACATGTAAATCTACATTTGTCACTGAGGCCTTGTTTATAGGCGGTATTTGCTGGCTTTAATGAATATTGAGTTTACTTGTTTAGATTATAGCCTTGGTCCCACACTGAACCAGGATTACACCATAATGTTCAATTTAAATTAGACAATAACATTAAATATATTTCTTTTAATATATTTACTAATACTAGCATGTACAGGGCGCCACTTAAAACTCCCCAGACTCGTAACTTTTTTATTTTTGAAGTGATGACCATGTTGGGCACATCAAATTGTAGACATTTTTAAAGCCTTTAAACATGCAGAGTGATTTAAAAAAAATTTAATGAAAAAATTGTTAAGAAAGGAAACTTAATTTCTTTGAATAAGATTTTTTATATCACCTAGTACATAAAATGTGTTAATGTTTTCTTATAAAGGTTTTAATTAGCTTCAATTTATGTTATTAAAAAAAAAAATTTTAAAATAAAAATTTTGCAATTTCCTATTTTATTTTTAGTACATTTTAATAAAGTCTGTTTTTAAAAATATTTATTTCTTTTGTTTCTTGTTGCTGTTTTGTTACATTGAGGATTGTTTGTGATATGTCTTTTACAAATAAAGCATAAAATTATTATTTACATTTTTTCAGTTATTTTAAAAAAAATCAGTTTGGAATCGGAAGGAATGTTTTTAATTTCTTTCTCTAAAACCAAATAGAATTTCGAATATGACATAATAACATAAATTGAAGCTAATTAAAACCTTTATAAGAATACATTAACGCAGTTCATGTACAGAATGAGGTAAAAAAATATTCAATGAAATTAAGTTTTCTAAATTTTTTTTTTAATCACTCTGTACACGTTTAAATGCCTTAAAAATTTCTACAATTTGATGTGCCCAACATGGTCGTCGCTTAAAAAATAAGAAAGTTACAAGCCTGGGGAGTTTTAAGTGGAGCTAGTATAGTAATGAGATCTACTGACTGTCAATAATGTCAAATAGTACCCTAGATAAATATAAATACTCGTATGTGGTACATAGTTTAAAGTCGCCCTCAAATAACTAATTTTGGCAAGTTATTTTTAACTCAAACAGGACTGTTTATACACATGGTCGTATCACAATCACACATGATGTACATATGCTACTACTGGTCTGCTTTAGACCTATTTATAGCACTGGGTATAATGCATTACTGGTACATCATTTGATTTTTTATGCAATTTATTGTTCCTGTAAATTGTATATCAAACGCTTTTATTTAAACAATTTGTTTACACAAGTACATCTATAGATCAGTCTCCCAGGGGGAGCTATAACATGTTCAGCCCTTCCATGCAAGACCAAAAAATAGTACCCTTTTATAACAAATGGTAACCAGTTCAGTATCTAAATACACTGAATCAAAAATGTCCATAAACATAATTAAAAAGTACATTAATTTGAAGAATTTGTTTATTAAAATTGAACTGATAAATGATTTTATTGAATCAACGTATCTCTGTATATTAGTTGATAAATAAGTTTATCAGGGTTCAGATTTTACGCAGCTGAAAAAACGCCCTGAATTTTACAGGTTTTCCATAACAAAAAAAAAACTGTTTTTCAATGACACATAATAATAATAATTTTATAAAAGTAATTTTAGATAATTAAATAATTTTTTTTTAATTTTCGATTTGATAAAAAAAGCCGAAGTTTAAAAATAATTGAAAATAACAGTGAGACCTCGTAAGCCGTGCATTATTTTCCATATTCTTACTCAAAATTTCCTGATTTTTGCCAAATTTTTAAAACTCCCTGAGATTTCCATGATTTTTTTTAGTTTAGGGTTTTTAAAATCTCCTGAATTTTTCAGGTTCTTCAGGTTTTCCATACGAGTCCGAACCCCGTTTATTATTCTATTAATAGAGTACGTTGTATCAATGAAAATGTGTTATTTGAATAATGATGCTAGTATATTATATTGATGAACTTGTTCATCAATATAACTATCAGACATTGAGTCAATGAAACTTATACAATATTTCAATGATTTTATTTATTAATACAAGTCGGTAATTGGTTCAGTAATACTATACTATACTATATTATACAGGGTGTGTCATTAAATACTTTATTGGATAAGAACATTATTAGCTTCTCGAAACATTGTTGCCCATTTCCGTTCTCAAAAACCACGTTGAAATCCATGTTGACATGGAAGAATTAAAATTATTAAAGTGAAATAAAGAAGTAAAATACTGGCTGTATGCCTTCCACGTGCAATCTTCATCTTCAGGCTCTAAAAAAACTACTTAATTAAAAAATTTTGATGGATTTTGAAGCGAAATAATACTATCTTCAGGCTCTAAAAAAACTACTTAATTAAAAAAATTTGATGGATTTTGAAGGGAAATAATACTAAAAAACAGTGTTTTGTTCCATACAACATACAACCATAAAATTATCCAATGGGTAAACATCGACCAATGGACCGTATTAGTGTGACGTTACATAATTATGCAACCCCTATACTCTCATGACATACGGGTTGCCTGCCAAGCACACTGGAACTTGAGTCTTAATATGTACATTTCTGTACTTTGGAATGAAAAGGGCGGTTGTCACAAAATCAAAAAATATGATTTTGTGACAGAAACGGCCATTTTTGTAAGACATGTGGAGCAAGTATTGGACAACCGTCTATTTAAAGTTGAAATATATTAATACATTACATAATATATGAACTTCTGGCCTTTAATTATAGAAATAAAAGGCTTTTCTTTATTAGAAACAAAAAATTGGACTCCCGCCCTTTTCATTCCAAAGTACAGATTTATAAGGCGACATTTTTTGAGGATAGAAACATAGCATATAATGTTATTTTATTTCTCCCGTGGAAGAAATATTTAAGAACTTTCAGTTACCATTTATCATACACAAAGTATCGGAAAATATATACAAGTATAAAGCATTATACACATTGTATTATGAAATTAAAATAAAGTTATTATAAATCATACATGCATTTCAAAGTATTTTTTAAATGTGAAATAGATATTAGAAGTCCTTAAATATTTCTTCCACGGGAAAAATTAAATAAAATTCTGCGCTATGTTTCTATCCTCGATAATGTCGAGTTATAAACATATGCATTAAAGGTCAAATTCCCGTGTGCTTGGCAGGCAACCCGTGTGTCACGAAAGTAGTATACAGGGGTTGCCTAATTTGCAACGTCACAACTAATTGAGTCCATTGACGTAGATCCAATCAGACATTAAGAAAAACTTGGAAACCAAAGCAGTTCAATTTGTTAGACCATAGTAGTTGCGTTAAGTAGATATCTAAGAATGAACTTTTACAGAATTTTATTTACTTACCTAAAACATTTTCAGTTCTATAATTCTTTAACGATTTTTTTCTTAGATGCATCTATGCAACATATGTTTAGGGCTTATGCATTTCAATGCTGCTCTTAAATTCCAAATTTGTCGTAAACTCTTCCCCGCTTTCGATAACATTCCTGAAATAAAATTTGTTTTCAATATAAATGTGAAAAAGATAACTGGATATCATTAAAAATTAATGAAATAAAACAATTTTTATTAGTAAAAAGCTATTTATGTATAATTTAACAATTCAATAAAATATGTTAGATTGAAATATAAACCACAAAATTAAATTTTTGCCCGTACTTTAAAATAAATAATGATTTAAATTATTAAAATAATGCTTAAAAAAATATATTCTTACCTCTCTCCTATAAAGATAGAAGTCATATATATGCACGCGCACAACACACTCCACGACTGTCAAAATTATTGGACTAGGGAAATCATGCTTTACAAATATGTTACCTTTGTTCGATAGAACAATAAAATGCGAACACTGAAACAACAAACAGTGTTTATTACTTAATGATTTTATATATTAATATCAGGAAAATATTTCATAGAACTTGTTTGCAAAAGTTGATATATGTTTTTATTCACAATCATACAGAAATAATCAAATTGTCTTACATGTCAAAAGTTGGAAAGTATGACATTTCTACTTCATTTGACAATTCAAATGTGACATTTCGGGTTGGAAAGAGACATTTTAACATTTCAGGTTGGAAAGTAGCCACTTTCTTACCAGTTTTCGGGTTGGAAAGTGATCATTTGCCAACCTGTGTTTTTCACAGAAAATGCTATTTAAAAATTTAGTAAACGATTTTTTTGGCTTTTTGTTCATTAAGGGAGATGATTGTGAATAAAATAGTATACAAACCTTGGTGAAAAGTTTCATTGCTGTCTCGAGAATTAGTTGACCCCGCCGCTGTGCGCTTCGGTCAACATCTTATCTCTCGACAACAATGAAACACTTTCCACCTCGGTATATAATATACTATTGTGTATTCAATATTCAATGAATAGTACAGTACCTAGCGGTAAAAAATATTCAAAACTTCGGAATAATGTCATATTGAACGGATTTCGTTCATTTTTGGCAGTATAATAGTAAATGCTTCACAGAAAAGTTTCTATATTGTGCGGGGGCTTGCTATTTTATAGGGAGTGGATGCCACCCCTTTTCAGAGGGTGGCACTTAAAAAATATATATATTTATTGGAGCTGAAAAAGAATCAGTTTTTAAGAAGAAAAAGTTCTATGCAATTTTTCACATAAATTGATAGTTTTTAAATTATAACGACTTCGAAATTGCAATTTTAGCTTAAAAAAAGGTATTTCCAAACAGCTCTCGTCAAGTATCTCGAAAAGTATTGCTTTATCGAAAAAATGTTACAGACCAATTACAGAAAGTACAAACTGGGAATTAATTATATTTTTTGTTTATTGATGTAGGATTAATAATTTCGGAGATAGTTTATATTTGGCATTCAAGTGTTCATAAGATAATTATTTAGAGTGAGAGTTAAATATCTCAGAAACTGTGACGCCTACGTCAAGAATGCTAATAGGTAGAATAATAGGTTAATAATTAAGCTTTCAACTGTTTTTAATTTGTTTCTGTAGCATAAAAACAAAGAAGTTATGACCAAAGCAATGTGCGTCTTCACATTTTTTTAATAACAAAATCACCATTTTGTTACTGTAATTAGTCAGTAAATAAAAAAAAAGGAATTTCAAACACTGTTTCTCATTAACATATATAGCATGACGTAGACACAGAAGACTAAACAATCAGAATGGAACCTTTCAGGGAGGAGGAAGGTTCGCGCATTTCTAAGCACGCATCGAATTCCCATATGTTCCTGGAATAGAATACAGCGATGCCACATTTGGTAGATTGAGAACAACAAATAATCTGGTACTCAATACAGAGTTGCCAGATGTACAAAGAAATCTGATTTGTACAATAATTTAGTAGTTACACACTTTGTAATTTTGAAAATAGATTAAAAAAATCAACAAAATGACAAGCTCAGCATTATGTCAAACCAAGACAACTTTTAGACAATTCAGAAAGAGTGATTTTGCAAATTTGATTAAAGTTGAAGATTTGTGCAAAATTAAATTATAAACTCCTAATTGCGACCCTGACTACAAGATACGCCATTCTGGAGTTAAATTGTACAAAGGATATGCCGCCAGTTTCCATTCTGATTGTTTAGTCTTCTGTGACGTAGACGCCCAAATTTTTTGGTTTGTATGCAGCACTTGCTTTAGAAAAAAATATAGTTTAAACTATAAAGCAGAGATGGGTCAAGGAAACTTTCCATTGGAAAGTTTCCAGGAAATTTTCGGAAGTTTCCGGAACGGAGTTTTGATGAAAATGAAAGTTTCCTTTAAAATATTTGAATATTCCGAAAGTTTCCAAAATTCCGGGGAAGTTTCCAAAACTCCGGGAAAGTTTCCAAATTTTTCACGAATATTTACAGTTATTATTTACACATATTTACTCATACATTTGAAATTGCCGCCACGATGATCTAACATAACCTCAAACGCCAGAAATCCAGTTTTAATTTGTTGATATTTTTTCGAAATTATCAAAAATCAATAGGATGTTTGATGACGTAGGGTTTCATATGGTCACCGCTAGGATTATTACTATTGGCATTGGCACAGAATTTCTCTAATTTTGTGCTATTGGCTATGATCAAGGATGAGTTGACAGACATATGATAAGTTACGTTTATTTGTTTACCCGCACTATCGCTTTCCGATGAATAATATCTAGCATTTTTTTCTGTTACATTAAAAACGAAAATGATTAAAAAGAAATATACTTTTATTTTTTTATAAATTATAAGATATTATTTAATTTAATAGTTTTAGTGTTATTTTAATTAAATTATGATGAATGTTATGTTGTGTTATAGCGGATGGCTTAATTTATTTTGATATTATTTCTTCTATATTTCCGTTTCTGCACAAAATAGGAGTTACGACTAACATATGACATTATTTACATAAATTTTTAATTTTATAATCCACATATTTATCACATTCTATAAATTATTTTATTTATATTTAATTATTTAATAATTCAAACAATACAAATTACTGGGTAACCACCCAATTGCTCCATATTCTTCATATAGCACAGGGCACATATAGCGGGTGTCATATAATATCAGTTATTTGGTAAAAGTCTGTAAAAGTAATGTAAATAATATATTTATATGCACTTATTTGGTATCAAAATGAAGCTTAGATCATTACGAATCAGATTTCACCATAAAATAGACTCTGAATATTTCCAATGGAAAGTTTCCAGGAAAGCTTCCTGGAAACTTTCGGAGTAATCAAAACTCCGGGAGTTTACCCATCTCTGCAATAAAGGTATTTTCGATAAAACGTATTTTTTTTTCCTTTTCCAAATATCTCAATAAATATTAGTTTTATTGAAAAATGGGTAGAGACCAAAAATAAAGCTCATAAACTGATAATGAATTTCGCTTGTTTATTTATTTACATAGATTTAATAGTTTCGGAGATATGAAATTTTACAAATGGCGTCCGAACGTTTATGAGACATAAAATGCAGTTTAAAAGTTAAATATCTCAGAAATTGTGACACCTACGTCACGCATGCTAATAAATGAAATTAAAGACCATTAATTGCACTTTCAAATTATTTTTTACTTGTTTCTGTAGCATAAGATATAAAGAAGTTATGACGGAAAAATGTGCGTATTTATATTTTTTTATATAGAAAGGTGGCCTTTTTGTTACTCTAATTAGATAGCAATGTAAAAAAAATTATCTCAAATACAGTTTTTCGTTAAAATGTAGCATTACCTAGACGCTCAAATTTTTTTTGCTCATTTAAAGCACTTGCTTTAAAAAAAATGCATTTTAAACTTTAAAGGTAATTTCGAAACACTTGGATGCAAAATATAAACTTAAATATCTCCGAAATTATTAATCCTACATCAATAAACAAAAAATATAATTAATTCCCAGTTTGTAATTTCTGTAATTGGTCTGTAACATTTTTTCGATAAAGTAATACTTTTCGAGATACTTGAACGAAAGCCGTTGGAAAACACCTGTTTTTTTATGCTAAAACCGCAATTTTGAAGTCATTATAACTTAAAAACTGTCAATTTATATGAAAAATTGCATAGAACCTTTTCTTCTTAAAATTTCATTATTTTGCAACTCCAATAAATATATATATTTTTTAAGTGCCACCCCCCGAGAAGGGGTGGCATCCACCCCATATAAATTAGCAAGCCCCAGTACAATATAGAAACTTTTCTGTGAAGCATATACTATAATGCTGCCAAAAATGAACGAAATCCGTTCAATATGACATTATTCCGAAGTTAAAACCTCTAGTTACTGTACTTGAAAAGGTTCACGGCATTAATAAATAATTCGATATTTTAATAAATACTTTACATTGACTAATGTAAAAGTATTTATTAATTCAATAAATGCAACTACGTCGATATAATGAACACAGTTATAAATTACCCAAATAGCAAGGTGTCATCATTATGACATCATTTAAGATGATCTGCCATCAGTAGACGTCATTCGACATTATGTCGCAATAATGACGTTACACTAGTCGTCATATAGATGCCATAAAAATGCTGTCATCTAGACGTCATTTTAGGTGTAGCTGTGGTAGGGTAACAGTGATGTCAATTACACATCATTTAATGATGCAAGTCACGTTACAAAATTAAGAATAAATACCACACCTTGGCATTGCAAACAAAAAATGTCAAATATAAGTAACAATTTTTCATATAGAAATATACCGAGAATACACACTATTTTTTACAGTACATCTCTTTGGATAAACTATATAAAGTTCGCATTCTACTATAATAAACTCTATTTTTATTTTGGAAAAATGAAGTAAGTTCGACTAAAATTGCGCAACGTATTTATCAGGCACCGGCGGTTTGAGAAGCACCTTTGGTTTCAATGACAGATTAATGATAACATAATACCTTACAGCTGGGTTGCCCAGCAAAATCTAGCCGCAAGTACGTTTAATTACACGTACTTATTGCAACTAACTTTTTTTTTACTATTTCCAACTATACAGTTTTTAAGTAAATTATAATATAACTGTTCAGTGGTTCAGTGAGTTAAAGCGTTGCTTTGCAAATCAAGAGGTCGGCGGTTCGATCTCTATATATTCAGAATTTTTTTCGTTAAAAACTTTATTAGTAATTGCCGAAAAATATTATAGTGATATTTAGTTTGCATCCCTTACTGCAAAACCAATATACATTTTTCAAATTACTAGGATCCCTAAGGAATGATAACCAATACTTCCTAAAGACGTCATTTTTGATGTTGTCCATTTGATGTCACAAGTATGACATCAGTTGACTGTGATTTAGGATCGTCTTTTTCACGTCTTAACTACGTCATGATAAAGGTCATCTCGCCATCATTGCTGACCAAAAACTGACATAATGACGACACCTTGCTACATGGGCAATGAACAACTGTATTTTATATTAATAAATAGATTCATGTGTTTAATAAATTTTTCTGAATAAGCAGCATTCATTAATATTATGATTGTTTTTTTTTTTTTAGTGTATAATAAGAACGAAACGAACTCAATCTTTTGGAATGCAACCCAATAAATTGTTTTGTATTGTGTTACATCAGCTTACTGTATTTATAAATAGAATGGAATGTTCAATTTACATGGCTTATTTAATAAGAGAAACAAATGTGGTAGTCTAATAAACAATTTCTTTCTCCCATTTTACTTTCATTTTTAAATTAAATTAAAAAGTTAACCAAATTACATCTGTGCATTTGCACCTTTAGAAATAGCGCCCCTGTGAAAGCCGTCAGTGCATTTCAATCTTATTAGAAATTAATTTTCAACTAATGGTATTATTTTTACTAAATAAATTTGCAGTTAACATATTATGTGAAAAATTGTAATGGTTCGATACTTGTTCTGTGTAGAAAAAAATATAAAAATATAGAATACATAAAGCAGTTTGTAAAGGGAAAGTTCATTGCTTAAGTTAACCAAAGCTTAGTTGACAGATATTTATGCATTTTTCTGCATCCAACCAATTTTTCAAGCACCCTTGAGGGTTTAAATATTGATTTTGAATATAAAATAATAAAATAGTAAGTTAAAACAATGTGGAAAAATGATGTAAGAATGGGGTATTTTCCATTTTTTTTTAAGTTCAGTTTTGGTGATATATATCAAGTAAAGTTATTATTTTAACAATTACTGCATAATCAATTTAAACCAAAACAATAATTTCTTAAACAAAAATAAGAAATAAGAATACGCCCGTCTAGACACAGATTTCAAATAATTTTATTTGGCGGGAAATAATTTAACCAATCATAGACAACTTTCGCTTAGACTGTAACTAACTTATATGAATGCCAAATTGTGTATTTACTTTACATTATTTTGCCTATGATACTTCTATTAAAAGGTATTTATATTTGAATTATGTAGAAGTTACCTTAAAAATGTAAACAAAACTTACGGCGAGGATTATGTGACAACATTTCTTGCGTGCCGCCAGCTGACACTTCTTGTCACAATACAAGTGAAAGAGATATATTGGTTAGATTTATTTATTGTTCGTTTATATGGCGTTTGATTTTTACTTTATCAATAATTAAGATGGAGTTGACTTTTGTGAAAGGAGATTCGTCCAATTTGCCCAAAGTTGATTATGACTTGATTCTTTCTATAACAAAATTTGGATTTTTGAAGGGATGGGATCAAAAATATTGGAAGCTTGCCACCAAGTTCTTCGAATATCAATTTTTTCGGAACAGTTACAAATTTTTTTCCAAAGCACTTATATTTGTGTTTCCACAACTTTTATAAAATACCTACCTTTTAAATTACATTATCTACTATATACAACACGACGGCGACGTTAGAACATATCTGTCATTTGACTAGCCGTTGACATTGTTGTCATGTTTTGCTAAATATGTTTTTAGAAATCTAATCGGCATTAAAAATTATTTAAAATATTTAATAATTCACACCTATTATTATTTTTTACATAAGAAAATTAAATTTCGTGGATAAATATTAAAATTGATTTAATAAATAGGTAAGCTTTATACTCCTGTTTTCTTCAATTATCTTTGCTAGAACTAGAGAAGGAATTTCAACTTGGCAACACCACACTATTTTGTATAAAACCATTCTATCAACAAATCCATACAGTCCAGCTACGTCATTAGCCAAAATACCTACGTCACCAATTTAAAACACCTGTTGCTCCACTTATTTTAACTTCTGTTTTCTCAAAAAATTGATAATTATTTTCGCGGAAATCTGTATTGGAAGGCTTGTTTGTACATATTCTATGATATTATTTAATAAAAAAAAAAGGAAAAAATAGGAAAATACCCCATTATTCTCTCTTTATGCAATTCCGTTACCAGTACTTTTACTTGTATTTTCTCAGACAAATTACTTGGACTTTAATTATCCCATTCACCATAATATTAATATTGAAAATCACATTAACTAAAGTCTATCTAATTATAAAATTTCGATTAATTAAACGAACAAATACAACATTAATGAAATGTCGTTTTAAATTAAAACGACAGAATGATGCAAGCTAAGCCAAATTATTCAAAGGCAACGCGTGGCAACATACCATGTAAATATAGTAGTAATGCAATGCCAACTTAAATATTCCGTACGTATGTGGAATTTGAACTCTGATATAATTTTGAGTTAGTACTTGATGACGTCAGAGTATCACACTAGGGATGGCAAGCACCGCTTAATATATTGCAATCAATTTATGTCAAAATCTGTCACAAGAAGGCCAATTTTTACCCATTAAGGACTACCCAAGGAACAATTTTGGTTTCTTAAATATATACATGGGTGCTATAAAACCATTTATAAAACACCTTGAAAAATCTAGTTTGCTGTAACAATATCCTTAACTCAAAATAATTTGAGTGTGAAATGCTTTTAATTAACACACACACATACACATGTATCAACGACACTTCAGGCAGACATACTGTTTATTATTTTTATAATAAATATTTTATTGAGGTTTTAGAAAGTGTTTTATGGAATTAAAATTTCCCTTTTAGATTTATAGAGACTTTTTTTGTTCGTAACGGTTTCATCACAACATTTGTCAAGGATGTTTTAAGAGTCTAGTTTTATAATGGCCTTTAATAAATACTAATAGGCATTGAAAATGTCTAGTTTTAAAAGGATTTAAAATGCATTTATTGCAAATATGTTAAAATCACAAAGAATAATTTAAAGCCTCTTTAAATCTAAATGGAATTTAAGACGTTAATAAAACTAATTAGCTTTATGGAGAGTTTTATGTAGGTATGATAAACCCATTACAAATACATATTACCCTAGAAGTAAATTAGCTTTATAATTAGGTCTTACAGAATGCTTTAAAACTTACCATATAAGGGGAAGTATACTTGAAGCCTAAAAGGCCTTAACTACAACATTAATAAAGCACAAGACTATTTCTTAACCCTGAAAAACCTTTCTTAAAACCTCCTCAAGTCCAAATGACTTTTAAATTGTTCCTTGGGATAAGAACGTACATGTACCTTTTCATTAAAGCTGCTGTTGACGGCCGAGTACCGTACTAGTATGATATCTGATCCTATGAACGTGCTCTAGTGTCATATATAAAATACCTAATAATTTTATATTTTTCCTGCTCTCGGCTGGCAAAATAGGAAGTATCATTCCCCGGCTCATCAAGAAAGGGTTAAACATTGATTTTGCTGAACATTGATTTCAATTACATACTTGTCCAATTTTTGCAGTTATACAAATAATAGTAAAGAAGAAAGATGGTGCCGGTGTGAGAATGAAAAGAAATGGGAGTACAATTATAAAATCATAAACGATTAATGATTAAAATTGGCCAATAATGCTGCTAACAAAAAATAAGTTTTAAAGTAAATATAATACCTGGCACTGGGATAGAGTAATAACTTCTTCTATATTACTTGCTCGCTCTCGCCTTTTCTCTTCCACCCTCTCCCTTTTAATCTCTTGCTTAGCTGTGACCAGCACATTTTCAAAAAAGTCTCCTGCTTCTTCCTTTGGCAATTTATCGACTTCTAAAATAAGTAGCAAATTAGAAAGCCGAGACAAATTCATATTTCTCGACAAATTTAATTTACTTACCTTTAGCGGGAGTTTGGTTTCCATTTTCCAAAAACTGATCCAAGGACATTGTTTTGGTTTTTTTCTTCTTGCTTTTATCCTGTGTGGTAACGATGACAGACACCGAATTTTTCTTTTGGTTTTCGAAGTCCAGCTTCGACTGCAATATTGCACTCTGCAAGTCTTGCTCAAAGTTGTCATTTACGAATTCGTCGTCCTTTTTCTTCCACTCTTCCCACTGTTTTTCATTTTGCTTTTTCCCTTTTGATTTGTTTTTCTTTGGACCATTGGAAGATGGTTGAATCTATAATAAAGAAGTCATTTATAATTATTATTAGTTCACTAATAACCCTAAATTTTACCTGTTTCGGAGCAGAAGGTTTTTTATTGCTGGCTACAACGGTGTTATCATTTTTCTTCACTTGCTTATCTTGTTTCTTTTTAGTGGACCGGCTAGAAACTGGCCGAAATTCTTCATCTTCTATATTTAAACAAGAATAACGAGAGGGTACTGATATGTCCATATTCCTACTTCACTGAAAAATCAATTCGAGAAATAACTTTTGTACAATTATTGTTTTTTGTTTTTGAGATGTAGGTAATCGGTATTTTTCGCAAAAATAAATCCTGAAAGTGGACAAGTGCGCAAAAGACAGATGTATGAAAGACAGGTTGGTAAACTATTTTGTATAAAAATAACTAAACAGTTTCTTTTTATACTTGCTTCTCCTTGTATGCATACTTAATAAATGATTCATGAGAGGTAATTATACGTAATATTATGTAATAACATGTAAGGGTTAACAAATCAGTAAATGGCATTATTTAAAACAAGTAAATAGGCTACTGTTCAAGTCCACTTAATTCGTTCCCTCTTCCTTTGGAGAGTTACTCAGATTACTATCAAAATTATGATGTATATTTGGTTGCCGATATCGTTATTTATCTTTTTAGTAGCGACCTATATACCCACTCTGTGACTAAAAAGCTGTTAAAAGAATATTTTTCGGTATTTTTAGATATTCTGTTTTTCGCCGAAAGATTGTATGGGAATATCCTAAGGTGAAATTTGTCATTAAAAAAAAAAAAGAAATTCCGAAAGTCAAAAGAAGGAAAATATTGAAATGTATAACGTTGAATAATTGCATGCTGTAAGTCAACTACTCCTTAAAAGAGGACACTACCATAGGGCTGAATCAGCTTAAAGAAATTAGTCTGACAAGATTCTTTCCCTCGGAGAACGAATTAAGAAATAATTATTATATAATGCTTAAACATTCAAAATGAACAAAAAAACTTGTATACAAAGCTCGAGAATTTTATATCTGTGGTTCTAGGTCAACGAGGAAAGGTTTGTATGCAAGTATGACACAATACCTTTGAACTTTTTTTAGAGAATTACGTAATATTCGCAAAAGTTAATATAATGGTCAGTTTATTATTATTATAAACACTCACTCGAAGAAGAGGTATTCAGGCCCCCCCGCATCAAATCATGGGTCCCGGTGCCAAATTCACTGGCGGCCCCTCGTGCCTAATAATTGATATGTGCGGAAAACATTTTTTTTTGTCAAAATCTCTGGCGGGCTCTCGTTACGGATCCCTTGGAAGCCAACGGGCCCCCGCGCTTAACAATTGATGAGGGAGTGGGGGAGAAATTTGAAAAGTCAAAATCTCTGGCGGGCCTCCGCTACGGGCCCATCCAAAGCCAACGCCCCCCCACGCTTAATAATTAATGAGCGGGAGAAGAGGGAGAAATTTGAAAAAAAAATGTTTGCCAAAATCTCTGGCGGGCCCCTGCTACGGGCCCTCCCGCTTCCCAGACAGCACTCGATAGCCTTAGGACCCAGATAGCATTTATTATTCCACGAATGTACATTTTGCATTCCCAATGTTCTAATTGCATTCTGTACTTGCCATGTATGTTCCCTCAACATTCCTATATAAATAATATTTTCACATACAATATGCGATTATACATTCTATATGAGTGGAACATACAGAAAAGTTTATGTTCACAGTCGCATATATGTACACGTATCAGGGAACGTTCTTCGTATATGTGTTCATGTACATCGTATAAACATTCGTCAATGATTTTATCTGTATAATACAGGTATATTTTTTGTAGAAATATTTGCATCGCCCGAGCGCCGCGCAGACAGTAATATCATCAAAAGTTCAGCACTTTTAACGCGAACGCTGATTGGTTCGATTTTTGAACTAATAAAAATAAACCTGCATCACAACTGATGAGACAGCAATGCTAGTTTTATAGTACCTATCTACCTACCTACCTACAAAAATAATTATGATATTTCTCTATCTAAATAGATTTGGTTTAAGTACATTTATAATCATCCCCTGTGCGGCGTATGACGTTTTATAAATTTTAAATCGTCAATATTATGTATATATGAAATATGTTTTAAATTTTGAATCCAGACTTTAGATTTGTGATCGAATATTAAATAATAATGAATATGAAATATTAAATAATAATGAATGAAATATTAAATAATAATTTTTAATTTATGTACTGTCTTCAATTAATTAGTAACTATCTCGGTAACTATCGGCATTTCTTAAGCAGGTAGTTCAGACTTAGAATGGTTATTTACCCAGCAAACACAAAAATTGCGGCCCTTAAATGGGCCATTGTAGCGATCAATGGCTTTCTTATGGCATAGGCTAACCTTTTGTGGTCCATAATAAATTATATGCAGGCGTACCAGCTTCATGTTGTTATGAATTGCCACATAATAACCAGAAATGGTCAATTATTGTGCAACCATAAAAAATGCTCCTTCAGTTTATACGTTGATGGTACTTTTATGGTAATATGCAGGCTAATATTTTAAATGACTACGCGCATGCGCATTTCACATAATAAAGACTTCATATACATCACCATAAATACTGCTTTTAGCATCCGAAATAACGGTCACTAAGATAGCTCAGTTGGTCAGAGAGTCAGTACTGTAATAAGGGCAACGGAGACATGCAGGTTCGAACCCCACCGACCGCAATTATTAAAGGTAAGTAAAAATGTATTTAATAACTTAATAAACGGTACAATTTGCAGGCAACCCTTGTGAGAATAAATTGGAGATATGGTAAACAATATTAAATATGTAAATAGAATATACGGATGATAACAAACAAATTCAATGTACAATATTTGTGCATTAATTATTTCATTTTTATCAAGTAAAGTACTTACATGTCAAAGTTGTACTTTTTCGTAAATAGCGTCCTGAATAATACATCTATATAAAAAAGTGGGATGTCCATATGTCGTACTTTATGGATGTATAAATATTATTGTACACTGTTGACAAATTGAAGGATGGCCAGCTGCTGGCCGGTGGGACATTTTGCCAATGGTTCGCTTCTGGCTCCCCATAAAAGTGCCAATTATGATAATGCTGGCGACGATGCGTGTGACCATTTATGTGCCAATTATGAGTGTTTGCTGGGTAATTACATTTTATCTTTTATATTTAAATTTCCGTTTTCCATGTTATTACAATACCCTTGTAGAATTTTTTAAACGCGCGCCACGGTCCTTAGGTTAATGCGCATGCTCATCGTGCTACTTATTTAGCACACTACGTTACTCTTCTACTGTCCATAGATTAAAGAATATTGTATAAAATAGTTTCAGGTTCTTCCCCCACATAACACAGTTTGTACTTAGTATGTAGTATATACCCAGATAGCACAAATACGTACTGAAGACGTCCCACGGAAGTTTGCTTAAGACATTCGTATGTCCTAGGGACGTCCAAATTCGGTCCCAAAATGTCCGTAGGACGTACCAGGGACGCCTAATGTTACCAAATCATCTGTCCCCAGAACGTCCGTTCTAGACCTAAGAAAGACCTTCAAGTTTCAAAAAGAGCTTAATGGGATATATCGGTTTTATAAGCAATTAACTTTATAAGAAACCAACTAAAACTTTTTCACAATTATTTTACCGAAGAAAAACCCAACAACAACAACAACAACAACAACAACAACAACAACAACAACAACAACAACAACAACAACAACAACAACAACAACAACAACAACAACAACAACAACAACAACAACAACAACAACAACAACAACAACAACAACAACAACAACAACAACAACAACAACAACAACAACAACAACAACAACAACAACAACAACAACAACAACAACAACAACAACAACAACAACAACAACAACAACAACAACAACAACAACAACAACAACAACAACAACAACAACAACAACAACAACAACAACAACAACAACAACAACAACAACAACAACAACAACAACAACAACAACAACAACAACAACAACAACAACAACAACAACAACAACAACAACAACAACAACAACAACAACAACAAACAACAAAATGCGCCATTCCGGAGTCCGGCCCGGAACCAGCCAGACAACCACGGCGAACATCGCCGAGGTGGGTGTGAGACTGGGCGGGGAGGGTCCGGTTTGGCGGTGACGAAAATTATTTGCTGAGTTAAAACTCCTGCCTAATGAAAAAAGGTTTACATTTAACGGTATCGTATAACGAAGTACACAAGGGTACTTAAAAATAATTAAAATTAAAACTGTAAAAAACTATCGATTTCGCGCACACGCGAACACTTAAAATTTTTTATTGCTGACACGGGAAAACAAAACTCAACGAAAAAACCCGTTTGAGACAATTCCACCCTGGTAGTCTTCCTGACGCCAGGAAAGTGTCGTGGATAGTTAAAAGTGTGTAATGTTATGTGAAATTTTGGTTTGTTAAGAATTTATTGGTCGAGACTGAATTTAGAGACAAAAAAAAATAGACAAGGAACAAAAAAGGTAAAAACAAATAGAGGGAATAGAGAGGGGTTGGTTGTAGGTTTTGGTGAAGATTAAAGGTGGGGAAAGGAGAAGTTGTTGTAGAGGGAAGTGTGGTTAGAGAGGTTGCCGAAAGATAGGCAACGCCTGGTATGATAAGAGGTGAGTAGATAAGCAAAGAGAGTTCTGGAGCGGAAGTGACTTGGATGGCATGTGTCCATCGAGATCTGACCATGAGCTGTTGGTCATTGTCGTCGGAGCTGAAGAGTGCTGCATTACGCGGTATGGGGGTGTGTGTGTGAAGTCTGTACCTAATGCCCTTCTGGCTAAGAAATTGGTCATTGTCGTCGGAGCTGAAGAGTTCTTGTGGTGAAGAGTGAAGAGTGCTGTATTACGTGGTATGGGGGTGTGTGAAGTCTGTACCTAATGCCCTTCTGGCTAAGAAATATTTCAGCATGACTGTGCAGAGATTTTAAATTTAGGTAAATTGAATATAAACGACGACGACGACGGTTGCTGGCCCCGAGACATAGGAGTGAGAGGAAGTGATAAGAAAACGGATATGTGATAAGAGAGAGTGTAACATTTGTATAGAAATGCAAATTAAATGAAATTTTTATCATAACCGCCGGTTAGGGTGGGCAATATATTTATTTATTATTATTATATTATGGTGATGTTTGAATGTGAACATAGGCGTACATAAATTAAAAAAAAAACTGTTGAATTTAATCAAATTCAGATATAAATTAAACAAAAATTGTATTGCTATTTCATTTATTACACAAAAAAAAAACATTATAATATTATTCATTCACACTGCTGCGGAGAGACATGACATTTTTCCTAATAATTTTAATTATACACTTTACAATTAGGAGAGAAGAACAAACTGTAATGTAATACAGCAAACCAGACACCGCTTCCACTCCAATATCATAATTTTGTTTTTCAGAATTTGCATTGCTGATGATGGTAGGTGCAGTACAGGGGGTGGCAGCACAATAATTTTAATTATACACTTTACATAAATTAAAAAAACTGTCGAAACCAGGATTTGAACCCGGGACCTCTAGAACTTCAGTCTAATGCTCTCCCCACTGAGCTATTTCGACTTTAATCAAATTCAGATATAAATTAAACAAAAATTGTATTTCTATTTCATTTATTGTACGATACTTCCAATCTCAATAAAAGTGGCCGTTAATTAATTATATCGCAAGGAAATAAAACCGAGAAAGCGTTGATATGTTATTTCATAGGAAACAGGAAAAGATGATAAACCTGCCTACATAGCCACAAAGTGCACGTGATGACAAAGCAAGTTGAAGGAAGGAAGTTGATAAATATATTCCATTAGTTGGTTATGTGAAAATATCATTTAGTACTGATGTAGATGTCGACGAGTATAAAAGCATAAACTGAGATTGAGATCACTTACTTTCCAAGTTATAAATAATTTTGTTAGCAAGTGTTTGTGCGCATTACTGATTTAACGTAAGTTCTATTAATTTATTTTATTGCAATTTATCTCAATATAATACAAAAAAATATTTTTAGATGGACTTAAATAAACTGAATGCCGTATCACTTTTAGATACAAAGCCAACCATCAAATTAACGGACCTCCCACTAGATACACCTGTTCCAATAATTTCAGCAAAGCTAATAAAAACCAAATTTGGAACAACGGTTCTATTAGAATTCGGTGACAGCACAGCATTTTTACCAAAACGAGTGGTTCCCCATATGAAGGATAATTTGGAGAATTTCACAGCAGGAAAATACAGCCTGATCTTTAAAGGTCAAAAAGATGTTAATAAGCCTGCATTAGGAACAACATTCGAATTTATTGAAACCGAAAGTTGGACTCAAAGTGCATGTAAGTAATTTATTATGCATTTTGAAGATATTTATTAAATGCCATTTTTCTTTTAATTTTAGCTGATTCACAACAATTCTAAAAGTGGCTGTGGGCGGATCCATACACATAAAGAGCTGCAATAATTTAGGAGCTGCAATAATTTAGTATGTATAAGTGCATTATTTGTAGAAAGAAATTCAAAATTCGCTTTTTTGTTGAAAATCACGCATTTTTTTATAATAATAATACAATATACTCGAAAGTAGATATTTCTATTTATTTGTTAT
Source organism: Rutpela maculata (assembly GCA_936432065.2). Classification (NCBI taxonomy): domain Eukaryota; kingdom Metazoa; phylum Arthropoda; class Insecta; order Coleoptera; family Cerambycidae; genus Rutpela; species Rutpela maculata. The sequence goes on from OW386293.2 coordinate 84,273,573, forward strand.
ATAATGAAAATTTATTTAAACGATTGATTCATCAATTTGTGGGGTTAGATTATACACAAAACATTGAAAAAGTAAAACAATTATTTATAAATATTCAACCTAAGTTTACTGCAGCATTAGAGTTCAAACTCTCGAGCATAGAAGTTTGCAAGAAGTGTATTGTATTATTAGATAAAATTTGATAATGGATATATGTAATTTAAGTGATGAAATTGTGAAGAAGTTTCAAAATGTAACAAAAATTTTGAGTGAGTGTAAAAATATTATAGGTCGGGAAAAATGGTTAAAATTAGTGAAAGGGCATTTAAGTTTGCTTAACCAAGCATTAAAAAATCGCAATTCTATTGGAATTCGTAGAAAAATTCATACAAATATTGGACATTTAAAAAAAGTTAAAATTTTAATAAAAAATTTAGGCAACATTGGATGGGGTTTGAGTGGTAGAGTAAATAGAAGTTCTAGAATTAAATGGGAGGATATAAATTCGGTATTTTCAGGTCGCATACGTTCAGGTTTAATAATAAATTTAATACATAAAGATATGAGACAGTTCCTTGATGATTCCTTCTTTCTATTCAAGTCACGAATAAATAATATTCTCAAATCACAGCCGGCAATCAAAGTGAATGCATGTTTTTGTGGGGAATTCATTAAAAATAATAATATTAAGTCAGAAGAAATGGAATTTAAATATTTCAACACTAAAAATGCCTCAATTGATATCAGCACTGATTTAAAGTTGTGGTTTCAGGAATATATTATAGATAAAATTTTAAATAAATTAGAGGAATTCCAGGAAAAAGAGTCGGGATTTGTGCTACAAAAAATAATAAGTTTAGAAATAAATATTAATAAGGTTGAAATGGGTAACGGCTCATCTTTCATTAGACTTCCCAATCAAATAGCTAAAAAACATGCATGTGTCAATGTTAAAAATTATGATGATGAAGCATGCTTTGCCTGGTCCATAATTTCGGCTTTGTATCCCGTTGACAGTAATTCCGATAGAATATCATCGTACCCCCACTACTCCGAAATTTTGAATTTAAAAAATATTAAACTTCCAATGTCACTACTACAAATTACAAAATTTGAAAAACAAAATAACATTTCTGTTAATATTTATATGCTAAAATTGTTTGGAAATAATTTTCATTCAGTACCAGCTCGTTTAACTAAAACCAAATTAGAAAAACATGTAAACTTATTAATGATTCAAAATAACTATACAGATGAGCGTGAAAAAAGTACTGATGATGATGATTCCAATCTTGAAATAAAATATCATTTCTGTTGGATAAAAGACCTTTCCAGACTTGTGTCTAGTCAAATGAGTAAACGTAATGGAAAACTGTACATTTGTGATATATGTTTAAATTATTTTTCTAGTGAAGCAAAATTAAATTTACACACAGTAGACTGTAAAAATGTTAATAAATGTAAAATATCATTTCCAAAGGAAAAAATTGTAAAGTTCAAAAATTATAATTATAAAGAGCCTGTACCGTTCATATTGTACTGCGATTTCGAATCAATGCTAGAACCATTTTCCGAAATTAGTCAAACTAAAACTTTAAAATACCAAAAACATACTGCTTTCAGCGCAGGATTATATTTTAAATGTTCGTATGATGATAGCTTATCGTATTATTGCAGCAATCGTGGTTTTAACTGTATAGAGTGGTTTTCAAAACAATTAGAGAATATCGGTGAATTTCTCGAATCAAAATTAAAGACTATTGTACCAATGGACATTTCTGAACATCAGCAAAAAGAGTTCGCCGCATCAACTCACTGCCATATTTGCGAATCAATATTTAAACCTGAAGATAAGAAAGTACGTGACCACAACCATTTCACAGGTAAATACCGCGGACCGGCGCATGAAAACTGCAACTTAAATTTTAAAAAATCATTTATAGTACCGGTCGTCTTTCATAATTTATCTGGATATGACGCTCATTTTCTAATCAAAGATCTTGCAAAAACCGGTCAGATCACTTTATTGCCAATCAATAAGGAAAAATACATATCGTTCACAAGAAGTGTTGAAGGCTCGGTAATAAAATTTCGGTTTATCGATTCTTTCCGATTTATGGCCGCATCGCTGGATAAACTATCATCATATTTAACAAAAGGGGAATTAACAAATTTGCAAAAAGAATTTAGTGATTTAGATAGTGAAAAGTTTAATATGCTTACGAGAAAGGGCGTCTTCCCATATGATTTTATAGATTCTTTTAAAAAATTATCTGAAACTGAGTTGCCGGCAAAAGAACATTTTTACAATAAATTAAATGACTCTAATATAAGCGATGAAGATTACCAACATGCTCGGAATGTTTGGGAAAAATTTAATATTAAAACACTAGGTGAATATTCAGACTTATATCTAAAAACTGATGTAATTTTATTGGCAGATATTTTCGAAAATTTCAGACAAAAATGTTTAAATATTTATCAATTAGATCCGGCACATTACTATACACTACCGGGCTATACGTGGGATTGTATGTTAAAGTTTACAAAAGTAGAGTTGGAACTTTTACAGGACATCGACATGCTTTTATTTATTGAACGTGGTATTCGAGGTGGTGTAAGTCAGTGCTGTAATAGATATGCTAAGGCTAACAATAAATTTTTGTCAGAATATGATTGTTCAAAACCTAGTTCTTATCTATTATATCTTGATATAAATAACATGTATGGATGGGCCATGGAAGCCTTTTTGCCCTACAAAGGGTTTCGGTGGGTGGAGAATTTTGAAAATTTTAATGTGATAGATGTACCAGACGACTCAGAAAACGGATATATTCTCGAAGTTGATTTAGAGTACCCGGAACATCTACACGACAAACATAAAGATATGCCTCTCTGTCCGGAACATCTAGTGCCGCCGGGATCAAAATTACCAAAACTGATGACGACACTCTACCATAAAACCCGATATGTAATACACTATAGAAATTTAAAGCAAGCTTTATCCTTGGGGATTAAACTTATAAAAATTCACCGTATATTAGAGTTCAAACAATCTCCATGGCTAAGACCGTACATAGAGTTAAATACAAAACTGCGCGCAAGTTCGAAAAATGAATTTGAAAAGAATCTATTTAAGTTACTAATTAATGCAGTTTTTGGTAAGACTATGGAAAATATTCGTAAGCATCGGCTTGTAAAATTGGTGTCGAAATGGGAGGGTCGATATGGTGCTAAAAATTACATCGCTAGCCCCAATTTCCATAGCCGTGCTATATTTGACGAGAATTTAGTGGCTATTGAATTAAATAAGTCTGAAATTTTTTTCAACAAGCCTTTATACATCGGATTATGTATTTTAGATATATCGAAAACTTGTATATATGATTTTCACTATAATTTTATGTTGCAAAAATTTGAAAATAATGATGACTGTAAATTGCTGTACACCGATACGGATAGCCTTATTTATGACATAAAATGTGAAGATGTTTATGAGAAAATTATAAAAGAAAACATTGCTAAATTCGATACTAGTGACTATCCACCCAACAACCGATACAATATCCCTTTAGTTAATAAAAAAATTCCCGGGATCATGAAAGATGAGTTAAATGGTAGCATAATGACCCATTTTGTAGGTTTACGGTCAAAGATGTATGCGCTTAGAGTTGAAGGGGAAAATGTTATAAAAAAATCTAAAGGGGTAAAGACTAATATTGTAAAAAATAAAATTTCATTCGATGACTATAAGAACTGTTTGGAAACTAAAACCGAACTGTACCGAACCCAAAGAACCATCCAATCACATTTACATAAAGTCTACTCGGTTAAGCAAACTAAAGTTGCTTTGAACCCCTCCGATGATAAAAGATATTTAATCCAGGATTCAACAGATACATTACCTTGGGGTCACTACTCAATTATGATAGAATAAATTGTTTTTAGTTGAAACGTAAGGGTAAACATGGAATTACTGCCGCACCATGCCAATTTTATCAGCGAACCATTTTTTACACATCTTCTTAGCAATGAAGTGAAAAAGATGAATCCAAAAAAAAACTTAGTTTAATAGCGTATACTGCTTTATGTCAAAATCAAACTAAAATAGAATGTGCTTATTGTTAAGATTAAACTATTGTAGTAGCTATTGCAGCTCTTTTGTATTTAAAATAATATTTTATAAAACTTATTACTGTCTGTACATTATAAGCTCTTTTTTATGTGTTTAAAATAATATTTTATAAAACTTATTACTGTCTGTACATTTTAAGCTCTTTTTATGTGTTTAAAATAAAATTTTATAAAACTTAACTCTGATTTTTATTTCTAGGAATTAGGAAAAATCAAAAAACACTTCATTATCATACATACTTTATTTATGATATAAATATTTTCAAAAAAGATGTGATTTTTTGTCTACATATAATACATTTATCAAAATTAACTGAACAATCACTACAACATACTGTATGCTTACAGGGCATAAAAACAACAGAGAGCTCATTTTCTAAACAAATTTTACATAACAGTTTATTACAAGTTTCAACTTGATTAATTTTTACATCCTGTGCTTCTTCTGATACTAGCATTTCTTTTATCGCTAGTGATGACGTTACATTTTTTTCATTCTTGAGCTGATTATATTCACATTTAGAATTAAAGCGGGCATGCTCTTCCCACACATTATCTCCAGAACTCCAATTCATTAAACCCACACCACAGTGAAAACATATGACTTGATCACCTGTGCCGGTATAGTAGAAACCTACCTCAGCTAATTCTCTCGGTTTTTGGCTTATCTGAGGGGGCCAGTTCTCAAATGTTTTTAAGCGGCTTTCCAAAGTCATTTTATCTGAATAAAGCGGGGTCCGTCTTCTCTTAATAAATAACGAATTATCCTCACCATTTTCAAAAAACGCACAGTCGGGGCTCCATCTCAAATGATCTACTGTGGGATCATCACCCTCACACCAATTACATAATTCAATTTCACATATTGGACATTTAACTATGTCTTCTTGACCAACATAAATGAAACCAGCTAGAGCTAGAGTAGACTTTGGAAATTCTGATAACCAATTTTCAAATGTTTCTAATCTTTTCTCATACTGCACATCCATTTTATATACCAGTCAAATAACTACTGAATTGGGATAAATAATAAGATGGTATTTATTTGAAAATATTTATTCAAGCATTTAATATAAACATTTTTCTATCTAAATCATTCATAACCTTAGCTCTATTAAAATGTAAACATTCACGAATACAATGCATTTGAATGGAATGTGGTAATAAATCACATAAATATAACATTACATTATCTGAAGGCAGTTCATAATTAGATTCACATAGTATATTATTGGTGACATTCAAAAAATTATTGTAAAATCCAGCAAAATCTAAACCATTTAATACATGTATAGTTGAATTGATAAGCCTACTAATGTCAATAAATTCACGCACAGTATTTTCACATATATAAAACGTAACAAAATCGTTAGCCACTTTCAACATCTTAGCACCCATAAATGATGATGTGTTGATAATGTAATTTGAAAACTGCTTCACCGCAGCAGCCTCCTCATCCTCCCCAAATCCACTATCAGCATCGAAGTAATTATTGGAAAGTTGTTTAAGGTAAGTAATAAAATCATACCAATCTTCAGCATCGAAGGAAATGTTATGAGCTTTATTGATCTGCTCATTAGCGGCCATTAATATTTTTACAGCTGGAACATTGTTTCGTGCACTACTTAATCCAACTTTTATTCTATATGAAGAGTTTTTCATGGCGAATACACGTTCATAAATGTACTTTTCTTCATTTTGGATTGCAACTCTATACTTTTCGGTAATTCGATCAACTTCCCGCCAATGATCGAAATCTTCAGAAAACGTGGGGCTAGGTGTGTTTGATGCCATGTTTCACGACTAACTAACAGTAACAGGCTTGATATATTTCAAATAAATTAGCTGCACCAGCAATGCTTCCGGTTAATCAAAAGGCCTCTTATCGAGCTGAATTTGTGCGTGTTTTCCATAAGAACCAATGTTAAATCACATAATTCTAGTCAATTGAAACAATTCCCCATTTAAATACATGCAAATCGAAACACATCAGAGTATATTTGTGTTGTCTATCCAACTATTGTGAGATTTATCTAAACCTAACCATTTAACAAAAATTTTATTGCTACGCTTACGTAATACTTTTTCTATTAAATAAACATCCGAATATTTAGCTTTTTGAAGTTCTTCGGCATAAAATCCACCGGCGATGGGATTTCCACGCAAATCCTGAAGAAGGTAGGTGATGGGATTGGTAATCTGTACTTTAACGATTTTAAATAATTCCGTTGTCCAATTGGGAGTGTATCCTTTTTCAAATACATGTTTATGCTTACTAATACGAACAAGGTTGCCAACTTTAAATTTTCTCGGATCTGTCGCCATCTTAATAAAGTTATAAGAGGAATTTAAAATAATTTTTTCATTTTTCTTGTTTATTTCACATGGTTTCATACCCGTAGTTCGATGGCGTTGCGTATTGTAATTATCAGTTATTTGAGGTAGTATATCAAGCCATCTGTACGTTCCGTTCAAACTAAAGTATTTGTATAACTTTTCCTTTAACGTTCTTATAACACGTTCCACAATTGCAGCCTTTTTAATGCTGAACGTACTATAATGGTTAACGTTGTACTTTTTCATCAGGCTGTTAAAACCAGTGTTATAAAATTCAGTACCTTGATCTGATTGTAAATTTTTAGGTATTCGTTTACCATCTTTGAATATTTCACCAACAGCCTGCGTTATCTCTTTTCCCGATTTAGTTTTTAAAGGTTTGGTCCAAACAAATTTCGAAAAACAATCAATCATCACTAATATATATCTAAAGTTACTATTAACATGTGCGTGATCCATTACAGCCAAGTCCATTTGCCAAAGATCATCAAAACCTTTTATGATAGTACGCCGACGCTTGAAATTTTTTCTAGCTGGTTTATGGAGTTCGTTTATCACTTGAATTTTTTCTTTTGTATGCTCCATGACTACTCACCAGCAGCAGTGTTATTGTAGAAGAACGCACTACCGGGCGTCAAAATGACGCGACACCAATTTATTTCTCAGGGGGCGCCAGTCGCGTATTACCCCGTTCTTCTACCTCCCAGGCGGGTTCGAGATAAGATGACTTCGGTAGCCGAAAAGCGGGACCAAGGCTGCACTACCACAGATCGGAAACTACGCTCTCTCTGGACCCGAATTCCCTCGTTAGGGGTTTAGGCACCTCTTAATTTCCTGAATTTTTGCATAAAAAAATCCCAACCGAAGAATTTCTCTGCGGAGGGATTAGTTTTGGTACGCGAAAATCGCGTTTTGGTCCATTAATAACGGAATATATTTCTCAAAAAACGCATAAAAAAATCCCTATCGAACTTCCGTAAAACAACCAGAAGGTCGAACGTTAATGCGAATTAACTCGACACATCCGGTTTTCTATACGAAAGTTCCAGGGATTATAGACCGTCAACAGGCCTCAAGATCAATTAAGAAACATTAGTTCAAAGAATCCGTTTATTTAACAGAATTGGTTATACAAAATTCTCAAGAAAGAATCGTGCCTTCCCCAATCAAGGTAGTGACTTTCAGACCATACAAGCGAGAGCGCTCGCGCTAACGATCGATTAGGTAGAAAAGATTCATACGTACCTTCTCAGAATCAAAATGCGAGCTTTTAGAATCATTTCAGACTCTGGGTAAATGAATAATTAAGGCTGACTGAAATTAACTTAAAAAAGTTTTACTAAATGAATTTAGTTTCGCTAGAGACTACCTAGCTTTAAAGTTCTTGTATCGTGGAAATTCACGTACTCAAACACATTCAGAGGACTTATTACTGCATAAGTTGAGTGGCGTTCGATCAGTCCACGACTTACTAACCCTTATCACAGTCGATTAATAATATCGATTTGGCAGCGTCTCACCTTCGAGCGACTATTAGGCAAAATTGAATTTTTGGATTTTTATGCACAAGGCGTTTTCCTCTATAACTTTGTCATTTGAAAAGCCCCGTTATTGGCTTTTCTACCATCACTTTGTCTGGACCACTCAACGCGCTCGACCAAATTGCGAGCCGCTGGGTCAATCCAAACTCTTTCTATGCGAGAAACCGGCCTTGTACATGTGCATTGATTTTTATCAATTTTTGCTTATCGGCACTACGCCGGCTTTGACAAAATCTTCTTTTTTGCCTTTCGGACGCAGTGCATCGTTAAAATTTTATGCTCATATTTTAGAATTGGGCTTTCAATGACCGTACCTCAAAGGTCAATGTCTTTGGTTGAGGAATAAAAAATAAAAAATAATTTAAAGTATATTTTCGTGGTACTTTTTAAACTGACTTTGTGGTACTTTTGAAAAATCCATTTAAAGACCAATTTTAGCGTACTTTTGAAAAATCGATTTTCGAGCCAAATTTCAAGGTACTTTTGAAAAACTAATCTGCGGGTGAAATTTTGGCGTACTTTTGAAAAATCGATTTTCAAGCCAAATTTCAAGGTACTTTTGAAAAGTTAATCCGCGGGTGAAATTTTGGCGTACTTTTGAAAAATTGATTTTCAAGCCAAATTTCAAGGTACTTTTGAAAAGTTAATCTGCGGGTGAAATTTTGGCGTACTTTTGAAAAATTAATTTTCAAGCCAAATTTCAACGCAGTTTTGAAAAATTAGTCTGCAAGTGAAACTTTGGCGTACTTTCGATAAATCGATTCCTGGGCCAAATTTTGACGCCCTTCCAAAAATATTATTTTTCAAAGTCCAATTTATGATACCTTTGAAAAAGTATACTATTCATAAATCTTTGTCATTATATACTTCTACTCTGATATTCTGAACCAAAAACATTTTTCCTAAGTGAAAATTCGGTGTTTCTTCGAATTTTCGCCTGGTCATTTCCAACGCCTTATAGAACCCAAAACGGTCCTTGTGGACTGATCTGCGCCTCTGCAGACTCCCAAAAATGTCTTTAAATGAAATTTTTGCCTAAGTCGAATTTTGATTATGTCTTCAACTTAGGACGATTTTGGAGAGTTCTACAACACTCCCCTCCTTTGGTTGAATCTTTTCTACTCATCGATCGCCTTTAATTTCCATATTCACTTGTATGTCTGTATGCCTTCATTTGACGGTCTGACCTATGGTACAGATGTTTTTAAAAATAACGGCCTTAATTGGGGCAGACGGCTGATTCGCCTATCTAACTTAAAAATAATTACATTTTTTAAACAATACTACAAGTTGATACAACATTTTTATCAACTTAATTACACCCGCGTCGAGGTGCGAAGCGTAGCACAATTTTGATTAGCGTCCACTCTCACTAATTCGTTGCACTCGCTTTTTCGCCCTGGTCTCGCTCTTGCTTAACTTCGGCCCTTTCTAGAAGAGTCTGTCTATATCTCCATGCCGCAGCTTGGACGGTCCTCGCCTTTGAGTTCCAGACTTCACCATGCCGCGCCCTTGCGACAGGCTGGGTCATCTTTCCATTTCTGCACATGGAAAATGCAGTTCTGCAACTAGATTGACTTTTTAGCAAGTCGTCGACTGGGACGCGTCGACTAACAAACACAATGTGTTGTTTTTAATGAAATATTTTTCTAACATGAATTTTGTTAACTTATAATGGTTAGAAATTGGTTCTTCGTAAGGTAGATTGAATCGGCTTACGATACTCGTGCGGTCATCACTACTTTGTAAAAAAAAAAGTATAAAAAAAAAATTGAAGCGTCTTCTTGAGCGAAGAACGGCTTCTGAAACTCGTCTCGTAGTTTCTCCTTCGTAAGGTAGATTAAATCGGCTTACGATACTCGTGCGGTCATCACGACTTGTGAAAAAAGTATAAAAAAAAAATTTGAAGCGTCTTCTTGAGCGAAGGACGGCTTCTGAAACTCGTCTCGTAGTTTCTACTTCGTAAGGTAGATTAAATCGGCTTACGATACTCGTGCGGTCATCACGACTTGTAAAAAAAAGTATAAAAAAAATTGAAGCGTCTTCTTGAGCGAAGAACGGCTTCTGAAACTCGTCTCGTAGTTTCTACTTCGTAAGGTAGATTAAATCGGCTTACGATACTCGTGCGGTCATCACGACTTGTGAAAAAAGTATAAAAAAAAATTGAAGCGTCTTCTTGAGCGAAGAACGGCTTCTGAAACTCGTAGTTTCCATTTGGGGTATACGTTAATTTTGTTGACTTAAAATGATT